>OX451735.1:829521413-829882078 GCA_948472305.1 Vicia faba | reverse complement strand
AATTGATTCTTGAATTAAGTGCTTATTTGAATTTATATGAGTTGATATGTGGATTTTTGGAAATTAATTTTTTCTTGCGTTTTGATTATGGACAATTGTGGAATCGGATAAAAATTTGCTTAATTGTACCGATATTGATTTAATGTTTGCAATGTATTTGTAAATTTCTATTGAAGTTCCAAGTATCGGTGTTCTAATTTTGCGTGTTGAACGTTGATTTATAATCTATTTTTGAAGAACATCGATACATGGGACAATGTTTCCCGCAATTGACAAATACTTGTAAATGTTGATTTAATTCTTGCTTGAAGCATGTTTGGTTCTACTTTGGTAATTGTTTAATGATGGTGTTGAGTTTTATCGATTTTAATTCAATCTTTCGAGCATTTCATGAGTTGATACAATGTTGTCCGTTATTGTTAAATGCACATGAAGTGTGATTTAATTTTTCCTTGATGCATATTTTGTTAGAACATAGTTTGATTCTACAACCCTTGTAAGAGTTTTGATGATAACAAACACTCAAAGAATAATTATGCTTCCTAAATAAGTATTTTTGTTTTGCAGAGAAGTTGTTCTAATGGAAGAAGCACAGAAGATGAGTTAGATTGTTGTTTAAACTCTGATTCAACACATCTTATATAGAAAGCAATTTTCATAACACGCTTATATAGAGAAGTTCTCAAGCTACAACTTCTGAGTGCACTAAACAATGTAAATAGGAACTTTGTTATTCTGATTCATATAGTTCTGGAAAGAAGTAAAGGAGTCCCAACAGTAACATTCATCTTCTGAAGCGTTTTGAAGCAAGCATGTTCTAAAGAGTTACATTTCATTTATGGCTATTCAAAAGTAACAGCTGAAAGGGGACAAGAATCTCTAGGTTTGGAAAGTTCTTTAATTACTATTTATCAACATTCCAAAAGCTCCTCACATGCGTTGCCTATATATATACAAGACTTGAAGGAGAAATCATTTATGATTTTGCTGTGCACTACAAACTAGATATTTCATTACCTTCATCTTACAAAAATTCATTTGTGTAAAACATCACTTATGTGATACTATTTTGTAGAAAACACATATTATACACACTTTCAAATGTTGTATTGTATAATACCTTGAGAAAACCGGGTTGTGGTTTAAACTCAAGAAGACGTTGACAGTTGTCATTGTATCTATGTAATCAAGTTTGATTAGTGGATTAAGACCTCGTTGAGAGAGGGGAAATCACCTTCACAGGTGGACTGGAGTAATTGGAGTTCAAACGAACCAGGATAACCAACGTGTCTTTTACTTTAAGTTTTAAAAACCCCAATTCAAATCCCCCTTCTTGTGTTTTTCCATTCTTAAATTGGCATCAGAGCGCCTGGTTCTGAGTACAAACACTTAACCGTGTCAGAAAAACACTATGGTGGGACCAAGTCAGAACATCAGCAATGCATATCATGATGAGAAAGACGTAATTAGCGGCAAACCTCCAATATTTGATGGTGAAAACTTCGATTATTGGAAAGATAAAATCAAAAGTTTCTTTCTAGCTCATGACGCTGATCTCTGGGATATGGTGACTGATGGGTACATTTATCCAGTTGACAAAAGCAGTCATAAGATTGACAGAAAAACAATGACATATCATCAAAAGAGGGAATTCAGAAATCATCACAAGGCCAGAACAATTCCCTTGGGTGTTATCTCGTACACATAGTATAAGAAAATCACAAATAGAGAATCAGCAAAACACATGTTTGACTCCTTGAGAATGGCGCATGAAGTCAACATGCAAGTCAAAGAAACCAAATCTCTTGATCGCATTCAGAAGTATGAATCCTTCAAAATGGAAGAATATTAAACCATTGAAACAATGATCTCAAGATTTCAAATTCTGGTTGTTGGGCTAAAAGTTCTGGATAAAGGGTACTCAACTGCAGATCATGTAAAGAAAAGCATCAGAAGTTTACTCAAGAAATGGAGACCCATGGTCACAACTCTTAAGAAGTCATGAGATAGAGTTAGAAGAAGATGATCCCCAGAAGCAAGGTAAGTCTTTAGCTCTTAAATCTAATAAAAAATATGAACCGAAAGTTTTTCAGGTAAAAGAAGAAAACTCTAGTGGATCCTCATCAGAAGAAGATGAACTGTCTCTTCCCTCCAGAAGAGTCAATCAGCTATGGAAGCACAGGTAGAGGAAGTTCAGAACTTCCAGAAGAACGGGAAATCGTTTTGAACCATCTTCTGGATACAGAAAATCAAGTAACAAAGACATTTTCTTCTATGAATGCAATGAACAAGTGCATTACAAGAGCGACTGTCCAAATCTTCAAAAAGAGAAAACTAAAAAAAGTTCAGTAAGGAAAAGAAGAAAAGCCTCATGGCAACATGGGATGACTCAGACTCTTCTGAAGCTGAAATAAAATCAGAAGATGAAAGAACCAAAATAGCACTAATGGCCAACGTATCAGAATACACTGGATCATCTGGATCAGAATCAGACTCAGAGGCAAAAGAGGTATTCTCTAACTTTTCTAGATCTCAATTAGAAGAAAGTCTGTCAGAAATTCTTGAAAGATATCAGCAACTTCGAGTCATAAACAAGAACCTGAAAAAGGATCTAGTTTCTAACTTTGAAGAAACTAAGAAACTGAGATCAGAAAACTCTGAGCTTAAAGAAACAATTTCTAAACTAGAAAATAAATTATAAAAGGCTCAGAAATAAACTGTCTCAGAAGTTCCTAGTAACTCTGATAAGGTCATAAAGGAATATGATCATACCATTCAAAAACTTCTTGCTAAACACATAGATAGAAGTAAGATGGCTTCAATGATCTATAGAGTTAGAAGAAATGGAAAAAAATGAATAGGATACAAGGGTAAAGTATCTCAACCTAATAATGTTAAGGATATTGTCATAAAACACACACCTCTTTATTCTCACTTCACCTATGGGCACACAAATGACATAAAGTATACTAGTAATACTTTTTCTGCTAAACCAAAATTCAAACAGAATTTTGGTAACTCTAACAAACAGGGACCCAAAAAGATATGGGTACCTAAGGACAAAATATTCTATGTTGCGGATTTCTTTAACAGCAACACTGAAACACCAATCTTGGTACCTGGACTCTGGATGCTCACGACACATGACGGGAAGAAATCATATGTTCTAAAGCCTGGAGCTTAAATCTAGAGGCTACGTAGTTTCAGAGGCAATCATGTTAGACGATGTGATCAATCTAGGAGTGGGGTTGAATATATCAAATAAACTAATTTGCGCTTTTTAAAATTGTTTTCAGAAAAATATGTGAAAGCTTCCTAGAATCTCCAATCATATAAACGATCCTCAATTGATAAGACCAGATATGCGTAACCGTATGGGATGTAATGACAAAATAAGAATCAATGCATTTTACTCAATTGATCAATCACTTATACACCCTCAATGATTATTAATTACTACCAATGAGTTGAATGAGATAAGGATAAGCGCAACGAATAATTTGTGGAATAGTCAATTTTTCAAACACCTTGTGAGCAAAGCACCTTAGGTTTGGTTTTACTAAATTTTAGTGGTAAGTTTTCTTAGGTATCAATCAAAAGGATTGTTACCAATGTTTTGAAATGAACTTAACACACTACAATTTCAATAAATGCAGATTTGAGAAATTAATTTTGCCCAGTATAGTAATCAAGTATAGAGATAAAGAAAAAGCAGAAGAACATACGATTTGTTAAGGCAGTTCCCCTTGTCGTCCTCGCATAGGGTACATCTTCCCCCAATTACAGAATCTAGAATTCAGATATTTGATATTAAGTTGCCAATGATATAATAGAAGAGATAGTTCACAATACAAACAAACCAATGTTGTTGATGTAACAATCTTATTCCCTTTCCTAGGTTTGAGCAAAACCAAGTGCCAAATTCTTCGAACAAACCTCTGGTTACCGCTACTTGATTAAGCAAACCCACCATTTCTTAATCCTTTCACTCAGCTGGTTTCAATCGCAAGCAATTTGACCCAAAATCAATCTTCATAATCATCCGTTTACGGTTACTTGATTAAGCAAACCCACGTTTCTTAATCCTTTCACTCAGCTGAATTCAATGAAGCAAAGACTTGTGCAAAAACCCTCGCACCAATAGGAATCATGGAGGAGAAAATCCCAATGATTTTATTCCAGAACAACCCACAATTACTCAACCCAAATTTGAATTGAATCCTTGATTTGAACATTATCACCACAACAATTTTCTTGAATCAACAATAATGATTATATGTAGATGTTGATTTTTGAGAAGAGAGGATGAAGACGATGAGCACTATGTGTATCTTTCACTATTTCTTGTTAACTTCAAATAATGATCCATAATATATATATATATATATATATATATATATATATATATATATATATATATATATATATATATATATATATATATATATATATATATATATATATATATATATATATATATTATATATGTGTGTGTGTGTGTGTGGTGTGTGTGTGTGTGTGTGTGTGTGTTACCTAATAGCCATGACCCATAAACATAGTAAAAAATCAGATGAGATCAGCGAGCGGTCGACTCAACCAGAAGCAGGGGTCGGCGCGACACAACCCGCACCCAGAGAGAAATTTTTTTTTAAGTGCAATGCATCGACCGATTCAGGACTTGCGTTGATGAAAAATTTGAATATTATGATTTCCAGGTTGAGTCGATCGGAAGGGTCGACGCGATACATCCAGAAGTCATAGAATTCCATTTTAAAGTGCAATGCATCGACCACTTCAAGGCTTGCGTCGATGCAAACTTTGAATGTTTTGATTTCCAATTTGAGTCGACCGGAAGGGTCTAACTGACACATATATGGCTTGATTGAAGATGATGATTCGACCGCACATATCTTTTAGTCGGCGCACATATTGAATTTTCTCAAAAATATGTATTTCTAGAGATCTTCGTTCTAATCATTCCATTATACGGTTGTTCGTATGACCAAACCAAATAGAGAGAGATTAATAATAATTTTGACATCATTAAAATGCTTATAGATGTACTTTGCCCTCACATACTTCCCCTCTTTGGTGATGTCAAAATAATGCTCAAATATGCTCCCCCTGAGTTTGTGCGTTCAGTTTGCCAGCTATGTATAGTCTTCTATGTTCACTTCTCCCCCTTTGACAATGTCAAAAAGAGAAAAAGCACAAGGTCAAGAGTAACAAAATATATCAAATGCAACATCATTTTCCATTTACAACTAAAAACACCAACAATCATTCACATAAAATGAAATTAGTACGGATCATAAAATGCAATAATTAGACAAATGTATGTAGAATATTACAAACCAATTAATAAGGATAAGTGCATGAGGTTTAAAAAAATAACATAAGAACTTAAACAGAATTACATATATAAACATGAATCAATTCTCTAGGTTGTCGGTATCATTTTTTTATGGAGCATCGGGTGGAAGGTTTGGAAAATGTTGAACGAAGGTGGAATGAAGGGAGGCAAGGTTCTTAACTTGTGATTGAAGCATGCCTTCCAACAAGGAGTACTGTTGATCTTGAATATTTGAATATTTTGAGAACATTTCGTTTTGGACTTTGATAAGGTTGTAGATGTTCGAAATCCTCTCATTTTAAAGGAATGCATCTTCCTTTTGTTGGATCTGCATGTTCTCCAATAGAGCTATCACATTGGCATTGTTGTCTTGAGGAACTAGGACATCCTCGTCCATATTTGCTTCATTTTCTTCTTCTTCATACTCTTCTTCATCTTCATTATCATCCTCTTCACCATCACTATTTTGGATCGAAACAGATGTACTTCTCACAACATATCAGTATTTTTGTTCCTTGTGATCCCATTAGAAGCCCATCAAGGTAAGTGATTTCTTAGTGAATTTAAGATCAGAATTCATACCAACATAAACAATTCCTGGAACTTTAATGTTTTCTCAATTGAGAACTCTTTGAATGAAAGAGGGATAACATAGTGCGGTGCCTCTTCCGGAGTTATGCAGATCAAACATTCGGCTAGTAAAATAATATGGCCAATGAACCTTTATTTTATGTTTTAAAACATAAAGCAATTGAACCTCAGGTTTACCACACGAGAAAGACCTCCCTTATTGGGTCGAATGATGTGGCAAACGATCCAAAAGAGAATTCTTTCAAATGGAGCTAGGGCACCAGTTGTTACAGATCTTGGAAATAAATCACTGTTTACAATTATGTCACTGTAAGGTTTCTTGAGCATGGAATTTAAAGTCGACTTGAATTCATAGTTAGGAGGAAGAACAGTATCAAAGATTTTAATAGCATCAGAATCAACTGGCCACATACCAAATAGGTCTTTCCCTACATGCGAGCTAACCATATAATATTTGTTGTTCATTCTATATTTAAATTCAAAACCCTCAAACTTTCCTTGCATGCCAGCATAGAACATTTTGACTAAATCCTCATTATACAGTGTATCACATTCAAGAAATAAGTGGAAGTTCTGAAATCTTAACAATTCAATAATTTCAGGAAGATGCATATGACCCAAGGTTTTCAGATATAAAGTCGATTGTCTAACTGTGTTTCTCTTACCAAAAGTGTCTACAAAAGTACCAGCAATGTCATTGGAGAGAAGTGAAAGAGCAGTTACCAGATTATTCGACTGAACATTGGAGGAGCTGCCTCTGAAGGTTCTCTTCTTAGCTAACCTTGAATCCATTAGGGAAATTTCTTGATAAAAATGGGTATGTGAGGGAGATTTTGGGAGAGATGGGTTTTGAGAGTTTTTAGGGTTTTGAGAGAAGAGAGTGAATATAGAAAACAAAAGAACAAAATGATAAAGAAATATAAATCAGACATTTTTTGCGATGCGTCGACCGCTCATAAAGCGTTGTGTCGATGCAAGAATTATCTTAATTGATGTTGAGTGAAATGTAAAGTACGCTTCGACGTATGTAAGCTATGAGTCGACTCAAAAGTAGAGAATTTTGATTTTATGCAGCTTTTTCAATTGATTTCATGCAATCTATATAACTCTTAGAATCCCTATGTACTTTAATAATAAAGATAAAGAAGAAGAAGTTTACCATTTACACATGGTTAAGAGTAGAGAATAGATGAGAAAGATATTTCCTTCATGAGAGTTGATAAGAGCTTTATCCAAGGCTATCCATAAGTTCATCAAGCATTAAGAGAATATGTTCAATAAAATAAAAGGTATGCAACTTACTTAAGTTACAACCTATTCGAGATATCGAGAACACCAAGTTCCCTACGGATGTGATGGAAGGGAACTGTAGCGAGTTGTTTAGTAAAAATGTCAGCAAGTTGATTTTTGCTATCAACATGTTCAAAAATAACATCACCCTTTTCCACATGATCCCTTAGAAAATGATGCCTTATCTCAATATGTTTTGTGCGAGAGTGCAAAATCAAATTTTTGGTTAGGTTGATGGAACTTGTATTGTCACAGAAAATAGGAATTTGATCAAGTTGGAAATTAAAGTCGAGTAATTGTTGTTTGAACCACAAGATTTGGGCACAACAATTACTGGTTGCAACGTATTCCGCTTCGGCGATTGATTATGCAACTCAAACTTGCTTTTTGCTATGCCAACTTAGCAAAGAATTTGAAAAGAAATGACAAGTATCACTAGTGCTTTTCCTATCCGATTTACAACTGGCAAAGTCAGAATCGGAATAGCCAACCAAATAACAATCTCTACCCTTGGAGTACCAAAGTCCATACTTAGTTGTACCACTAAGGTACCAAAGTATGCGCTTTATGACTTTTAAATGTGACTCCTTAGGACATGATTGAAACCGAGCACACATGCAAACACTAAACATAATATCTGGACGAGAGGC
Organism: Vicia faba; assembly: GCA_948472305.1. NCBI lineage: Eukaryota > Viridiplantae > Streptophyta > Magnoliopsida > Fabales > Fabaceae > Vicia > Vicia faba. The sequence goes on along the minus strand of OX451735.1, from coordinate 829,874,194 downwards.
CATAAGATAAATAAGGGAACCAATCATACCTCTATACCTTTTTATATTGACGGGCTTACCATTATCATCACGGTTCAAGTTCACGCCTGTAGGCATAAGAGTATCAATTGCTTTAGAGTTTTCCATGTCAAATCGCTTGAGTAGGTCAAGACAATATTTTGTTTGACTCACGAATGTTCCACCATTTAATTGCTTAATTTGAAGTCCAAGGAAGTAGTTTAACTCTCTCAACATGCTCATCTCAAATTCTCCCTGCATCATCTTAGATAATTTCCTGACCAAAGATTCGTTAGAAGAACCAAAAATAATGTTATCTACATAAAACTTGAACTAAAATAAAATTATTTCCTTCATTCTTAATAAAAAGGGTTATGTCAACCTTTCCTCTTGAGAATCCTTGATTTAATAAGAATTTTCTAAGACGTTCGTAACAACCCCTACGAGCTTGTTTAAGACCGTATAGCGCATGTTTAAGTTTGTAAACATAGTTAGGATTCTCAAAATTCTCAAAACTGGGAGGTTGAGACACATAAACCTCTTCATTAATGTATCCATTTAAGAAGGCACTTTTTATATCCATTTGGAATAATTTGAAGTTTTGCGAGCATGCATATGCAAGCAAAAGGCGTATAGCCTCGAGTCGGGCCACTGGAGCATAAGTTTCCTCTTAATATATGCCTTCCTCTTGGTTATACCCTTGGGCAAAGAGTCGAGCTTTGTTGCGAGTTATAATTTTGTTTTCCTCTAGTTTGTTCCTAAAAACCCATTTAGTCCCAATAACTCGATGATCTCGCGGAGGGGGGGACAAGGTCCCAAACCTCATTTCTTTTAAATTGATTTAGTTCCTCTTGCATGGCTAGAAACCAGTGTTCATCGAGTAAGGCATCTTTAGAGTATTTGGGTTCAATTTGAGAGACGAAAAAAATGATAACAAAAGTTACTTAACTTAGAGCGAGTTGTTACTCCCTTTGATATATCTCCTAGGATGTTGTCGATGGGATGATCCTTAGAGGTTTTCCATTCCAAAGGAAGATCATTTTATTTCTTAGATGATCTTCCTCTCTTTCTTCGGATACTTGATCCAACTGTTTTTCAACTTTAGTAGATTCCGAGTCCTTTTCTTTGGGATCTTGTAGTATGCTTTCCGAAGATACACATGCACCATCATAAACACTACCCTTTCTGACTACACTACCTTTACCGAGTATTGCTCCCTTTTTATTGTCACCGTAGGTAACAAATCCTTTCTTTTTTCCACAAAGTCAAAAAATAGGGAGATGTTGCCCGTCATATGTCTTGAGCACCCACTATCAAGAAACCATCTTTTCTCCGTAGTCTCAAGACATTCCACCTACAAGTTTAAACAAGGGAAGTAGGTACCCAATTTTTATTGGGTCCTTGTGTGTGAATGATACTTAAGTTGCATTTTGGCAACCATTTGAAAATTCCTTGAGGAACCAAAAATCTCCTAAATCGACATTTTCTAATGGTGTGTCCCCTTTTGCAACAATATAAACATGTTAGATTTTTGGGCAAGTTACTTTTGCTTGGAGGATCTTTTATTTCATAAGTGTATTTTTGATATAGATTTATCATACTACTTCTGAAATTTGATCTATCAATGCTAAAAGTAATTTTTGGTTGTAAAGCCTTGTCAAGTTTGGATTTAAGAGTTTTTACTTCTTTTTACCAAATGTAGCAAGTTTCACATCCAGCCGAATCATGCCAAGAAAGCTTATTATCTTTTCTATTAGTTTTGATTTTCTCTACCATGGAAGCCTTGAGAGCTTCCAATTCTTTTTAGCATTTGGACACTTTATGCTGAAGGCATGAATTTTTTTCTTATTTGAGGCTAATCATTTAAAAGCTTCCTTAGCCTCATTTTGTAGAGTATCAAAATCTCTTTGCAATTCTATGTGAGACATTTTATCAATGTGATTATATTTAAAGTGACTTACATTGCTTTGATTCTTTTGATGAGCCATGAGGCAAAGGTTGGTTGTTTCTTCTTCGTCACTAGAGTCTCTTTTGCTTGAGTCTTCACTATCACTATCCCAAGCAATGTATGCTCTTCTAGCTTTGTTAGGTCTCTTTTGAAATTTGTCTTTTCCTTTGTCTTTCTTGAGCAACAAGCATTTTGGTTTGTAGTGGTCGGGTTTTACGCAGTTGAAACATGATCCTCTTGATTTAGATTTTATGCCTTCATCTTGTCTTGATGGTTTTGATCGGTTTCTATAATTGATGATATTTTTGTCCAAGTGTTGGACTTCATTCTTTAAGAGATATCTGTGATATTTTCTCACAAACAGCCCCATGTCTTCACTTGAGCTTTCATCTTCATCACTAGAATCCTTTAATGTGATAGACTTCTTTTCAATGTCTTTTGGTTTTTCCTTCTTTTCCTTTTTCTCATGCTTATTGAGATTGATGAGCTCTTGCTCATGCTCTTGAAGCTTTCCAAATAGTGTTGTTATGTTGAGTGTAGCTAGATTGTTTTCTCCCTTGATTGCTGTAACTTTAGGCTGCCATTCCCTATTAAGAGATCTTAAAATTTTGTTAGTAGCAACAGCATTGGGAGTAACATGACCAAGAGTGTGTAAACTATTGATTATGAGAAAATCTCTTTTCCATATCAGCAATGGTTTCACCATGCTTCATGTGAAAGAGATCAAACTCTTGAGTTAATGTATTGATTCTAGCAAGTTTAACATTATTTGTCCCTTCATGGGAAATTTGTAGAGCATCCCACATTGCTTTAGCAGTCGCACAGTGTGATACTCTAAAATATTCATCAACACCTAAAGAAGCAATAAGCATATTTCTACCTTCCCAATCATAGCTATACTTTTTCTTGTCTTCCTCATCCCATAGTGCTTCTGGTTTTGGTATGGTAATGTTATCCTCATTGGTCATGGTTATTTGCATAGAACCATCCTTGATAACTTTCCATATCTTTCTATTAACAAAGTTAATATGCATACGCATACAATCTTTCCAATAATTATACTTTTCACCGGTGAAAACAGGAGCTCTCGTATAAGCCCCTTTTGGATCGTTCTCCGTTTTCTACAAATTAATATGTGAAACACCAGAAGAATCGGTGCTCTGATACCACTTGTTAGACGTTGTGATCGATCTAGAAGGGGGTTGAATAGATCGATTAAAATAATTTGTGCTTTTTAAAATTGTTTTCAGAAAAATATGTGAAAGCTTCTTGGAATCTCCAATCATCTAAAGGATCCTTTATTGAAAAGATCGGATATGCGTAACCGTATGGGATGTAATGACAAAATAAGAATCAATGTGTTTTACTCAATTGATCAATCACTTACACCCTCAATGATTATTAATTACTACCAATGTGTTGAATGAGTTAGGGATAAGCACAATGAATAATTTATGGATTAGTCAATTTGTCAAACACCTTGTGAGCAAAGCACCTTAGGTTTGGTTTTACTAAATTTTAGTGGTAATTTTTCTTAGGTATCAATCAAAAGGATTGTTACCAATGTTTTGAAATGAACTTAACACACTACAATTTCAATAAATGCAGATTTGATAAATTAATTTTTGCACAGTATAGTAATTAAGTATAAAGATAAAGAAAAAGCAGAAGAACACATGATTTGTTAAGGCAGTAACCCTTGTCGTACTCGTGTAGGGTACGTCTGCCCCAAATTCTAGAATCTAGAATTGAGATATTTGATATTAAGTTACAAATGATACAAGAGAAGAGATAGTTCACAATACAAATAAACCAATGTTGTTGATGTAACAATATTCTTCCCTTTCCTTGGTTTAAGCAAAACCAAGTGCCAAATTTTTCGAACAAACCTCTGGTTAGCGCTACTTGATTAAGAAAACCCATCGTTTCTAAATCCTTTCACTCGGCTGGTTTCAATCGCAATCAATTTAACCCCAAATCAATCTACACAATCCTCCGTTTACGGCTACTTGATTAAGCAAACCCACGTTTCTTAATTCTTTCACTCGGCTGAATTCAATGAAGCAAAGACTTGTGCAAAAACCCCCACACCAATAGGAATCTTGGAGGATAACATCCCAATGATTTTATTCAAGAACAACCTACAATTCCTCAACCCAAATTTGAATTAAATCCTTGATTTGAACGTTATCACCACAATAATTTTGTTGAATCAACAACCATGATTATGTGTAGATGTTGATTTTTGAGAAGAGAGGATGAAGATGATGAGCACTATGTGTATCTTTCTCTAATTCTTGTTAACTTCAAATAATGATGCATAATGAATATTGTGATGCGGTGGGAGAACTGACTTGAGGTTTTGCGTTTGTGTTCACAAATGTTACGATTAGCAAGAGTCGCCACCGACTTTTCTTTTATCCAAAAGGAAAGGTAAAAAAGCACAGGAAAGACCTTTGAGATGTTTTCTTGAGTTCGGGGGGTAGATTATGAAAAGGGAAGGTGCTAGCACCCTTTTCATCCATGGTTTTCAATGGGCTCTTAGTTACTTGTTTAGATCACTTGCTTTGTTTTGTTTGAAATGGTGTTTGGTGTGAATTTGAAAAGTATTTTGAAAAGAGGCCATTGTTTAGGCAACCTTTGTAATGATGCTCGTTTGTAAGAATGTATACAATGATGTTTGTCTTTTGAAAAAAAAATTCAATGTTTTGTAAGATTTTTTCTTTTTTGAAATGTGTGTGTGTTTGTTTTTGAAAATAGCAAGGATTGTTTTTAAGTGGAAAAAATAACTAGAAGCTAATCTACCTACTCAAATGTCTTTCTTATGCATTTTTATTCCTTTGACATGTTGATTTACCATTGATTTGGTAAACAACCCTATCTTTGGATGTAAACCGGACGGGCGTGGGTCATCGTATGACCATGATAACAATGTTGCCAAGTATCTTAGAAATTTTTAGGGACCAAGATCATTTTGTTTTAGGCAACCTTTAAATAGCGTCATCGAGGGACTATGATCTTATGTTTGTTTTGTTTTACCAAGATACTTCGCGTGCGTAACATGGCCATTTTAAATTAGGCAACCAAGTGAGAGAAACCCTAAGGGTGCTTGTGTGAAAAGTGTATTATTTTCATGCTTTTGTCTTGCATTTAGGGTTTTCTATTTTGCTTTGTTTTTGTTCTTGTCATGCAAACCCTAATTTACTAAGCATAGTATATAAAGCAATAATTTGCGTAAAATAAACTAAGCTATTACAACAATTATTATGGGAGGGCGAATACAAGTTTTGAATGGGGATTTTGCACAAATATAAACCTAAAAATATTATTACAACCCAATCGAATATTGCGCGAATTAAATAATTATACAAATATTAAAATGCAATACTATGTATTTATATGAAAAATGTTTTGGTATTATTTTTTGTATGAGAAAATAATTTAATTTAAACCCTAAAAAAATAAGGAAAAAATAATATTATTTTTGGAGGGGTGAAACCCTAATTTTTTAATTAAAAGAAAATAATGTTTCCTATTATTTTTTTATCCATTTTTTGTACAAGAAAATAATAAATAATATTACATATAAATATTAATAATTAAATATGTCCAAAAATAAGTTTTTATGAGTATAGAATATATAATAAAAATATTAAGTATTTTTAAATATATTTACAAGTTATTTTAGAAAATAAAATCTATTTATTATAATAAACTATTTGTTATGCAAAAAATAATAAAAAAATAAAATAAAATTGCAAAAACTAAAGAAATTATTTTTAGGATTTTTTATTGTTCAGAAAAAATAATCAAAAGCAATAAATATGAAAATATGAAAGAAAAAAACATGAAAAATATAACAAATAAGCCAGGGGGTGTGAAAGTAAGTCAGGGGGTGCAAATAGTGAAAACAAAAAGGGCCCAAGGCGCCAAAAACCCAGGGCTTCATCTCTGTCCTCCAGCCAGTCTCCCCTACACGCGCTTCATGTTCAAACCTGTAACTCTCACATGTTTGCACAAAAACAAAAACTCATAACATGAAACTTGTGGTATTTGAGCTCACTATTCCAACAATATAAATTTTGTAACCTAACTCTCAAAGATCAGAGAGAATTTTGGAAGCCCCAATTCGTGACCTAAAAATTTCATGAACTTCAAGCTTCAAATTCTCACAGCATAGTTAATATAAATGAAAAGTATGCATATCTACAGCTTCGTTATGACATGGACTACATTTTTTCTTCACAAATTGTGGCTTAAAGTTGACAAAATACAGAGATAGAGTTTCAGAAATATACCTCCTTCAGCTGGATTCGAGTAGAGCAATGCATGGACTTTAATGGAGGCATGAGGATTGTTTAAGCTTCCTTGAACTTCTCTGAAGCTATTCCAATGCTTACTTTGCTTTGAGGATAGCTGGAAATCTCTACACAAGTCAAGCTGCAAGCTTCAAGGTTGAAAATGGCAAAGGCTGAAAAAGGGGTTACAGAACCAGGGTGATGGCTTGGATAGCTTTGGTATGATGTGTATGAGATGCTTGAAGTGTTTAATCACAAAACGCACGAGCCAAATAAGTGTTGGCTATGGTTTTGCAGTATCTGTGAGTTTTGGCGGAATTTTAGTGTTTCTGAGTTTTGGAGAGTTTCAAGTGTCAAGCAATCATGTTATGCATTGTGATAAGTTTGTAAATATGTAGAGAAGGGATACAAAGTCAGCCCTCACTAGCTGTGCAAGCTCTTAACCTTTTTACCAACTTTCATGCTTTTGAAGTAAAGAGAAGTGACTTATGCTACATGCTTGTCCTTGCTTGCTTGAGGCCTGAAATGAACTTGTACCAACTGCTTGAGAGATGTGTAAGTTGCTTGCATCAAAGAGACAGGTCCAAGGCTCAAGATTGATAAAGTTACAAAAGCTCATCTTTATGAAAATGGCAATGTGAACTTTATGCCTAAAATGGAATTATCTCTTGTACAAAGCTTCAAAAGCAAAGATAATGCCTTTGTCAACTGAGTTTGCATTTAATTATGGAGTGTGAAGTGAGTTTAGGACCTGTAAAGCAAGATACAAACATCATGGATTGGATTTGCAATTTGATCTTATGTGAAAATGGCTTGAACAAAAGTGATAAAATGCCAACTTCCCTTCTTCGATTCTCCCTACTAAAAAATGATCTTGGAGAGTTCTTGGACATTTTGGAAAGCTTGCAATATGCTCTATAATCCATATTTGAAATGCATTTTGAGATACCCCTTGGAACTAGGTGAAAAATGTCCCTGAAGTTGGGTCCAAAACTTGCCTAAATTAGGGCAAAATTTCACTAAGTTATTTAGTTCATGGACCTATATTCACAAATTCATAACTTGAGATCCAAGCATCTTTTGGGAAAAGTTTGTGAGGAAAAGTTGTAGATTTTATGGAGGACTACAACTTTAATGTTGGAAGTTCTCTTTGAATCAAAATGCATCATGGTGAAAAAGTGGTGAAAAGTTGGGAAAAAATAAGAAAAATTTTATACTTAGAAAAATTCTAAGTTATGAAAATTTTCAAATTAAAACCCTAATTTGCAATTTTGAGTTTATTGGTGAACAAGTTTCATATTTTTACATATCTTGATGAATTATGACCCTTGACACTTGATTTTGACCAAAAAGTCAAAGTTTGACTTTTCAGTGCACAGTTGACTTTTGATCAGTTGACTGTAAAATTCATCTATCAATCTAATGAACTTGAGATCTTTTAAACCATATAATTAGATCAAGATGATGCCATTGAACCCTTGAAATCATGTTTGAACTCAATTGGTCATTGTCTAGGTTAAAAATCAGAAATTGCCCTTTCTCAGTCAAAACCATAATTTTGACCATTTTGCCCTTTTGATGATTTGATCAAATTTCTTAAGGAGTTGTGATCCTAAATTGATCAAATGGTACATATGAGTCTAAAATGTTTATGTGGATAAAAAATTATGGAGTTTGACTGTAAATTGGCCTTGGTTGACTTTTTCCCCAATACAGTTGATTTTTAGGTCAACTTTCCAATTGACTGGTCAGAAATGTGGTTCAAGGCTTGAAACTTAACATGAACAATCTTAGGGGTCCAAGATGATGTATGAAAGTCACATGAAGCATTGGTAGTCCAAGAATCCTTGTGCAAACTCAAACCCTAATTTTGGGTTATCAGTGCAAGATGAGATGTCCTGAGCTGAGTAAATCATAATCTTGTCTTGAGTCCAAGAAGTCTTGTGAGAAAAATCTTGATAAATGAGAGGGAAAATTTTGGGGTACAACAGCTGCCCCTGTTCAATCTTCTTGAACCTGAAGAGTTAGATTGGCGACTTTTGCCGTTTGTGACTCGAAGGTAAAAGATGATTGGACACTAGAGTGCCCATAAATTTGCACTCGACAAAGTGTAGTTGAGGGAATGGGCTTAAAGATGCCATTCAGAGAGATGATAGAATATTGTTGGAGATGGGCTTGTAGATGCCATCCAAAAATGTTTGTTGAATTTTAAGTTGTAAGTCAGAAGAATAAGTATCAGAATGGTGTCTGCGTCTAGAACGTATTTGAGCTGTATCTGGAGAGTGAGATCTGAATGAGAAACAAAATAGCATCCGTCTCTGGAGCGTATCCGTACTGTATCAAGAGTGTGAAATCTGAATTTTGAATAAGTATCAGAATGGCATCCGTATCTGGAGCGTATCTAAACTGTATCTGAAAGATGAATCTAAATAAGTGAAAGAATAGCATCCGTGTCTGGAGCGTATCTGGACTTAAAATTTGAATAAGTGACAGAATGGCATCCGTGTCTGGAGCGTATCTGGACTTGAAATTTGAACGAGTATCAGGATGGTATCCATGTCTGGAGCGTATCTGAACTGTATCAAAAGGTTGAATCTGAATGAGAAACAGAATGACTTCCGTGTCTGGAGTGTATCTGAACTGTATCTGAGCTTAAGTTTGAATGAGTAACAGAATGACTTCCGTGTCTGGAGTATATCTGAATTGTATCTGAAAGTTGAGGTCTGAATGAGTAATAGAATGGCTTCCGTGTCTGGAGTGTATCTAAACTGTATCTGAATGTTGAAATCTGAATAAGGGCCAGAATGGCATCCGTGTCTGGAGCGTATATGAACTTGAAATCTGAACGTTGAAATCTGAATGAGTAACAGAATGACATTCGTGTCTGGAGTGCATCTGAACTTGTATCATGATTGCATATTGTTAAACGGTAGCTGTTAATCTTATCCTGAAAAGGGTAACATGTTAGCTGGAACACGAAGTTATGTTGCATGAAATGTATGATGCAATATATGTGTTTTATCAATGTTTATGATATATGGATGTAATGTATGCGCATGTAAGCGGATTTTTTGTATTGCCGAGGAAAATAAATCCTTGACTGCTGCTGAGGATATGTGGATTCTTCATGTCTTGAAGTTGGAGTATTGAGAAATATTCTATTGCGAGCAATGCCATATACTGCTTGAGTAATCTGCTTGGGGAATCCAGAGAATTTTGATGACTTCTACTGTGGATTACACAATGGGAATCCTTATTCTGCTGGGGAATAAAGAAAACTCTGATGACTTCTGCGGGGAATTAATAAAGAGAATCTTCATTCTGTTGGGGAGCAATGAAAACTCTGTGGGGAAGAAAACTTATTCATGTTTGGAAAAAGTTCAGGAGTTTCGGTCGTCTGCCACTCTACTGGGGAATTATCCTAGGTTGGGGAAAATAGAAGTTAACCGTTATCTGGTTGATTTTCATGCTTCAAGACAACTTGCTGGGGAATCTGGAGAAACTGAATGGTTTCCGCTGGGGATTGATAGTTGGGAGTTTTGGCTCCGCTGGGGATCTAAATGATGAAGTTTTAACTCCGTTGGGGATCTAGATGATGTACTGTAGGTATTGTTCATGGAATAGCCTAAAGACGTTTTCCTATCCTTTCAACCTGTCAGTAATTGCTCTTTTCCATTCTGTTTATTTGTAAACAGTAATTATGTTCAAATGCATATGTTCATTAATGAACCATTGGACGTTTTTGCAAATAAAAACACAAGTGTAAAGAAAAGGGAAAATAGTTTTCTGTACTTTGAAAGAGATATCTTTGTATTTACTTGAATAAGTATTTTGTACAAAGGAGACAGACATCCTAGTAAGAGGATAGTGTCGTAAAAGTAAGAAAAATTTATACAAAGAAAGATAGCTATGTGTGATAATCCCATGGGGTTCCCATTCTGCTATAGCCTTCGTATCTCTGAATATCTTGTCCATTTGTTGCTTCATCTGAAGATGATTGAATTGATCAGAAGCTCAGAGTTTGTCAGTGAAGAGATTTTCCTTAAAGTGATCCGACGAGACATAGTCATGCGCTTTAATTCCCTAACTTTTGCCTGGACCACCCTTTCCGTTTTTGAGTCCACCGGGAAACCCTTTTTTGCCCAAGTCGCCCTTTCAGGTTTTCAACTTGCCGGGTGTACAGATTTTTTTATTTTATCCCTAATTTTTGCCCGAACCTTTTTGGTTTGCCGGGATGCCCTTGTTTTGCCTAGGTGTGTCAACCTAGCGGGTCTCTTATGCGTAGTATCTTTTGACTATGTCTGCGTTCACATGGTGTGGCAGGTCGTCGCCGTCCATGGTGGTTAGGATCATTGCCCCACCGGAAAAGATGTTCTTGATTACAAATGGTCCTTCATAGGTAGGAGTCCATTTTCACCTGGGATCACTTTGCGGCAAGATGATGCGCTTGATCACTAGATCTCCAACTTGATATACTTGGCGTCTGACTTTCTTGTGGAAAGGCTTGATCATCCGTTTTTGATACGTCTGACCATGGCAAACAACAGTAAGTAGTTTTTCGTCAATCAAGTTCAGTTGATCAAGTCGGGTTTGGATCCAATCGTCTTCACTCAAACCTGCATCCTTCAAGATTCTCAAAGAGGGAATCTGAACCTCAATAGGTAAAACAGCCTCCATGCCATATACCAAAGAATAGGGTGTTGCCCCAGTTGATGTGCGAGTCGTGGTACGGTACCCGTGGAGAGCAAACGGTAACATCTCATGCCAGTCCTTGTAGGTGACTGTCATCTTCTGTATGATCTTTTTAATATTTTTATTAGCAGCTTCGACTGCACCATTCATCTTTGGCCGATAGGGAGATGAATTATGATGTTGAATCTTGAACTGCTCGCACAAGGCGGTGATCATAGTATTGTTAAGGTTTGTACCATTATCAGTGATGATCCTTTCTGGGATACCGTACCGGAAAATAAGATTCTGCTTGATGAAGCGGGCAACAACATTCTTAGTAACAGATGCGAAGGAAGCTGCTTCGACCCACTTGGTGAAATAGTCAATGGCCACTAGAATGAAGCGGTGTCCATTGGAGGTTGTAGGATTGATCTCCCCAATCATATCAATTCCCCACATAGCGAAGGGCCAAGGAGTTGTTAAGACATTTAGAGGAACCGGAGGCACGTGCACCTTGTCTGCAGAGATTTGACACTTATGACAGGTCCGAGAGTGTTGATAGTGGTCTGCTTCCATGGTAGACCAGTAATAGCCTGCCCGTAGAATTTTCTTAGCCATCGTATGCCCACTAGAGTGAGTGCCAAAGGTACCTTCATGCAATTCAGCCATGATCTTTTCAGCTTCAATCTTGTCCACACAACGGAGCAGAATAGAATCATGATTACGTTTGTATAGGATGCCATTACTTAGGAAGAACTTAGCTGAGAATCTCCTTAAGAACTTTTTGTCATTGACCGAAGCTTCTTCTGGGTATTCTTGAGCCTTGAGATACCTTTTGCCTTCATGAAACCACAGTTGGTCCACTACTTCTTCGGTATTAATCTCGTGACAGTGTGTTGGTTCATCCATCCGTTCAATGGTGATCTGGGGAGCCTCGTTATCCCAATTAAGTTTAAACATAGATGACATTGTAGCTAGAGAATCTGCTAGCTGATTTTCTTCTCGCGGGAAATGCTCGAAGGTAATCTGCTCGAAATGTGGTAACAATGTCAAAACATGTTCTTTGTAAGGGATAAGGTTTGGGTGCTTAGTGTCCCACTCTCCTTTGATCTGACTGATCACCAAAGCTGAGTCCCCAAACACATCTAAGGATTTGATTCCTAAGTCTATGGCAGCCTTGAGACCAAAGATGCATGCTTCGTACTCTGCCATGTTGTTTGTACAGTTGAAGCAAAGTCTGGCAGTGAAAGGAGTATGGGAACCTTCCGGAGATATGAGCACAACGCCAATACTGTTACCAAGTGCATTGGATGCCCCATCAAAGTACAGGATCCATCAGGATCCTTGTTCAGGTCCGTCATATGGCCTGATTTCTTCACTGTTGTCCAATGTCATGATGTCTTCGTCAGGGAAGTCAAACTTCCTGGACTGGTAATCTTCTACATCTTGATGAGCCAGGTGATCAGCTAGCACACTGCCCTTTATAGCTTTTTGGGTAGTGTAATGTATGTCGTATTCTGTTAGGATCATCTGCCATCTAGCTATCCTCCCAGACAGAGCAGGCTTCTCAAAGATGTACTTTATCGGATCCATCTTAGATATCAACAAAGTGGTATGAGTCAACATATACTGTCTTAGCCGGCGAGCAGCCCATACCAAAGTGCAGCAAGTTTTCTCGAGCAGTGAATATCTGGTTTCACAGTCGGTAAACTTTTTGCTTAGGTAATAAATGGTGTGCTCTTTTTGGCCAGACTCGTCATGCTGCCCCAGTACGCACCCCATTGAATTCTCTAAGACAGTCAGATACATGATTAGCGGTCTTCCCTCGACGGGTGGCATCAAGACAGGAGGCTCTAGTAAATACTCCTTGATTTTATCGAAAGCAATCTGACATTCATCATTCCATCTGACTACTTGATATTTCTTCAAAAGCTTGAAGATTGGCTCACAAGTAGACGTTAGGTGAGAAATGAATCTAGCAATATAGTTTAGGCATCCCAAAAAACCTCTGACTTCCTTCTCAGTGCGAGGAGCCAGCATTTCTTGTATCGCTTTAACCTTGGCAGGATCAACCTCGATGCCTTTGTTGCTGACAATGAATCCTAAGAGTTTAACGGACCGGACTCCGAATGTGCATTTGTTTGGATTCAATCTTAACTTGTACTCCTTTAATCTGACAAACAACTTTTGCAAGTGATCAAGGTGTTCTTCTTCAGTTTGTGATTGGGCTATCAAGTCATCTACGTAGACCTTTATCTCATGATGTATCATATCATGAAACAAAGCTACCATGGCGCGTTGATAGGTTGCCCCGACATTCTTAAGCCCGAATGGCATCACTTTGTAGCAGAACGTACCCCACTGTGTGACAAAAGTAGTTTTCTCCATGTCCTCAGGTGCCATTTTGATCTGGTTATAGCCTGAGAATCCGTCCATGAAAGAAAATACTTTGTGCTCGGATGTATTGTCGACGAGGATGTCGATGTGTGGAAGTGGAAAATCATCTTTAGGGTTGGCCCTGTTTAAATCTCTATAATCCACACACATTCTTACTTTGCCATCCTTTTTAGGCACGGGAACAATGTTGGCCACCCATTGGGGATAAGAAGTAACAGCCAGAAATCCAACATTGAACTGTTTCATAACTTCTGCTTTGATCTTCTCTGACAAGTCGGGTCTCATGCGGCGGACCTTTTGTTTCAATGGTGTACAGTCTTCTCTTGTGGGTAGATGATGTACCACAATGTCTGTATCGAGTCCCGGCATGTCTTCGTATGACCAGGAAAAGATCTCAACATAATCATGCAATAGCTTAATTAGGCCCTCCTTGACACTCAGCTCTAGATTGGCACCCACTCTGATTTCCTTTTTATCTTCCTCGGTACCCAAGTTGATTGTGTCCAACAGCTCGTCATGAGGCTGAATAGCTCTTTCCTCTTGCTGTAGTAGTCTGGCCAATTCCCCTGGCACCTTACAATCTTCCTCACCTTCGTATTCGGCTTGGTAGATCAGATCTTCAGAGTCACTAAAGGCTATAGAGGTATCGTAACCCATGGGATCCAGAATGGAAGGGTACCTGCATTTGTGAGTGTGGGTGTGTGTAAGGGTATAGCCATCTTAAAACAACAAAAATGTAAAAGAAATACAATGAGCACAAAAGGTTTATATGTGAAAAAGCGTCCATGATTCATTGAATGACATATGTAGATGAAATAAAAACCCTTACAAATGGACCATTGTGTCTCAGGTAAGACACAAGGTTTTTAAAGTGCAAATTTTTCGTGAATTATTACAAGTCCAACAGAAATGTAAAAAGATAAATTACTGAGATATGAAAGTTATCGGAACGAAGTCTCTGGCTTCCCAGTTGTGAAGTCCTCCGCCGACAGTAGGAAATATCCAATCTTCCAAGCTGCCATCCTCTTCGTTGTCTTCTACTGCATTGACGCTTTGGTTGATAATCTTTATAGGTGGCCCCCCAACACGGGCACGGTGCACAACCTTCTGACCAGTCAAAGTAAACCCCAAGCCAAACTTGTCTGATTTGTACGGAATGTCTGGAAGCTTCCCCCAGATGGTGCATCCCCCTTCTTCCACTACTGCCCTTGCATCCTTTAAAGATGACATCTGAGGCGGAGGTCTTATGATTTTAGGAATCGAGGATACCGCCTTGGTCGCTGCTATTTCTGGAGAGACTTCTTCAAAATGTTGGAAAGGGGTCTCAATGAATTCGCCATCCAACTCTACATATCATAAAGAATTCAGATGACTAATCATGTACTCCTCCTCCCCATGGACAGTTATGATCTTCCCTTGGACTGGGTATTTGAGCATCTGATGCAAGGTGGAGGTGACAGCACCGGCATTATGGATCCAGGGGCGTCCCAACAGACAAGAATAAGAAGGACGGTTGTCCATCACATAGAAGGTTGAGTTGAAGACCTGAGTTCCCACCTTTATTGGGATGTCCACCTCCCCATGGATTATCCTCTTTGAACCATCAAAAGCTTGCACCACTATGTTGCTGGGTTTTAAAGTCAGCCTCTTGCAATCCAATCTATCAAGGGATTTTTTCTGCATGACATTCAAAGATGATCCCATATCAACCAAGACATGAGCTAGGGTTGTTCCTATGCACTCCACTGAGACATGTAATGCCTCGTTATGTTTTCTCCCTCTGGGTGTCAAGTCAGCATCGGAGAAGCCCAGGCCATTATCAGTCGTCAAACTGGCCACATAGTCTTGAAACTGGTCAGCAGACGTCTATTGCGGCACATGAGTTGTCTTCAGAAATTTTACTAGTGCTTTGGCATGTGCTTCAGAGCACAATAGCAGGGCTAGCATAGAGATCTTGGAAGGGGTCTGGCCTAACTGTTCAACCACATCATAATCACTCTTTTTAATTATCCTCAGGATTTCTTCCATCTCCTTCTTGGATGTTTCAGGAATAGTTAGTGATTGACCCTTCGTCTGGATAGGCTCCTCTTGAACGTTCTTTCCTTTATTCTCAACAATGGAAATAAGGATAGGGATTGTATTGTCTTTGTCGGTAGGTACGCTTACAGGTATAATCACTGGTGTAGAGGTAATCTTCGGAACGGACACGGGTCTCTGGAGAGAAGATCCTACCACTGCGGGTGATCTTGCTAGTTCCTACAATATTTCTAATGTAGGGACTATCCTATTCGGAGCTTTCTTCTTCGGCAGTCAGTTCAATCTGTTTAATACCATGGTAGTAGATTTCTCCACCATAATTCCATGGTACTGTTTTATTTGAATTGTGTGGGGTCGGCCTGGGCATCGTAATCTTAAGTGGAGTAGTCTTCGGAGCAGGTGTAATCCTAACGGTTCTTTTAGGGGCCCTGGAAGGATTGGCGTAGATGGTTATTATTGAAACTTCTTTCACTGGAACGAGTGAAACAGGAGCATTCTCGAACAAAATTTCTTGGTTATCCATCAGTTGTTGGATACCTTTCTTCAACAGAGGGCAGTCAAATGATGAGGACAGGAAAACATGGCAGTCTTTGTCACAACCTGGGAATATGCCAGCTTTCAACAAATTCAACTTAATAATCGGGAGCAGAGTTAACAGTTCATTCACGGTAGCAACAAACAGATCTTCTTCAATAGCGTTGGCATTGTGACCATGCCTAAGCATTGGGGCGGAAATAACATTTGGTTTCTCAGGCGCTTCAAACTCAACCTCCTTTGCATCTATCAGGTCCTGAATTTTGTTCTTCAGAGCCCAACAGATGTTGGTGTCGTGCCCTGGACTTTCAGAATGGTACGCACATCTGGTGTTCGGATGGTAATGTGGAGACGCAGTATTGGGATTTTTTGGGGCCTCTTTTAAAGTGGCCAGATTCAACTTCAGAAGATGTGGTAGAACTTGAACTGGATTCATGTTAATCTTGGTAAATTACCGAACTGGCCTTTCTACCCTTTGCTGATTATTTCTCCGCTGGTCTGATGCAGGCTTCGAAATCATAACGGCCCCCACTGTTGGTCGTCGTTCAGTTCTTCCCTAATTCCTCTGTGAATAGACAGCAGATACTTCCTTCCTACCAGTGAAGGGTTTTTTCATAGCTGTTGAGGAAGACGCGTCCTTTTGAATTTTCCCATTTCTTATACCAGCCTCCACTCTTTCGCCGGTTAAAATAAATTCAGTAAACCCTGCAGAGGAACTCCCAATTAGATGATTGAAGAAAGGACCTGATAGAGTTCCCAAGAACAAGTCCACCAACTCCCTCTCAGATAGAGGGGGTTGTACCCTTCCGGCTAGGTCTCTCCACTTTTGCGCGTAATCTTTAAAGCCCTTATTGGAAACTATAGCCATACTTTG
Organism: Vicia faba; assembly: GCA_948472305.1. NCBI lineage: Eukaryota > Viridiplantae > Streptophyta > Magnoliopsida > Fabales > Fabaceae > Vicia > Vicia faba. The sequence goes on along the minus strand of OX451735.1, from coordinate 829,857,438 downwards.
TAGCTGAGTATAGGTAGGTGCCAAGTCGGTGTTGTATTGATACTGTTTATATAACGTTGCTTCCAGGTCTTCCCAATTGTGGACGTCAGCCCCCTCTAATTGGTAGAACCAATCAAGTTGCGTTCCTGATAAACTGTCTTGGAAGAAGTGGACCCACAAATCTTTGTCGGCAGAATATGGTTGAATCTTCCTGACATAAGATCTGAGGTGCATTTTAGGGCAAGACACCACACCATACTTGGCAAATAGTGGTACTTTAAACTTTGGCGGGATTACAATTCCTGAAACCAGCCCTAACTCCTCAAAATCTAGCCCCGGTACTCTCTGGATTTCCATAGCGCTTAATCGCTCTACAAGGTGTTTGTACTTGTCATCAGTTGGAGGGTATTGTTGTTCAGAGTAGTCCTCCTCTTCCTCTTCTTCTTCTTCAGAATCTAATGGTATTGCCGTTCCTTTTCCTTTTCTTTCCCCTTCATCAGACGTTGTTGGAAAATCTAAGGTCCTTCTGGCTTGTCCCTGAAATCTTCTGCCCATGATTACCACACCAGCTGGCTTCTTCTTCTTTTTCTCTTTCTCTTTTTCTATCAGAGTCTTCAGCTCCTCTTTCCCCTTGGCTAAGGTCATGAGTAATTGTTGAAATTGTGAGTTCTGAGCTTGCAGATCTTTGACCGTTTGTTCGAGATCCATCGTACTGAAATAAACAGTAGAGAGATGAGGAAACTTGTTGCAAATACCTGTTTATGCTTATGATGAATGATATGTATTCATGCAATGTTTTCAAAGATTTAGAAATTCAAATTTGTTTTAAGCAAAAAAGAAACACACGTCATATTAATAAAATAGAATTTGAGTACATCAATGCCCCTTGGGCAAAATAATACAGAATTCTAAGGTAAAAAGACGTTATGCATCCTCTTTGGTGCAATGTAGGTGTTTAGAGTCTGCTCTTCGTGAAGTAGCCGAGTGAGTTCCAAAACCTTCTTCTCGCTTGCGTAGAATTGGGCTTCGAAAGTATCACGCTCTCCTTTGAGTTATATCCAATCCCTTTGTAGATCTTCGAGTGATGTCGGCATGTCAGGATGTAGGATAGTGTATGGAACTTCTCTTTCCTTAACAGGCTCTATAATCACTGGGAGAATGGAGGGGTAAGGCATCATAAGACTTTGAGCGCGGGTTTGTACCCACTTGAGGTAAGGCTCAAGAGGGATGGATTTCTTGTGTCCCAAAGTCTTGCTATCCACCTTGTTTGGCATCCTCCAAGCTCGGACGAATCTCTGACGAAGTCCTTGGTCGTCGTTGTCGTAGTCGAAAACCAATCCTTGAATCAGCATGTCATGTGGGCCATCCCTTCGGGCATAAACAAAATGTCTTAGAGACAAGCACGGGTTGTTGGTGATGCCTCCCCTAATTCCAAGTAGAGGGACATTAGGGAATTCCCCACAACGGTCAACAATAATAACATTCTCTTTGGATCGAGAACACCAATGAATATCTGAATGGTTAAGTGTCATTAACCTTTGTGACCACCTCAAACCTTGCTCATTCTTCAAGACTGATTGGGGAAGATGAGAAATAAACCATCTTGCCAGGAGAGGAGTACAACACATAAGAACACCTCTTTTCCTCGTTGTACGAGTGTGAAAAGAGTGTAGGATATCCCCAAGCAATGTAGGCACCGGGTTGCAAGACATGAAGATTTTGACAGTGCTCACATCTATGAGTTGGTCAGGATTAGGGAACAAGACCATCCCATAGATGAGAAGAGCTACAATCTCCTCAAAAGCATGCAAGTCTAGGGAATTCCAACAGCTTTGGGCCTTCTCAAACAAAAACTTTAACAAGAAGCCTTTGACACCACTTCTAGTTTCCCAATGAGTTGTGACATCAGACGAGTGCAAGTGCAGGGCTTGAGCAATCTCTTCTGGCTTTGGATCTCTTTCTGTACCGTTGAAGGGTAGTTTATTGAGAATAGGAATCCTCAGAAGTTGAGAGAATTCTTCCAAAGTGGGAACAAGTTGATAGTCAGGAAATGTGAAGCAATGATGAAAAGGGTCAAAGAACTGGAAGAGAACCTTCAACATATCCTCCTTTGTGTTGGAAGTGACCAAGTTGAGTAGACGACCATGTCTCTCGGTGAACGGAGAGTTCTCAAGGATCCTTGAAGCTAGCTCCTTGAGTTGTGGAGGAATTCTTACAAGGTTGATTTGGATAGTTTTCCTGCGAAGTGAATCCATAACCTACAAAACAAGAACAAAGATGAATCTCCAAAATCCTTGAAATGGTTAGTGGATGCATATGATGTTCATGATGTCCATGATGTTATGCACAAGTATATATGTACAAACAAATCAAACAAGTTCCTAGTTGTGATCGGTGGATCTGGAACTGACTGTTTAACGCTGGTTCACGAAATGTCGCGGAAGCAAGAGTCGCCACCGTCTTTTATTTTCTCCAAATGGAAAGGACAAAAGCACAGAAAAATTCCTTAAAGAGATTGCTCTCGGTTCGGGAGGTAGGTTATAGAAAGGGAAGGTGTTAGCACCCTTTCTATCCATGGTTATCCATGGGCTCTTAGATACTTGCTCACTTGTGTTTTCAAAAATGGTTTGTTTGCTTTTCAACTGTGGGTTTTAAAAAGTTTCTTTGAAAATTCCAGTTCGACTCTTGTATCGGTCCTCAAGAGTGTTTGAAAAATTGCTTTCGAAAGCTTTTTGAAAAGTGTTGGTGTGAAAAGTATTTTTGATTTGTTTTGAAATTAGAGCAAGTATCTAGAGTCGTCTACCTACCCTAAAGAATTCGTCTGTGTAGATGTCCTTTAAAGTAGTGCCATCCCACCATTGAGAGGTAGGTAGCACCACCGTTGGAGGTGTTCGGGTCAATTCGAGGTTCGGGACATGGTGATCACCAGAGCAATGGGAAGACACCTTAGAAGCTACCCTCATGCCAGGTTCCCGGATCATGAGGACTTACTAAGACATCCTCTACTCGACGATCACCTTTCGAGGCAAGGCAACAGTGAGGCGTACCCTAGGGGTGGTGTGTGATTTGTGTGTCAGATTCATTTGCATTTATCTTGTCATGGTATAGGTGATCTAGCGTTTGTTTTTATTGTTGTCCATTCATTCTTGCATGCCTTGATTAACATTTAAAATATTGCAAGAAATAAAAGTTCTAAGCTATTACAAAAGGCGCGGGTCCACATCGCCAAAATTTCCAGGACCCGATTTGACAGAAAATAAAGAATTAAAAATGCGAAAGATAAATATTACATGGCCTTGGGAGATATACATAAATATTAAAAGAAAAAGAAAGAAATACGCGAATTGAAATTTAAATTAGAAACGAGGGCGTTGGACCCTTTTTTATGAAACTAAATTAAACGATTATTAAATTAATAAAATTAAAAGGAAAAGAAATTGTCTTTTTGGTATTTTTGTATTTTATGATTTTAATGAAAAAGAATTAATTAAAATAAAATGCTAACCCTAATTCTAGTTGTTTTTTTGTTTATTAAGAAAAGATTAAATTTTAACCTAATATTTAACCTAATTATTTACATGCCATTTAATTACAAAAATAAATAATAGTAAATATTTAATTATTATGAAAGAAAAGAAAAAGGATAAAAATGATTATAAACCCTAATTCTACCAATTTTAGGTTTTTATTAAGGAAAATATTACAATTAAACCTAATTTAATAACTAAAATTAATTAATGCAATTTATTTACAAAAATACTAAAATAAAAATATTTATTATTTTTTTTATCTTTTCTGATTTTTTATTGTTTTTTTATGTTTTTTTATGAAAATAATTGAATTAACAGAATTAATTAAAAATAATAATTGGAAGAATAAAAAGAAAAAAATATAAGAGAAATTTGCAAACCTAGGGGGTTCTGCCCCTAATTTGGAGGTGAGACTTAGCATTTTAGGCCCATCCATCCCTGGCCTGGTGGACTTTTCCAGCTAGCGTATATACGCGTTGACCAACGATCATGGTATGCTTCAAACGACAGCCCTTGGATTGATCTCATCATGTGTGTGAAAGGCTGGATTTTGTGGGTGCATGGTGTTCCTCAAGAGAGACGCTGCATAGAATGATAATTAGGAAAATATTATTGCAAAGGGGTGGGGACCTGGGGCTCGAACCCAGGTCCTGAGGGTCACCAGCGCTTATGCCTGCCAGTGGAGCTATTCACGTTTTCTGTAGATTAAATAACAAACAAAATTTATAAAATAAAATAACGCGTTAGTGGAGAATTAGCGCGAAATTCAAATAGGCCAATCACTGATCGCCACAGGGGTCATCTTCTTCGTTGCTTTATTTTTTTTTTCTAAAACACAAAACATTGGCAACGGTTTTGTAAACGTTCCTATAGACACCCTATTGAAAAATAGCGATTAGCCCCTGGGACCTCATAAATTAGGCGCGAGGGTGCCATTGTTTTCGTCCAAACACCCTGAATCCATTCATGGCATTATGAGGTTCTAATTTTGTAGCTTTTAAAAACGCCCAATTTGGACCTCCAAGAACCCTAATATGTATCAATGGTAGAATCGTATATAATACACAAAAACACAATTAAAGTAGATGGTTAGCTTCAGAACACATCAATTAGTATGAATCCATTAAAGAAATGCAATGAATGTGCTTGAAAATCAGAATACGATTATGCATATTATGTGAAAAAATTTGACTTCTGTATACCAATTCAAAGGGCTACGCGTATGGAAAGCTATCCAGTTAGATTCAGTGATGTCCTAGGAAGGTAATAGGATGAATTTCTTGGCTTGAATCGACCTGCAAGTGTATTTTCAGTTTTGAGTTTTCAAGCAAAAATTCAAGTTTTGTTCTTCAGGTTCTTGCGCAGATTTTTGGTAATGAGCATTAGGTCTTGATCCAACTTATGTATGGAATGAATTAGGTCAAAGAAAACAACCAAAAACCTTGGCATTCATGACTTGCAAGATTTGATTTTCAAAGATCTTTTTCAATGTTTTTTCATGCTATTTTGGCCTCAATCATATCCAATCACTTCAATTCCTTCCATATCTGATCATGCAAGAATTTTTAAACCTATTCCATGCACAAAAAGATTTGATTGCATTGGTTTGGTATTTTTCATGTATTTTATTTAATTAAATGAATTATTAATAATAAAAAATCCAAATAAATAAATAAAAAATGATAAAGACTTCCCTTTGGGCCAAATGGTCGTGCACATGCCTTGGGTGATGAATTGTGGAAGAAAAAGAGGCCCATTAGCAATTTTAGGTCATTTGAATCAATGTTGACTTTTCAAAATATCCAAAAATTTCCCAACTTCCACAAGGCATAACTTGCTCAATTTTTAAGCTTTGCTCATGTTCTTGGACATTTTGGAAAGGTCTTTGAGTCCTATAACCAATGTCTTTGGTCCCATGTCATTTTGATTTACCAATATCAAGTTATGGCCTTTGACTTAAAGTCCCTTTTTGTTGACTTTTGAAAATGACCTATAATGTTGAAATTGATAACTTTTTGTGAGAGAATTTCTTGGACTTGAAGTATGAAGATGAGTTGTAGGAAATGTCTTTCTCTTCAAAATGAGCTTTGGATGGAATTTTTCTGATAATCCATGTGAAAGTTATGCCCTGGTCAATTTACAGTTGACTTTTTCAGCTGTCCAAATAAGGAAACTTTTGCATCTTGATGATTTTTGAGCCAAGCTTTGAGAATCATGATCAAGCATTGATCAAATGATGTTTGTGGATTCAAAATGATATGTTGACCAAAAATTTGGACTTTTGACTGTCAAATGACCATTTTGCCCCTATAGTTGACTGTAGTGCAATTAGGGTTTTGACTGTGCAATTTTGTGCTGAAAGTCTTGAAACTTGGTATGAGGATGCTTGACCATGTTTATAAGCATATGGGACTTGATTGGACCCTTGGAAACTTCATTTTCTTGATTAGAACCAAAACCCTAATTTTGACTGTTTAGGAGGCTCTTGAACTGTGTAACCCTTGGGGAATTTTGAAGCTTGACTTGGCAATTTCTGAAGAATATGGGAGGGAAAATTTTGGGGTACAACAGTTGCCCCTGTTCAATCTTCTTAGACCTGAGGATGCAGATTGGCTGACGTGCCTTTCGTAATCCGAAGGTAGAAGATGATTGAACACTAGAGTGCCCAGAAATTTGCGCTCACATAGTAGCAGTGATGGTGGGAATGGGCTTATAGATGCCATTTGGAGATTGATGGATGGGATGATGGGCTTATAGATGCCATGCTAAGAGATGATGGGAGGTGGATGGGCTTATAGATGCCATCTGGGTGTCAATCGCATAAGAGATTCCTTAGCGAAAACTTGCGTACCTGCATAAGAAAAATGAGTACCTGACATGTTTACAGGAGATGGTCTTCAGATGCTTTGTATAGATGTGTCCTGACCGGTTACAGGAGCTAAATCTGGAGCTTCAAATGGTGATGAATGAACCAGGGATGGTTACTATCTCAACAGGAACGGTGAGAGAACCTTGGACGACTTCAGCTTCAACAGCAATCGTTGAGCGAATCTTGGGATTACCACCTCTGCAGGGTCGGGGAGAGAACCATAGGCGACTACAACCTCAACAGCAAACATTGAGAGAATCTTGGTGGGAATTATCATCTCCGCAGTATCAGGGAGAGAACCATAGGCGATTACAATCTCAATAGCAATCATTGAGAAAACCTGGGATGGAATTATCACCTCCGCAGTATCGGGGAGAGAACCATAGGCGATTACAATCTCAATAGCAATCATTGAGAAAACCTTGGATGGAATTATCATCTCCGCAGTATCGGGGAGAGAACCATAGACGATTACAATCTCAATAGCAATCATTGAGAAAACCTTGGATGGAATTATCATCTCCGCAGTATCGGGGAGAGAACCATAGGCGATTACAATCTCAATAGCAATCATTGAGAAAACCTTGGATGGAATTATCATCTCCGCAGTATCGGGGAGAGAACCATAGGCGATTACAATCTCAATAGCAATCATTGAGAAAACCTTGGATGGAATTATCATCTCCGCAGTATCGGGGAGAGAACCATAGGCGATTACAACTCAATAGCAATCATTGAGAAAACCTTGGATAACTTCTACTGAGTCTTCATCAGGAAAATCTGTTTGGGGTCGATTTAACTGGACCAGCGAAGGCCTTTGACTGGATAAGAAATCTTTGGGAGTCGATTAACTGAACCGGTCTAGGTCTTGAAATATGATTGAGAATTTAACTGAATCTTTCCTGAAAGGTAGAGGTCAGTCATATGCAATGCATGATATGGATCCAGCAATGATGTTCTTAACATAAATGAGATTTGTAAGATATGATGCGTATATGCATGCTATAATGATGTATGGAAGTGCGATGTTTATGAATGTATTTTTCGTCTAGGAAAGTGAATCCTTGACGGGTGCCGGGAAGTCATATCCTGGGCTGACGTTGGAGAACAGATTTTGCTTCCGCTGGATGATAGTTGCAAGAGTACCGGTAGGAGAAGATAACTCCGTCGGGGAATGAACTTGGCGAATGGATTACTCTGCGGGGAGAAAAGTACTCTAGTAATCTTGCTGGGAAGCAATACTCTGTGGGGAGAGAGATACTTTGCTGGAATGTTGATAATAACTTGCTGGGGATACCCTTGTCGTATTGGAAGTGTTGATAGACTTCGCTGGGGATAAGAAGACTGCGTTGACGACGACCTTTCCGTGGCTTCTGGCTGAGGATAACCTAGTTATATCCTGGTAAGGAAATAACTCTTTGAATAAAGCCGGGCGACGCGTTCGTGCTCTGCGAGGATGAGCTTCCAGAATCTACTGGGGATAAGCTTACTGCTTGGGGAGATAAATTCCAACTGGATTGGACTCTCTTGGGGAAGTTTGAACTGCGTCGGGGAAGTGACTCTTTTGGATATTTGATATACCGCCGGGGAACAATCTTTAGACCAAGATTGCCGGGGATGCTTGTTAAGAATACATATGCTGCTGGGGAATGTTGAGATCTGCGGGAGGACACCCAACTTCCTTAAGTTTGATACTATAGCTTCGCTTGGGGAGAGTGCACTGACTTGCTGGCTCACTCTCTGGGGAATTAAAATGCCTGGTTATGTTCTTTAGCTGAACCTACCTTGGTACCTTAGGGGATAGAACAATTAGATTATTTAGACAACTCTATATTGCCCCTGTTTCTAACGTTACCTGTAATTAATCCTTTGTTTCGTATGCAAATATTCATGAGTTAGCAAATTATTGTCAATGCATATATCACAAATTGAACCTTGGACGTTCTTCGCAAAACAAAACAGCAAAAGGAAAACAATTGGCACTTTTAACTGAAAAATATACTTGTATTGATTTTTGAATGGCCTGTAAATAGGCGTTTTGTGTACAAGAGGCTGACGTCCTAGTAAGAGAACGCCGCCGAACAAAAGAGTTTATACAAATTTGTACAAGGGAAAATAAAACAGCTGTGTGAAATGAATGATCCCACTGGGTTTCAACTCTGCTATTGCCTTTATAACTCCGAGCGTCTCATCGCTTGATGACCTTGGTTGAAGATGAAGCTGACTGATCGATGCCGTCTGAACTTGATGAAGATACCAGATTCTGGATGCAAAGTGATCCAATGAGACATAGTATTACGCTTTATCCCTAACTTTTGCCTGGACCGCCCTTTCGGGTTTTCAGTCCACCGGGATACCCATTTTTGCCCAAGCCGCCTTTTCAGGTTTTCGACTTGCCGGGTGTACAGATTTTTCATTTCATCCCTTCATTTTGCCCGAACCCTTTTGGTTCGCCGGGAAGCCCTAATTTTTGCCTAGGCATGTCAGCCTAGCGGGTCTTTATTATGCGTAGTATCTTTTTACTATGTCTGCATTGGCGAGGTGAGGAAGGTCGTCACCATCCATATTGGTTAGAATCATGGCTCCTCCTGAGAACACATGTTTAACCACAAATGGCCCTTCGTACGTAGGGGTCCATTTGCCCCTTGGATCACTCTGAGGAAGGATGATTCGCTTGATTACCAGATCCCCAACTTGATACTCCTGTGGTCTGACCTTTTTGTTAAATGCCCTGATCATCCGTTTTTGATACGTCTGACCATGACAGATAGCAGCAAGTCTCTTTTCATCAATTAAGTTTAGCTGATCAAGTCGTGTCTGGATCCAATCATCTTCGCTCAGATTTGCATCCTTCATTATCCGGAGAGAGGGTATCTGCACTTCGATCGGTAAGATTGCCTCCATACCATAAACCAGAGAGAAAGGAGTTGCCCCGGTTGACGTCCTGGCTGAGGTACGATACCCATGTAGAGCGAACAGTAACATCTCGTGCCAATCTTTATAGGTCACTGTCATCTTCTGCACGATTTTCTTGATATTTTTATTTGCTGCTTCTACAGCCCCATTCATCTTCGGTCTGTAAGGAGAAGAGTTGTGGTGCTGTATTTTAAACTGCTCGCAGAGCTCAGTGATCATCTTGTTATTGAGATTGGTGCCGTTGTCTGTAATAATTCTTTCTGGGACGCCGTACCGACAGATCAGATTATGCCGAATGAACCGTGCCACAACAGTCTTGGTTACCGTAGCGTAGGAAGCTGCTTCAACCCATTTTGTAAAATAATCAATCGCCACTAGGATGAAGCGATGCCCATTAGATGCCGTAGGTTTAATTTCACCGATCATGTCTATGCCCCACATTGCAAACGGCCAAGGCGCAGTCAGAACATTCAGGGGCACTGGAGGAACATGCACCTTGTCTGCATAAATCTGGCACTTATGGCATGTCCTAGAATGTTGGTAGCAGTCAGCCTCCATTGTGGACCAGTAATACCCTGCCCGAAGGATCTTCTTTGCCATTGTATGCCCACTGGAATGTGTACCAAAGGTCCCTTCATGTAGCTCTTCCATGATCCTTTCTGCTTCAGTCTTATCCACACAACGCAGTAAGGTTGAATCATGGTTTCGCTTGTACAAGATGCTGTTGCTAAGGAAGAACTTTGCTGCGAACCTTCTTAGGAACTTCTTATCGTTGACAGAGGCACCTTCAGGGTATTCCTGAGCTTCCAAGTATCTCTTCACCTCATGGTACCAAGGCTTCTCAGTTACCAATTCAGTCTCGAGATCACAACAGTATGCCGGTTCGTCCAGTTTCCAGATGATGATCAGGGGAGCCTCATTATTCCATTTGACCTTGAACATAGAAGACATTGTAGCTAACGCGTCCGCCAGCTGATTCTCCTCTCTTGGGAAATGTTCAAAGGTTATTTCTGTGAAGTGGGGGATCAAGGTCAACACACATTCTCTGTAAGGAATAAGATTCGGATGTTTCGTATCCCACTCTCCTTTGATCTGATTGATCACAAGAGCGGAATCTCCGAAGACACTTAGAAACTTGATCCTTAAGTCGATCGCAGCTTGAAGACCCATGATGCACGCCTCATACTCCGCCATGTTGTTGGTACAGTTGAAACATAGCCGGGCAGTGAGTGGAGTATGAGTGCCTTGAGGTGATATGATTACAGCGCCGATACCATTTCCCAAAGCGTTGGAGGCTCCGTCAAAGTGCATAGACCATCGGGATCCTTCCTCAGGTCCTTCATCCGGTCCAGGTACTTCACAATCAGTTACTATCATGATGCTTTCATCTGGAAACTCGAAGTTCATTGACTGATAGTCATCTACAGCCTGATGTGCCAAGTGGTCTGCCAATACACTTCCCTTGATGGCTTTCTGGGTCGTGTACTGAATGTCGTATTCCGTCAAGATCATTTGCCATCTTGCTATTCTCCCAGACAGAGCAGGCTTTTCGAATATGTACTTTATAGGATCCATCTTTGAGATCAACAAGGTAGTGTGAGTCAGCATATACTGTCTCAGCCGGCGAGCAGCCCATACCAAAGCGCAGCAAGTTTTCTCAAGCAGTGAGTATCGGGTCTCACAGTCGGTAAACTTTTTGCTAAGGTAATAAATGGCATGCTCTTTTCGTCCAGACTCGTCATGCTGCCCCAGCACACACCCCATTGAGTTGTCAAGCACTGTCAGATATAGTATCAGAGGTCTCCCTTCAACCGGTGGCATAAGGATGGGTGGTTCTTGGATATACTCTTTGATTCTGTCAAAAGCAGCCTGACATTCATCATTCCAACGTACTACCTGATCTTTCTTCAGCAGCTTGAAGATTGGCTCACAAGTAGCGGTTAGGTGTGAGATGAATCGAGCAATGTAATTCAGGCGTCCTAAAAAGCCTCTGACCTCTTTCTCTGTCTTAGGAACTGGCATCTCTTGAATAGCTTTAACCTTGGCAGGGTCCACTTGAATGCCCTTATCACTTACCACGAAGCCTAGCAACTTTCCCGATCTTACCCCGAAGGTGCACTTGTTCGGGTTCAACCTCAGCTTATATAGTTTCAACCGGTCAAATAACTTTTGCAGATGATCTAGGTGCTCTTCCTCAGTCTGGGACCTTGCGATCATGTCGTCGACGTACACTTCTATCTCATGATGGATCATGTCATGAAATAAAGCAACCATGGCACGTTGGTAAGTTGCCCAAACGTTTTTTAGTCCAAAAGGCATGACCTTGTAGCAGAAGGTGCCCCACTGGGTAACAAAGGTAGTCTTTTCCATGTCTTCAGGTGCCATCTTGATCTGATTGTAACCTGAAAAGCCATCCATGAAAGAGAACACCTTATGCTGAGCAGTATTATCCACCAGGACGTCAATGTGAGGTAGAGGGAAGTCATCTTTGGGGCTGGCCCTGTTCAGATCCCTGTAATCAACACACATTCTGACCTTACCGTCCTTCTTTGGTACCGGCACCACATTAGCAACCCACTGAGGGTAAGAAGTCACTGCAAGGAACCCAGCATCAAACTATTTCATAACCTCGGCTTTGATCTTCTCAGACATCTCTAGACGCATACGGCGGACCTTTTGCTTAACCGGAGGGCAGTCTTCCTTAGTTGGCAAGTGATGGACCACAATATCGGTATCCAACCCGGGCATGTCTTCGTAGGACCATGCAAAGATCTCCATGTAATCATGTAGCATATGAGTCAACCGTTGCTTCACGCTGAGCTCTAGGTTGGCACCAATCTTTACCTCTTTCCTGTCTGCTTCAGTACCCAGGTTTATTGTTTCCACTGGCTCTTCATGTGGTTGAATTGCCCTCTCTTCCTGAAGCAACAGTCTTGCAAGCTCGCCAGGCAATTCACAATCATCTTCACCTTCGTCTTCGGCTAAGTTGATCGGATTTTCGAAGTCATAACTGGCAGTAGCAGAGTCGTTACCAGTGAGATCGAGAGTGGATTGAAACCTGTATGAGTGAGTGTGTGTAAATACAGCTGTTTTGAAATATATGTAAAGGAAAGAAAGACAGAAAAGGAGCATAAGATTTGCAATGCGAGAAAACGTCCAAGATTTTCATTTATGATATATGAAATGACAATTTATATGCCCTCACAAATGAAACCACTGTGCCTCGGGTAAGACACCGGGCCATAGAGTTCAATTTATTGTTTATTACAAATAACGAAACAAAGAAGTTTATTATTGCGTAACAAAAGTAACAGGAGTATGGTCTTTGGCAATCCAATTGGTCAATCCTCCTTCGGTTGTCGGGTAGATCCAGCTATTGAATTCTGCTTCATCCACTTCATTGTCTTCCCCAACAGCATTCACTCCTGGATTTGTAATGAGCACAGGAGGTCTTCTGGTCTTCGCCTTCCGCATAGCTTTCTGACCCTCTGCAGTAAAACCCAGTCCAAATTTGTCAGTTTTTTGTGTAAAGTCGGGAAGCCTGCCCCAGTTAGCACAGTCACCTTTTTGAACCACAGCCCGGGCATCCTTCACGGAAGCCATCTTCAAGGGAATATCCTCTTCGACTGATGTTTCTGTTGCTGCTGAAATTGGAAGCACCTCCTCAAAATGCTGAAAGGGGGTTTCAATAAACTCCCCATCCATCTCAATGTACCTGAAGGAATTCAGATGACTCACCATGTACTCCTCCTCTCCCTGCACAATGACGATCTTCCCTCTGACGGGGTACTTCAGCTTCTGGTGCAAGGTAGAGGTCACTGCCCCAGCTTTATGGATCCAAGGTCGACCCAGTAGACAAGAGTACGATGGACGGATATCCATCACATAAAAAGTAGAGTCAAACACCTGAGAGCCCACGCGAATAGGAATGTCGACCTCTCCATGAACCATCCTTTTTGAACCGTCAAAGGCCTTGACGATGATATTGCTGGGTTTCAGTTCCAGGCCTTCACAATCCAAACGGTCTAAAGCCTTCTTTGGTAGAACATTCAAGGAAGAACCAGTATCCACCAATACATGTGCCAGAGTAGTGCCCCTGCATTCGATAGAGACATGCAGAGCATCTTTGTGGTTTCTTCCCTTCGCAGTCAGGTCAGCATCTGAGAAACCCAAGCCATTGTCTGCTGTCAGATTTGCTACGTAGTCAGTGAACTGGACTGCAGATGTCTCCTGTGGCACATGGGCCGTCTTGAGAAATGAGATTAAGGCCTTAGCATGGGCCTCTGAACACAGCAATAAGGAGAGCATGGAGATTTTGGAGGGCGTGTGCCCCAGCTGTTCCACAACATTGAAGTCACTCTTCTTTATAATTTTTAGGATTTCCTCCATCTCTTGTTGGGAGGCCTCAGCATTTATAGGTATCGGTGCCTCCATCCGGGCAGGCTCATCTTCAACTCCCTTGCCCCAAGCATTGGATGACTCGGCAGCAGGGGAAACAACTTGATCAGCAACAGGAACAGGTACACTTGTAGGTGTTATAAGGAGGGGTCTTCGAGTAGCAGGCGGTGCAATGTCAGGCGAGAAGAGCCTGCCACTGCGGGTAACCTTGGCTGGGCCAGTGATATCACAGATACTGGCGCCAGTGTTGAATTCTTGTTTGATCCCATTCACATACACATCTGCCCTATAATGCCAGGGGACAGCTTTATCCGATACGTAGGGAAGAGGCCCCGAAACAGTGATAACCACAGGTGCAACAGTCATGATTGGGACAGGCTTCTTCGGGAGAGCCTTGATTGGATTATTGAAGATGGTAACCACAGAAACTTCTTCTACCGGAACCAACCGAACAGCAGACTTCTTAAACAGAATCTCCTTGCTATCCATTAGGCTTTGGATGCCTAACTTCAGCAAGGGACAACCAGATAGGGAAACAGCACAGAACAGGCAACCCTCACTGCAACCCGAAAATAAACCGGCCAGCAGCAGGTTCCTCTTGACAGTCTTCAGAGGGGTAGCTAGATCATCTACAGAAACAGCGTAAACATCTTCATCAACAACATTTATCCCATGCTGAGGCATAGGAGCAGTAACCACATTCGGCCTCTCAGGCGCTTCAAACTGTATCTCCTTCGCGTCAATAAGGTCTTGCACCTTATTCCTTAATGCCCAACAGTCATCAGTGGAATGCCCCGGGCTATCAGAATGATAAACACAACGAGCATTTGGGTTGTATTTCGGAGAGGCAGTGTTTACACCTTTGGGGGCCTCTCTGACAGTCACTAGGTTGGTGGATAGCAACTGTGGCAAGATCTGCGATAAAGTCATACTCAACCGGGTAAACTCTCTCCGGGGTCTTTCAGCCCTTTGAGGATTGGTTGGCCGAGGAGCGGCAGCAGACTTAGCAATCATTACCGCACTGACAGATTGGCGGCGCTCAAATTTCTCTGGTCTCCGGGAGCCATATACAGCACTAGCCTCCTTCTTGAAGGGTTTCTTCTCAGAACTAGACGATGCACCCTTCGGAATCTTTCCAGACTTCAACCCAGCCTCAATTCTCTCTCCAGTCAGAATCAGATCAGTGAATCCAGCAGAAGAATTCCCGATAAGATGGTTGAAAAATGGCCCAGATAGGGTCCTCAAGAACATGTCTACCAACTCCCGATCAGTCAACGGAGGCTGCACCCTGCCAGCCAGGTCCCTCCACTTCTGAGCGTACTCTTTAAAACCTTCACTTGAACCTAACGACATACCCTGGAGTTGGGTACGTGTAGGGGCAAGGTCGGCATTATATTGATACTGCTTATAGAAAGCAGTAGCCAACTCCTCCCAGTTACGAACCTTGGTCCCATCCAGCTGATAGAACCATTCGAGATGAGTCCCTGAAAGACTCTCCTGGAAGAAGTGGATCCACAAATTCTTATCCGCTGAGTACGGTTGAATATTCCGAACATAGGACCTGAGATGTAGCTTGGGACAAGACGCCCCGTCGTACTTAGTGAAAGATGGTGCCTTGAATTTACGAGGAATGATTACACCAGTAGACAAACCCAGATCTCCAAAATCCAGCCCAGGCACCTGTTGGATCTCCATAGCATTCAACCTGTCTTCCAACTGCTTGTAACGGTCTTCTGCCGGAGGATATTGCTCTTCATCAAAATCAGTCTCGTTGTCGGAGACTACCGGACTAGGACCTTTTTCCGCTTGAGGAGTACTCTTGCCAATAGAAGAACCAGCCTCTTCATTCTGCAGAGTATTGCCGAACCTTCGGCCCGAGTTGAACAGAACAGTTCTTCTCTTCTTCTTCTTTTCCTTCTTCAGGAGCAGAGCCTTCAGCTCCTCTTGGCCCTGAGCCAAGCCCATGATTAGTTCCTGAAATTGCGCATTCTGCGCCTGAAGAGCTTTGATGGACATCTCAGTTGAGGATGAGTCAGGATTCATGATGCTGAAATAAACAGCGAAGAACGGTAAGCAACCTGAAAAGAGGAAAACCTGCTATGCACATGATGAATGGAATGCGTATGATTTATGTTTTCAAAGACAATCGGGAATCAACTTTGTAAACAAAAAGGAACGCACTTCATTAGATTCAACTTTGAAACTGAAATTATTCAACAGGTTGCCCTTAGGCGTTATATGAAAGAAAATACTGAAAAGGGAAATAAAACCGTGAAAGAACATCTGGAGCTCCTTATTGATCCCATGGTCTCCTCTTCTCAGTACGGATGTAGGCATTCAGAGCTCTCTCACTCTCCAACTGCTTTCTCAGCTTCTGGATCTTTAATTCCTGCTCGTTGAACTTTTCCCGGTAAGAATCCCGCTCTTCTCGCAGTTGCGACCAAGATATCTTCAATGTCTCATAATCAGTAGGTATCTGAGGAGGAAGGACAGTTGGAGGAACACCATCTTTGTCAGGACACTCAAGAATGACGGGTCTGACAGCTTCATACGGCATACCTAACTTCTGAGCACGGATGTGAACCCATTTGTAGTAGGCTTCCATAGGTAAAGAAGTCTTTGGCCCCAGCTCTTGTGGGTCAGCTTTATGAACTTTGTCCCAAGCCTTGATGAACCTACGACGCAGCTCGTCACTATCCACTTGAAACTCAAAACTGATGTGAGGCACCAACATCTCATGGGGGCCTGCTCTTCTTGCTCTTCCAAACTGATGGAGCGCTAGACATGGATTGTAATAGATCCCTCCTTGGGTACCAATCAGAGGAACATTAGGGTATTCCCCGCATCGATCAATGACAACTATCTCATCCAAACCTCTGCAAGTCCAAATGATGTCTTTGTCGGTGAGAGACATTAACCTGTGAGCCCAACTTCTTCCTTCTTGGTTCTTCAGTACGAACTTAGGGAGGTGCAAAATAAACCACCTCACCAACAAAGGGATACAACACCATAGAGTTCCTCGTCTTCGGGTAGTACAAGCATGAAGTTGTTGCAAGATGTCACCCAAGAGAGTGGGCACAGGATTCTGAGACATAAAGATCCTTATGGCAGTGACATTAATGAAGTTATCAGGATTAGGAAACAAGACTAACCCATAGATCAGGAGAGCCAAAATGTCTTCATATGCCCTAAAATCCAGGTCATTCCAGAAACTGTTAGCTTTACCAATCAGAAACTTGGCCAAGAAACCCTTAACTCCGCTTCTAGTTACCCAGTTATCCATTACCTCTTGATGTGTCAAGGGAAGAGCTGCAGCAACATCCTCAAGCCTGAGGGTCCTTTCCCAACCAGTAAAGGGAGTCTGATCCAAGATAGGGATACCAAGCAAATCAGAGAACTCTTCCAGGGTAGGGACCAGCTGGAAGTCTTGAAAGTTGAAGCACTGGTACTGAGGGTCATAGAACTGGGTCAGAATGCTCATCAACTGTTGATCCCGCTTTGCAGTGACTAAAATATTTAAAATATTGCGAGAAATAAAAGTTCTAAGCTATTACAAAAGGCGCGGGTCCACATCGCCAAAATTTCCAGGACCCGATTTGACAGAAAATAAAGAATTAAAAATGCGAAAGATAAATATTACATGGCCTTGGGAGAGATACATAAATATTAAAAGAAAAAGAAAGAAATACGCGAATTGAAATTTAAATTAGAAACGAGGGCGTTGGACCCTTTTTTATGAAACTAAATTAAACGATTATTAAATTAATAAAATTAAAAGGAAAAGAAATTGTCTTTTTGGTATTTTTGTATTTTATGATTTTAATGAAAAAGAATTAATTAAAATAAAATGCTAACCCTAATTCTAGTTGTTTTTTTGTTTATTAAGAAAAGATTAAATTTTAACCTAATATTTAACCTAATTATTTACATGCCATTTAATTACAAAAATAAATAATAGTAAATATTTAATTATTATGAAAGAAAAGAAAAAGGATAAAAATGATTATAAACCCTAATTCTACCAATTTTAGGTTTTTATTAAGGAAAATATTACAATTAAACCTAATTTAATAACTAAAATTAATTAATGCAATTTATTTACAAAAATACTAAAATAAAAATATTTATTATTTTTTTTATCTTTTCTGATTTTTTATTGTTTTTTTATGTTTTTTTATGAAAATAATTGAATTAACAGAATTAATTAAAAATAATAATTGGAAGAATAAAAAGAAAAAAATATAAGAGAAATTTGCAAACCTAGGGGGTTCTGCCCCTAATTTGGAGGTGAGACTTAGCATTTTAGGCCCATCCATCCCTGGCCTGGTGGACTTTTCCAGCTAGCGTATATACGCGTTGACCAACGATCATGGTATGCTTCAAACGACAGCCCTTGGATTGATCTCATCATGTGCGTGAAAGGCTGGATTTTGTGGGTGCATGGTGTTCCTCAAGAGAGACGCTGCATAGAATGATAATTAGGAAAATATTATTGCAAAGGGGTGGGGACCTGGGGCTCGAACCCAGGTCCTGAGGGTCACCAGCGCTTATGCCTGCCAGTGGAGCTATTCACGTTTTCTGTAGATTAAATAACAAACAAAATTTATAAAATAAAATAACGCGTTAGTGGAGAATTAGCGCGAAATTCAAATAGGCCAATCACTGATCGCCACAGGGGTCATCTTCTTCGTTGCTTTATTTTTTTTCTTCTAAAACACAAAACATTGGCAACGGTTTTGTAAACGTTCCTATAGACACCCTATTGAAAAATAGCGATTAGCCCCTGGGACCTCATAAATTAGGCGCGAGGGTGCCATTGTTTTCGTCCAAACACCCTGAATCCATTCATGGCATTATGAGGTTCTAATTTTGTAGCTTTTAAAAACGCCCAATTTGGACCTCCAAGAACCCTAATATGTATCAATGGTAGAATCGTATATAATACACAAAAACACAATTAAAGTAGATGGTTAGCTTCAGAACACATCAATTAGTATGAATCCATTAAAGAAATGCAATGAATGTGCTTGAAAATCAGAATACGATTATGCATATTATGTGAAAAAATTTGACTTCTGTATACCAATTCAAAGGGCTACGCGTATGGAAAGCTATCCAGTTAGATTCAGTGATGTCCTAGGAAGGTAATAGGATGAATTTCTTGGCTTGAATCGACCTGCAAGTGTATTTTCAGTTTTGAGTTTTCAAGCAAAAATTCAAGTTTTGTTCTTCAGGTTCTTGCGCAGCTTTTTGGTAATGAGCATTAGGTCTTGATCCAGCTTATGTATGGAATGAATTAGGTCAAAGAAAACAACCAAAAACCTTGGCATTCATGACTTGCAAGATTTGATTTTCAAAGATCTTTTTCAATATTTTTTCATGCTATTTTGGCCTCAATCATATCCAATCACTTCAATTCCTTCCATATCTGATCATGCACGAATTTTTAAACCTATTCCATGCACAAAAAGATTTGATTGCATTGGTTTGGTATTTTTCATGTATTTTATTTAATTAAATGAATTATTAATAATAAAAAATCCAAATAAATAAATAAAAAATGATAAAGACTTCCCTTTGGGCCAAATGGTCGTGCACATGCCTTGGGTGATGAATTGTGGAAGAAAAAGAGGCCCATTAGCAATTTTAGGTCATTTGAATCAATGTTGACTTTTCAAAATATCCAAAATTTTCCCAACTTCCACAAGGCATAACTTGCTCAATTTTTAAGCTTTGCTCATGTTCTTTGACATTTTGGAAAGGTCTTTGAGTCCTATAACCAATGTCTTTGGTACCATGTCATTTTGATTTACCAATATCAAGTTATGGCCTTTGAATTAAAGTCCCTTTTTGTTGACTTTTGAAAATGACCTATAATGTTGAAATTGATAACTTTTTGTGAGAGCATTTCTTGGACTGGAAGTATGAAGATGAGTTGTAGGAAATGCCTTTATCTTCAAAATGAGCTTTGGATGGAATTTTTCTGATAATCCATGTGAAAGTTATGCCCTGGTCAATTTACAGTTGACTTTTTCAGCTGTCCAAATAAGGAAACTTTTGCATCTTGATGATTTTTGAGCCAAGCTTTGAGAATCATGATCAAGCATTGATCAAATAATGTTTGTGGATTCAAAATGATATGTTGACAAAAAATTTGGACTTTTGACTGTCAAATGACCATTTTCCCCTATAGTTGACTGTAGTGCAATTAGGGTTTTGACTGTGCAATTTTGTGCTGAAAGTCTTGAAACTTGGTATGAGGATTCTTGACCATGTTTATAAGCATATGGGACTTGATTGGACCCTTGGAAACTTCATTTTCTTGATTAGAACCAAAACCCTAATTTTGACTGTTTAAGAGGCTCTTGAACTGTGTAACCCTTGGGGAATTTTGAAGCTTGACTTGGCAATTTATGAAGAATATGGGAGGGCAAATTTTGGGGTACAACACTAGTTTAGGCTTGCATGGGGTTTCATAGGTAAGTACCCTCTTGAAGTTTAGTTGGCTCAACCTGTCCTAGAAATAGTAATCGGGTTCTAAGGAGCTCAATATCACTGGATTGTTTCCTTGTTCATTGTTTCAGTTCAAGCCTCTTTACTGGCGACCAAAATATTACAAGAAACCAACCCTCAATGAGTGTAGTATCGAGTATCTACCAACTTCGGACTACACCAAAGCCGGACATCTCACTACATCCTAAAAGGCCAAGTTGGTCAAGTAAAGGTTCTAGAAGTTCATTAGTGCTTCATGACATCACTCAGTGGCCCCGTATTCTCTTTGATTGACTCAAAGGCCACCGGTACCCACAAATATGTCACACTAATATAGCTATTGCTTAGACCATGTCGGTATACCCCGCACAGTTTCCACAACGTATTGCTATTTACCTATAATGTTTCCCAAATCCGAGTGGAGGATTCAAACCCAAACAAAGAACCATAATTGTAAAGCAAACAAGTCAAACAATTGCAAGAAAATAAAGGTGATCTAAACCCTAAGGTAACCCCACTTTTATAATGTCCCCAACAGAGTCGCCAGTTCTGTGATGCGGTGGGAGAACTGACTTGAGGTTTTGCGTTTGTGTTTGCAAATGTTGCGGTTAGCAAGAGTCGCCACTGACTTTTCTTTTATCCAAAAGGAAAGGTAAAAAAGCACAGGAAAGACCTTTGAGATGTTTTCTTGAGTTCGAGGGGTAGATTATGAAAAGGGAAGGTGCTATCACCCTTTTCATCCATGGTTTTCCATGGGCTCTTAGTTACTTGTTTAGATCACTTGCTTTGTTTTGTTTCAAATGGTGTTTGGTGTGATTTTAAAAAGTATTTTGAAAAGAGGCCATTGTTTAGGAAACCTTTGTAATGATTCTCGTTCGTAAGAATGTATACAAAGATGTTTGTCTTTTGAAAAATGTTTTCAATGTTTTGTAAGATGTTTTTTTTTTTGAAATGTGTGTGTGTTTGTTTTTGAAAATAGAAAGGATTGTTTTGAAGTGGAACAAATAACTAGAAGCTAATCTACCTACTCAAATGTCTTTCTTATGCATTTTTATTCCTTTGACATTGTTGATTTACCATTGATTTGGTAAACAACCCTATCTTTGGATGTAAACGGGACGGGCGTGGGTCATCGTATGACCATGATAACAATGTTGCCAAGTATCTTAGAAATTTTGAGGGACCAAGATCATTTTGTTTTAGGAAATCTTTGAATAGCGTCATCGAGGGACTATGATCTTATGTTTGTTTTGTTTTGCCAATATACTTCGCGTGCGTAACATGGCCATTTTAAATTAGGCAACCAAGTGAGAGAAACCCTAAGGGTGCATGTGTGCAAAGTGTATCACTTTCATGCTTTTGTCTTACATTTAGGGTTTTCTATTTTTCTTTGTTTTTGTTCTTGTCATGCAAACCCTAATTTACTAAGCATAGTATATAAAGCAATAATTTGCGTAAAATAAACTAAGTTATTACAACAATTATTATGGGAGGGGGGATACAAGTTTTGAATGGGGATTTTGCACAAATATAAACCTAAAAATATTATTACAACCTGTGATCGGTGGAAATAGAACTGACTGTTTTGGAATGCTGGTTCGCGAAATGTCGCGGTAAGCAAGAGTCGCCACCGTCTTTTATGCTCTCCAACATGAAAAGGACAAAAGCACAGCAAAATTCCTTTTCGAGATATTTCTCGGTTGGGGGGGTAGATTATAGAAAGGGAAGGTGTTAGCACCCTTTCTATCCATGGTTATCCATGGGCTCTTAGGTACTTGCTCACTATGTTTTCAAAAATTGTTTGCTTTTCAAGTGTTTGTGGGTTTTGAAAAAGTTTAGTTTGAAAAACTTCTAGGTAACTCTTGTATCAGTCCTCAAGAGTGTATGAAGTATTTGTTTGAAAACTTTTTGAAAGTGTAAGTGCGAAAAGTTGTTTTTTTGTTTTTGAAAGAGCAAGTACCCAAGAGAAATCTACCTACTCTAAGGAATTAAGTTGTGTAAGAGTCCTTTAGACAGTACTATCCCACTATTGATAAGTAGGTAGCACCGTCGTTGGAGTTATTCGGGTCAATTCGATTAAGGGACATGTGTGGTCACCAAAGAAATAGTAGGACGCCTTAGCGGTAACCCTAATGTCCTATATCCTTTTTATCCGAGGCAACCGTTTCGAGGCAACTGGATCTTTAGACAGGAGGGCGACCTCTAAAACACCCTATACTTGACGACCACCTCGAGGCAACCAAGTGAGGCGTACCCTAGGAGTGGCATGTGCATGTGTGTCAGATTTCATTTAAATTATCTTTGAACATGCATCATTGTGAGCTACGGATTGATTTTATTTTTCAGGCAAGTCTTGCATGCATAATTAACAGTTTAATAATTTGCAGGAAATAAAGTGCGGAAAGTAAATCTATGCTATTACAAGGCGTCGGGTATTTACATTGCCAAAAACATAACCCTTAAAAATAAATGCGAGAAAATAAAGAAAGCGATAAAAGAGGTCCTAATTATCTATTACATTCGTGGAAACAGATACATAAATATGAAATAAAAATAAATATGCGCGCGAAAGAATTGAATCGAGAACGTCCTTAGGGTTTTGACCCTTTTTTGAGAAAAGAAAGAAATTTGTCCTTTTTGCAATTAATTAGATATTAAACCTAATTTACTAATTAATTAATTAAAAAGAAAAAGTGTTTTTTAGCTTTTTTAGGTCTTAATGAAAATAAAAATAAAAGGAATTAAAATTTTCAAAAGAAAAACCCTAATTCTAAGTTTGTTTTATCTATTGTGAAAATTGTCAAAATTACCTAATTAAAATAACTAAACTAATTAATTAGAATTTATTTACAAAAATAATTAAAAGGTGAGATTAATAATAATAATAATACTAATAATATTATAAATATTACCGAATTTATTAAAAAATAATAATTTGTGAGTTAAATAATAATAATAGTAGTTACTATAATTAATAAAATAATTAAATAGAAATTGAAATAAAAAAGAAAAAAGAATAAAGAAAGCCAGGGGGTGCTGGGCTTTTTTGGAGGTTTGCTTGGCAATTCTGGCCCATTAACAATCAAGCCTTGTTTGACTTTCCTTGTTGTCCACGCCTACTTTGACTGGGAACATGGTGCTCAGCGTCTCATAGCCATCAGATCTATGCTTCAGGACATATGGCACCTAGGATTGGAACGTGAGGACACATGGCAGGCTGAAGCGTGAGGTTTATGGTGGAATACACTGAGAGTCATGTATGCAAGTATGTTAGAAAAAATAATGTGGAGTTTTGAGTGGACCTGGGAATCGAACCCAGGTCCCAATGATTAACATCCAACGCCTTGGCCATCCGAACTGCACGCTTCATTTGTTAGTAATATGAAAGGAAAATATAATATATAAAAAGAAGCAATTATGCTGGGAACACAAAATCACGCGCGCTCCATTTGAATGGTCCAATGGCACACTTGCACGTATTGTCTTCTTCGCTTGGCCTGTAACAAAAACAAATGGATAGCAGGGGTTTTTAACCCCCACAACCTGCAGTGACCAATAATAGCGATTAGGCACATGGTTAATATAAATTGTTCGCGATATATCCAGTAGGTTCGTCTCTTCTAGACGGTTTCAATCATAGGTCTCTTGAGGCTTAATTTTTCCTAAATAAGAAAGCCCCAATTTTAGAGCTTGGAAAACCTAGAAATCGTTCATGGTGGTTTCTGTTTCAGGGCGTTTCAGTCCAATTAATCTATGCCATTAGTTTCCTGTGAGTGCTAGCAATACAAAACAACCAACAAATCATGTTAAATGCGCATGGAATATGAGTTATGATTATGAACAAAAGAGCCAAACCGTGAGTCTGTTTAAGGTGTTTTCTGGAGCTTTAGCACGCGAATTTGATTGCAAAATGTATCTGGGGATCCCTGCAAGGTATTAGAAACCACAAAAGCCCTTGAATTGGCCTGGAAGGTTGAGAACAGTTTTGAGTTATCTTGATTTTTCCTCAATATGCTTATGGTGTTTTTGCAGCAATTTGCACGTGAATGACATTAGGGTTTACTTGTGCATATGTAATAGAATGGAATTAGGTTAAGTCTTGGCCCAAAGATCCATTGCATTGATGTTTTGTATCTTTGATTTTCAATCATATATTTTTGCATATTTTTGATTGAGAAACCTTGCCAAATTTGGATATTCTTGTCTCTTTGATTGGCACACGAAATCTCCAGCTTGTCTTGAGCTTGTTTGCTTCACAAAAAGATTTGAAAACCATATCTTTGAATTTCCTATATTTTAAATCAATTAAATGAATTAATATTAATAAAAAAATCCAATTAATTAATAAAAATAAGAAAATAAACTCAAATAGGCTTGATGGGTCGTGCATAGGCCTTGGATAAAGTTTCAAGAAGAAATTTGAGGCCCATTAGCAAAAATGATGTGTTTTGAGCAAAGTTGACTTTTGCAAATTCACAAAAATTTCCCAACTTCTCCAATGCACATCTTGCTCAATTTTGATCATATGAATATGTTCTTGGACATTTTATCAAGGTCTTGAAGTCCTCTAACCAATGCCTTTGGTCCCATGTCATTTGGATTTACCAACCTCAAGTTATGGTCTTTGACTTAAAGTGCCTTTTTGTTGACTTTTGAAATTGACCTATAATGTAGAAATTGATGACTTTTTGTGAGAGCATTTCTTGGACTTGGAATGTGAATATGAGTTGTAGGAAATGTCATCCCTTTAAAAATGAGCATTGGATGGGATTTTTCTGATGAACCATGAAAAAGTTATGCCCTGGTCAAGGTACAGTTGACTTTTCAACTGTCCAAAAATAGTAACTTTTGACATCTTGATGATTTTTGAGCCATTCTTGTGGAATCATGATCAAGACTTGATCAAATGATGATTGTGTGCTCAAAATAAGATGTTGACCAAAAATTCGGACTTTTGACTGCCAAATGACCATTTTACCCCTATAGTTGACTGTGGATCAAATAGGGCTTTTGACTGTGCAAACTGGCATTGTGAGACTTGAGACTTGACATGTAGATGCTTGACAATATATATGGGCCTATGGGACTTGATTGAGCCATTGAAAACCTCAAATTATTTGAAGGAACCGAAACCCTAATTTTGACTGGCTTAGGAGGCATTTGGACTGTGCAACCCTTGAGAAATCTTGAAGAATATGGGAGGGCAAATTTTGGGGTACAACAGTTGCCCCTATTCAATCTTCTTAGACCTGAGGATGTAGATTGGCTTGCGTGCCTTTCGTGATCCGAAGGTGGAAGATGATTGAACACTAGAGTGCCCAGAAATTTGCACTCGCATAGTAGAATATCAGCAATGTGATGTCGGGAATGGGCTTACAGATGCCATTTGGAGATATGATGGATAGAAGGATGGGCTTATAGATGCCATCTGGAGATGTAATGGAATCTTGTCGGGAATGGGCTTATAGATGCCATTTGGAAGTGTAATGGATAGTTGTGGAGATGGGCTTAAAGATACCATATGAAGGTGTCGATCGCGTAAGAGATTCCTTAGCGAGAACTTGCGTACCTGAGAAAGAAAGATGGTTTCCTGGCCTGTTACAGGTGTTGATCTTCAATCTCTTCATGTAGATATGCCCTGGCTAGATACAGGTATCGAATCTACAATCAATCGCTCATAGATATGCCTGGCTAGATACAGGTATCGAATCTGGAACTTCAAATTCTTCATGCAAATATGCCCTGGCTAGATACAAGTATCGAATCCACAATCAATCGCTTACAGACATGCCCTGGCTAGATACAGGTATCGAATCTAGAATTAGTCGTCTACAGATATGCCCTGGCTGGATATAGGTATCGAATCTCTAAACTCTTCATGCAGATATACCCTGGCTAGATACAGGTATCGAATCTACAATCAATTACTCACAGATATGCCCTGGCTAGATACAGGTATCGAATCTGGAATTAGTCGTCTACAGATATGCCCTGGCTGGATACAGGTATCGAATCTCTAAACTCTTCATGCAGATATGCCCTGGCTAGATACAGGTATCGAATTTGGAATTAGTCGTCTACAGATATGCCCTGGCCGGATACAGGTATCGAATCTGGAATTAGTCGTCTACAGATATGCCCTGGCTGGATACAGGTATCGAATCTCTAAACTCTTCATGCAGATATGCCCTGGCTGGATACAGGTATTGAATCTGGAATTAGTCGTCTACAGATATGCCCTGGCTGGATACAAGTATCGAATCTCTAAACTCTTCATGCAGATATGCCCTGGCTGGATACAGGTATCGAATCTACAATCAATCACTCACAAATATGCCCTAGCTAGATACAGGTATCGAATCTGGAATTAGTCGTCTACAGATATGCCCTGGCTGGATACAGGTATCGAATCTCTAAACTCTTCATGCAGATATGCCTTGGATAGATACAGGTATCGAATCTACAATCAATCACTCACAGATATGCCCTGGCTAGATACAGGTATCGAATCTGGAATTGGTCGTCTACAGATATGCCCTGGCTGGATACAGGTATCGAATCTCCAAACTCTTCATGCAGATATGCCCTGGCTAGATACATGTATCGAATCTACAATCAATCACTCATAGATATGCCCTAGCTAGATACAGGTATCGAATCTGGAACTTCAAAAGGTTGGTCGAGATAACTTTCCTGGCTGGATACAGGTGTAGACCTCTGACCTGAGAATGAAAGATAATTTCCTGGCCTGTTACAGGGGTTGATCTTCAATCTCCTCATGTAGATATGCCTGGCTAGATACAAGTATCGAATCTACAATCAATCGCTCACAGATATGCCCTTGCTAGATACATGTATCGAATCTGGAATTACGAAAGTTGATGGTAATCATCTTTTGATTGACCTTTTCCTGAAAAGGAAAAACATTAGTTGTATGCAATGTCATGATGCATGATGTCATGATGAGATCGTGTCGTATGCACTTTATCATGTATGTAAGCAGGATGTATGAAATATGATATGTTTATGAATGTGTTTTCGTCTGGGAAAATAAATCCTTGACGAATTCCGGAACTTGAATCCTGGGCTGATATTTGAAGAGTAGAGTTCTACGTTTCCGCTGGGGCTGATGATTGCAAGAATAAACCGATAGGAGAAGATGACTCTGTTGTGGAATAAAGTGGAAATAGAACTGACTGTTTTGGAATGCTGGTTCGCGAAATGTCACGGTAAGCAAGAGTCGCCACCGTCTTTTATGTTCTCCAACATGGAAAGGACAAAAGCACAGCAAAATTCCTTTTCGAGATATTTCTCGGTTCGGGAGCTAGATTATAGAAAGGGAAGGTGTTAGCACCCTTTCTATCCATGGTTATCCATGGGCTCTTAGGTACTTGCTCACTATGTTTTCAAAAATTGTTTGCTTTTCAAGTGTTTGTGGGTTTTGAAAAAGTTTAGTTTGAAAAACTTCTAGGTAACTCTTGTATCAGTCCTCAAGAGTGTATGAAGTATTTGTTTGAAAATATTTTGAAAGTGTAAGTGCGAAAAGTTGTTTTTTTGTTTTTGAAAGAGCAAGTACCCAGGAGAAATCTACCTACTCTAAGGAATTAAGCTATGTAAGAGTCCTTTAGACAGTACTATCCCACTATTGAGAAGTAGGTAGCACCGTCGTTGGAGTTATTCGGGTCAATTCGATTAAGGGACATGTGTGGTCACCAAAGCAATAGTAGGACGCCTTAGCGGTAACCCTAATGTCCTAGATCCTTTTTATCCGAGGCAACCGTTTCGAGGCAACTGGATCTTTAGACAGGAGGGCGACCTCTAAAACACCCTATACTTTACGACCACCTCGAGGCAACCAAGTGAGGCGTACCCTAGGAGTGGCATGTGCATGTGTGTCAGGTTTCATTTAAATTATCTTTGAACATGCATCATTGTGAGCTACGGATTGATTTTATTTTTCAGGCAAGTCTTGCATGCATAATTAACAGTTTAATAATTTGCAGGAAATAAAGTGCGGAAAGTAAATCTATGTTATTACAAGGCGTCGGGTATTTACATCGCCAAAAACATAACCCTTAAAAATAAATGCGAGAAAATAAAGAAAGCGATAAAAGAGGTCCTAATTATCTATTACATTCTTGGAAACAGATACATAAATATGAAATAAAAATAAATATGCGCGCGAAAGAATTGAATCGGGAACGTCCTTAGGGTTTTGACCCTTTTTTGAGAAAAGAAAGAAATTTGTCCTTTTTGCAATTAATTACATATTAAACCTAATTTACTAATTAATTAATTAAAAAGAAAAAGTGTTTTTTAGCTTTTTTAGGTCTTAATGAAAATAAAAATAAAAGGAATTAAAATTGTCCAAAGAAAAACCCTAATTCTAAGTTTGTTTTATTTATTGTGAAAATTGTCAAAATTACCTAATTAAAATAACTAAACTAATTAATTAGAATTTATTTACAAAAATAATTAAAAGGTGAGATTAATAATAATAATACTAATAATATAAATATTACCGAATTTATTAAAAAATAATAATTTGTGAGTTAAATAATAATAATAGTAGTTACTATAATTAATAAAATAATTAAATAGAAATTGAAATAAAAAAGAAAAAAGAATAAAGAAAACCAGGGGGGTGTTGGGCTTTTTTGGAGGTTTGCTTGGCAATTCTGGCCCATTAACAATCAAGCCTTGTTTGACTTTCCTGGTTGTCCACGCCTGCTTTGACTGGGAACATGGTGCTCAGCGTCTCATAGCCATCAGATCTATGCTTCAGGACATATGGCACCTAGGATTGGAACGTGAGGACACATGGCAGGCTGAAGCGTGAGGTTTATGGTGGAATACACTGAGAGTCCTGTATGCAAGTATGTTAGAAAAAATAATGTGGAGTTTTGAGTGGACCTGGGAATCGAACCCAGGTCCCAATGATCAATATCCAACGCCTTGGCCATCCGAGCTGCACGCTTCATTTGTTAGTATTATGAAAGGAAAATATAATATATAAAAAGAAGCAATTATGCTAGGAACACAAAATCACGCGCGCTCCTTTTGAATGGTCCAATGACACACTTGCACGTATTGTCTTCTTCGCTTGGCCTGTAACAAAAACAAATGGATAGCGGGGGTTTTTAACCCCCACAACCTGCAGTGACCAATAATAGCGATTAGGCACATGGTTAATATAAATTGTTCGCGATATGTCCAGTAGGTTCATCTCTTCCAGACGGTTTCAATCATAGGTCTCTTGAGGCTTAATTTTTCCTAAATAAGAAAGCCCCAATTTTAGAGCTTGGAAAACCTAGAAATCGTTCATGGTGGTTTCTGTTTCAGGGCGTTTCAGTCCAATTAATCTATGCCATTAGTTTCCTATAAGTGCTAGCAATACAAAACAACCAACAAATCATGTTAAATGCGCATGGAATATGAGTTATAATTATGAACAAAAGAGCCAAACCGTGAATCTGTTTAAGGTGTTTTCTGGAGCTTTAGCACGCGAATTTGATTGCAAAACGTATCTGGGGATCCCTGCAAGGTATTAGAAACCACAAAAGCCCTTAAATTGGCCTGGAAGGTTGAGAACAGTTTTGAGTTTTCTTGATTTTTCCTCAATATGCTTATGGTGTTTTTGCAGCAATTTGCACGTGAATGACATTAGGGTTCACTTGTGCATATGTAATAGAATGGAATTAGGTTAAGTCTTGGCCCAAAGATCCATTGCATTGATGTTTTGTATCTTTGATTTTCAATCATATCTTTTTGCATACTTTTGATTGAGAAACCTTGCCAAATTTGGATATTCTTGTCTCTTTGATTGGCACACGAAATCTCCAGCTTGTCTTGAGCTTGTTTGCTTCACAAAAAGATTTGAAAACCATATCTTTGAATTTCCTATATTTTAAATCAATTAAATGAATTAATATTAATAAAAAATCCAATTAATTAATAAAAATAAGAAAATAAACTCAAATAGGCTTGATGGGTCGTGCATAGGCCTTGCATAAAGTTTCAAGAAGAAATTTGAGGCCCATTAGCAAAAATGATGTGTTTTGAGCAAAGTTGACTTTTGCAAATTCACAAAAATTTTCCAACTTCTCCAATGCACATCTTGCTCAATATTGATCATATGAACATGTTCTTGGACATTTTGGAAAGGTCTTGAAGTCCTCTAACCAATGCCTTTGGTCCCATGCCATTTGGATTTACCAACCTCAAGTTATGGTCTTTGACTTAAAGTGCCTTTTTGTTGACTTTTGAAATTGACCTATAATGTAGAAATTGATAACTTTTTGTGAGAGCATTTCTTGGACTTGGAATGTGAAGATGAGTTGTAGGAAATGTCATCCCCTTCAAAATGAACATTGGATGGGATTTTTATGATGAACCATGAAAAATTTATGCCCTGGTCAAGGTACAGTTGACTTTTCAGCTGTCCAAAAATAGTAACTTTTGACATCTTGATGATTTTGAGCCATTCTTGTGGAATCATGATCAAGACTTGATCAAATGATGATTGTGTGCTCAAAATAAGATGTTGACCAAAAATTCTGACTTTCGACTACCAAATGACCATTTTACCCCTGCAGTTGACTGTGGATCAAATAGGGCTTTTGACTGTGCAAACTGGCATTGTGAGACTTGAGACTTGACATGTAGATGCTTGACAATATATATGGGCCTATGGGACTTGATTGAACCATTTAAAACCTCAAATTCTTTGAAGGAACCAAAACCCTAATTTTGACTGGCTTAGGAGGCATTTGAACTGTGCAACCCTTGAGAAATCTTGAAGAATATGGGAGGGCAAATTTTGGGGTACAACAGTTGCCCCTGTTCAATCTTCTTAGACCTGAGGATGTAGATTGGCTTGCGTGCCTTTCGTGATCCGAAGGTGGAAGATGATTGAACACTAGAGTGCCTAGAAATTTGCACTCGCATAGTAGAATATCAGCAATGTGATGTCGGGAATGGGCTTACAGATGCCATTTGGAGATATGATGGATAGAAGGATGGGCTTATAGATGCCATCTGGAGATGTAATGGAATCTTGTCGGGAATTGGCTTATAGATGCCATTTGGAAGTGTAATGGATAGTTGTGGAGATGGGCTTAAAGATGCCATTTGAAGGTGTCGATCGCGTAAGAGATTCCTTAGCGAGAACTTGCGTACCTGAGAAAGAAAGATGGTTTCTTGGCCTGTTATAGGTATTGATCTTCAATTCTTCATGTAGATATGCCCTGGATAGATACAGGTATCGAATCTACAATCAATCGCTCACAGATATGCCCTGGCTAGATACAGGTATCGAATCTGGAACTTCAAATTCTTCATGCAAATATGCCCTGGCTAGATACAAGTATCGAATCCACAATCAATCGCTTACAGACATGCCCTAGCTAGATACAGGTATCGAATCTAGAATTAGTCGTCTACAGATATGCCCTGGCTGGATACAGGTATCGAATCTCTAAACTCTTCATGCAGATATGCCCTGGCTGGATACAGGTATCGAATCTACAATCAATTACTCACAGATATGCCCTGGCTAGATACAGGTATCGAATCTGGAATTAGTCGTCGACAGATATGCCCTGGCTGGATACAGGTATCGAATCTCTAAACTCTTCATGTAGATATACCCTGGCTAGATACAGGTATCGAATCTGGAATTAGTCGTCTACAGATATGCCCTGGCTGGATACAGGTATCGAATTTGGAATTAGTCGTCTACAGATATGCCCTGACTGGATACAAGTATCGAATCTCTAAACTCTTCATACAGATATGCCCTGGCTGGATACAGGTATCGAATCTGGAATTAGTCGTCTACAGATATGCCCTAGCTGGATACAGGTATCGAATCTCTAAACTCTTCATGCAGATATGCCCTGGCTAGATACAGGTATCAAATCTATAATCAATCACTCACAGATATGCCCTGGCTAGATACGGGTATCGAATATGGAATTAGTCGTCTACAGATATGCCCTGGCTGGATACAGGTATCGAATCTCTAAACTCTTCATGCAGATATGCCCTGGCTGGATACAGGTTTCGAATCTACAATCAATCACTCACAGATATGCCCTGGCTAGATACAGGTATCAAATCTGGAATTGGTCGTCTACAGATATGCCCTGGCTGGATACAGGTATCGAATCTCCAAACTATTCATGCAGATATGCCCTGGCTAGATACAGGTATCGAATCTACAATCAATCACTCACAGATATGCCCTGGTTAGATACAGGTATCGAATCTGGAACTTCAAAAGGTTGGTCGAGATAACTTTCCTGGCTAGATACAGGTGTAGACCTCTGACCTGAGAATGAAAGATAATTTCCTGGCCTGTTACAGGGGTTGATCTTCAATCTCCTCATGTAGATATGCCTGGCTAGATACAGGTATCGAATCTACAATCAATCGCTCACAGATATGCCCTGGCTAGATACAGGTATCGAATCTGGAATTGCAAAAGTTGATGGTAATCGTCTTTTGATTGACCTTTTCCTGAAAAGGCAAAACATTAGTTGTATGCAATGTCATGATGCATGATGTCATGATGAGATCGTGTCGTATGCACTTTATCATGTACGTAAGCAGGATGTATGAAATATGATATGTTTATGAATGTGTTTTCGTCTGGGAAAATAAATCCTTGACGAATGCCGGGAACTTGAATCCTGGGCTGATATTTGAAGAGTAGAGTTCTACGTTTCCGTTAGGGATGATGATTGCAAAAATAAACCGATTGGAGAAGATGAATCCGTTGTGGAGTAAAGTGGAAATAGAACTGACTGTTTTGGAATCCTGGTTTGCGAAATGTCGCGGTAACCAAGAGTCGCCACCGTCTTTTATGTTCTCCAACATGGAAAGGACAAAAGCACATCAAAATTCCTTTTCGAGATATTTCTCGGTTCGGGAGGTAGATTATAGAAAGGGAAGGTGTTAGCACCCTTTCTATCCATGGTTATCCATGGGCTCTTAGGTACTTGCTCACTATGTTTTCAAAAATTGTTTGCTTTTCAAGTGTTTGTGGGTTTTGAAAAAGTTTAGTTTGAAAAACTTCTAGGTAACTCTTGTATCAGTCCTCAAGAGTGTATGAAGTATTTGTTTGAAAACTTTTTGAAAGTGTAAGTGCGAAAAGTTGTTTTTTTGTTTTTGAAATAGCAAGTACCCAGGAGAAATCTACCTACTCTAAGGAATTAAGCTGTGTAAGAGTCCTTTAGACAGTACTATCCCACTATTGAGAAGTAGGTAACACCGTCGTTGGAGTTATTCGGGTCAATTCGATTAAGGGACATGTGTGGTCACCAAAGCAATAGTAGGACGCCTTAGTAGTAATCCTAATGTCCTAGATCCTTTTTATCCGAGGCAACCGTTTCGAGGCAACTGGATCTTTAGACAGGAGGGTGACCTCTAAAACACCCTATACTTGACGACCACCTCGAGGCAACCAAGTGAGGCGTACCCTAGGAGTGGCATGTGCATGTGTGTCAGGTTTCATTTAAATTATCTTTGAACATGCATCATTGTGAGCTACGGATTGATTTTATTTTTCAGGCAGGTCTTGCATGCATAATTAACAGTTTAATAATTTGCAGGAAATAAAGTGCGGAAAGTAAATTTATGCTATTACAAGGCATCGGGTATTTACATCGCCAAAAACATAACCCTTAAAAATAAATGCGAGAAAATAAAGAAAGCGATAAAAGAGGTCCTAATTATCTATTACATTCTTGGAAACAGATACATAAATATGAAATAAAAATAAATATGCGCGCGAAAGAATTGAATCGGGAACGTCCTTAGGGTTTTGACCCTTTTTTGAGAAAAGAAAGAAATTTGTCCTTTTTGCAATTAATTAGATATTAAACCTAATTTACTAATTAATTAATTAAAAAGAAAAAGTGTTTTTTAGCTTTTTTAGGTCTTAATGAAAATAAAAATAAAAGGAATTAAAATTGTCAAAAGAAAAACCCTAATTCTAAGTTTGTTTTATTTATTGTGAAAATTGTCAAAATTACCTAATTAAAATAACTAAACTAATTAATTAGAATTTATTTACAAAAATAATTAAAAGGTGAGATTAATAATAATAATACTAATAATATAAATATTACCGAATTTATTAAAAAATAATAATTTGTGAGTTAAATAATAATAATAGTAGTTACTGTAATTAATAAAATAATTAAATAGAAATTGAAATAAAAAAGAATAAAGAATAAAGAAAACAAGGGGGGTGTTGGGCTTTTTTGGAGGTTTGCTTGGCAATTCTGGCCCATTAACAATCAAGCCTTGTTTGACTTTCCTGGTTGTCCACGCCTGCTTTGACTGGGAACATGGTGCTCAGCGTCTCATAGCCATCAGATCTATGCTTCAGGACATATGGCACCTAGGATTGGAACGTGAGGACACATGGCAGGCTGAAGCGTGAGGTTTATGGTGGAATACAATGAGAGTCTTGTATGCAAGTATGTTAGAAAAAATAATGTGGAGTTTTGAGTGGACCTGGGAATCGAACCCAGGTCCCAATGATCAACATCCAACGCCTTGGCCATCCGAGCTGCACGCTTCATCCGTTAGTAATATGAAAGGAAAATATAATATATAAAAAGAAGCAATTATGCTGGGAACACAAAATCACGCGCGCTCCTTTTGAATGGTCCAATGGCACACTTGCACGTATTGTCTTCTTCGCTTGGCCTGTAACAAAAACAAATGGATAGCGGGGGTTTTTAACCCCCACAACCTGCAGTGACCAATAATAACGATTAGGCACATGGTTAATATAAATTGTTCGCGATATGTCCAGTAGGTTCGTCTCTTCCAGACGGTTTCAATCATAGGTCTCTTGAGGCTTAATTTTTCCTAAATAAGAAAGCCCCAATTTTAGAGCTTGGAAAACCTAGAAATCGTTCATGGTGGTTTCTGTTTCAGGGCGTTTCAGTCCAATTAATCTATGCCATTAGTTTCCTGTGAGTGCTAGCAATACAAAACAACCAACAAATCATGTTAAATGCGCATGGAATATGAGTTATGATTATGAACAAAAGAGCCAAACCGTGAGTCTGTTTAAGGTGTTTTCTGGAGCTTTAACACGTGAATTTGATTGCAAAACGTATCTGGGGATCCCTGCAAGGTATTAGAAACCACAAAAGCCCTTGAATTGGCCTGGAAGGTTGAGAACAGTTTTGAGTTTTCTTGATTTTTCCTCAATATGCTTATGGTGTTTTTGCAGCAATTTGCACGTGAATGGCATTAGGGTTCACTTGTGCATATGTAATAGAATGGAATTAGGTTAAGTCTTGGCCCAAAGATCCATTGCATTGATGTTTTGTATCTTTGATTTTCAATCATATCTTTTTGCATACTTTTGATTGAGAAACCTTGCCAAATTTGGATATTCTTGTCTCTTTGATTGGCACACGAAATCTCCAGCTTGTCTTGAGCTTGTTTGCTTCACAAAAAGATTTGAAAACCATATCTTTGAATTTCCTATATTTTAAATTAATTAAATGAATTAATATTAATAAAAAATCCAATTAATTAATAAAAATAAGAAAATAAACTCAAATAGGCTTGATGGGTCGTTCATAGGCCTTGGATAAAGTTTCAAGAAGAAATTTGAGGCCCATTAGCAAAAATGATGTGTTTTGAGCAAAGTTGACTTTTGCAAATTCACAAAAATTTCCCAACTTCTCCAATGCACATCTTGCTCTATTTTGATCATATGAATATGTTCTTGGACATTTTGGAAAGGTCTTGAAGTCCTCTAACCAATGCCTTTGGTCCCATGTCATTTGGATTTACCAACCTCAAGTTATGGTCTTTGACTTAAAGTGCCTTTTTGTTGACTTTTGAAATTGACCTATAATGTAGAAATTGATAACTTTTTGTGAGAGCATTTCTTGGACTTGGAATGTGAGGTGAGTTGTAGGAAATGTCATCCCCTTCAAAATGAACATTGGATGGGATTTTTCTGATGAACCATGAAAAAGTTATGCCCTGGTCAAGGTACAGTTGACTTTTCAACTGTCCAAAAATAGTAACTTTTGACATCTTGATGATTTTTGAGCCATTCTTGTGGAATCATGATCAAGACTTGATCAAATGATGATTGTGTGCTCAAAATAAGATGTTGACCAAAAATTCTGACCTTTGACTGCCAAATGACCATTTTACCCCTGCAGTTGACTGTGGATCAAATAAGGCTTTTGACTGTGCAAACTGGCATTGTGAGACTTGAGACTTGACATGTAGATGCTTGACAATATATATGGGCCTATGGGACTTGATTGAGCCATTTAAAACCTCAAATTCTTTGAAGGAACCAAAACCCTTATTTTGACTGGCTTAGGAGGCATTTGGACTGTGCAACCCTTGAGAAATCTTGAAGAATATGGGAGGGCAAATTTTGGGGTACAACAGTTGCCCCTGTTCAATCTTCTTAGACCTGAGGATGTAGATTGGCTTGCGTGCCTTTCGTGATCCGAAGGTGGAAGATGATTGAACACTAGAGTGCCCAGAAATTTGCACTCGCATAGTAGAATATCAGCAATGTGATGTCGGGAATGGGCTTACAGATGCCATTTGGAGATATGATGGATAGAAGGATGGGCTTATAGATGCCATCTGGAGATGTAATGGAATCTTGTCGGGAATGGGCTTATAGATGCCATTTGGAAGTGTAATGGATAGTTGTGGAGATGGGCTTAAAGATGCCATCTGAAGGTGTCGATCGCGTAAGAGATTCCTTAGCGAGAACTTGCGTACCTAAGAAAGAAAGATGGTTTCCTGGCCTGTTACAGGTGTTGATCCACAAAATCTTCATGTAGATATGCCCTGGCTAGATACAGGTATCGAATCTACAATCAATCGCTCACAGATATGCCCTGGCTAGATACAGGTATCGAATCTGGAACTTCAAATTCTTCATGCAGATATGCCCTGGCTAAATACAGGTATCGAATCCACAATCAATTGCTCACAAACATGCCCTGGCTAGATACAGGTATCGAATCTGGAATTAGTCGTCTACAGATATGCCCTGGCTGGATACAGGTATCAAATCTCTAAACTCTTCATGCAGATATGCCCTGGCTGGATACAGGTATCGAATCTACAATCAATTACTCACAGATATGCCCTGGCTAGATACAGGTATCGAATCTGGAATTAGTCGTCTACAGATAAGCCCTGGCTGGATACAGGTATCGAATCTCTAAACTCTTCATGCAGATATGCCCTGGCTAGATACAGGTATCGAATCTGGAATTAGTCGTCTACAGATATGCCCTGGCTGGATACAGGTATCGAATTTGGAATTAGTCGTCTACAGATATGCCCTGGCTGGATACAGGTATCGAATCTCTAAACTTTTCATGCAGATATGCCCTGGCTGGATACAGGTATCGAATGTGGAATTAGTCGTCTACAGATATGCCCTGGCTGGATACAGGTATCGAATCTCTAAACTCTTCATGCAGATATGCCCTGGCTGGATACAGGTATCGAATCTACAATCAATCACTCACAGATATGCCCTGGCTAGATACAGGTATCGAATCTGGAATTAGTCATCTACAGATATGCCTTGGCTGGATACAGGTATCGAATGTCTAAACTCTTCATGCAGATATGCCCTGGCTGGATACAGGTATCGAATCTACAATCAATCACTCACAGATATGCCCTGGCTAGATACAGGTATCAAATTTGGAATTGGTCGTCTACAGATATGCCCTGGCTGGATACAGGTATCGAATCTCTAAACTCTTCATGCAGATATGCCCTGGCTAGATACAGGTATCGAATCTACAATCAATCACTCACAGATATGCCCTGGCTAGATACAGGTATCGAATCTGGAACTTCAAAAGGTTGGTCGAGATAACTTTCCTGGCTGGATACAGGTGTAGACCTCTGACCTTAGAATGAAAGATAACTTTTGTGCTCACGATTCCAACAATATAAATTTTGTAACCTAACTCTCAAAGATCAGAGAGAGTTTTGGAAGCCCCAATTCGTGACCTAAAAATTTCATGACCTTCAAATTCTCACAGCATAGTTAATATAAATGAAAAGTATGCATATGTACAGCATCGTTATGACATGGACTACATTTTTTCTTCACAAATCGTGGCTTGAAGTTGCCTAAATACATAGATAGTTTCATAAATATACCTCCTTCAGCTGGATTCGAGTAGAGCAATGCAGGGACTTTAATGGAGGCCTGAGGATTGTTTGAGCTTCCTTGAACTTCCCTGAAGCTATTCCAATACTTACTTTACTTTGAGGATAGCTGGAAATCTCTGCACAAGTCAAGCTGCAAGTTTCAAGGTTGAAAATGGAAAAGGCATAAACAGGGGTTACAGAACTAGGGTGATGGCTTGGATAGCTTTGGTATGATGCGTATGAGATGCTTGAAGTGTTTAATCACAAAACGCACGAGCCAAATAAGTGTTGGCTATGGTTTTGCAGAATCTGTGAGTTTTGGCAGAATTTTAGTGTTTTTGTGTTTTGGAGAGTTTCAAGTGTCAATCAATCGTGTTATGCATTGTGATAAGTTTTTAAATATGTAGAGAAGGGATACAAAGTCAGCCCTCACTAGTTGTGCAAGCTCTTGACCTTTTTACCAACTTTCTTGCTTTTGAAGTAAAGTGAAGTGATTTATGCTACATGCTTGTCCTTGCTTGCTTGAGGCCTGAAATGAACTTGTACCAACTCCTTGAGAGCTGTGTAAGTTACTTGCATCAAAGAGACATGTCCAAGGCTCAAGATTGATAAAGTTACAAAATCTCATCTTTATAAAAATGGCAGTGTGAACTTTATGCCTAAAATGGAATTATCTCTTGTACAAAGTTTAAAAAGCAAAGATAATGCCTTTGTCAACTGAGTTTGCATTTAATTGTGGAGTGTAAAGTGAGTTTAGGACCTGTAAAGCAAGACACAAACAACATGGATTGGATTTGCAACTTGATCTTATGTGAAAATGGCTTGAACAAAAGTGATAAAATGCCAACTTCCCTTCTTCGATTCTCCCTACTCAAAAATGATCTTGGAGAGTTCTTGGACATTCTGGAAAGCTTGTAATGTGCTCTATAATCCATCTTTGAAATGAATTTTGAGATACCCTTTGGAACTAGGTGAAAAATGTCCATGAAGTTGGGTCCAAAACCTGCCTAAATTAGGACAAAATTTCACTAAGTTATTTAGTTCATGGACCTATATTCACAAATTCATAACTTGAGATCCAAGCATCTTTTGGGAAAAGTTTGGGAAGCAAAGTTGTAGATTTAATAGAGGACTACAACTTTTATGTTGGAAGTTCTCTTTGAATCAAAATGCATCATGGTGAAAAAGTGGTGAAAAGTTGGGAAAAAATAAGAAAAATTTTATACTTAGAAAAATTCTAAGTTATGAAAATTTTCAAATTAAAACCCTAATTTGCAATTTTGAGTTTCTTGGTGAACATGTTTCATATTTTTACATATCTTGATGAATTATGACCCTTGGCACTTGATTTTGACCAAAAAGTCAAAGTTTGACTTTTCAGTGCACAGTTGACTTTTGATCAGTTGACTGCAAAATTCATCTGTCAATCTAATGAACTTGAGATATTTTGAACCATGTAATTAGGTCAAGATGATGCCATTTAACCATTGAAATGATTTTTTAACTCAATTGGTCATTGGCTAGGTTAAAAATCATAAATTGCCCTTTCTCAGTCAAAACTCTAATTTTGACCATTTCGCCCTTTTGATGATTTGATCAAATTTCTTAAGGAGTTGTGATCCAAACTTGATCAAATGGTACATATGAGTCTAAAATGTTGATGTGGATAAAAAATTATGGAGTTTGACTGTAAATTGCCCATGGTTGACTTTTTCTCCAATACAGCTGATTTTTAGGTCAACTGTCCAATTGACTGGTCAGAAATGTGGTTCAAGGCCTGAAACTTAACATGAACAATCTTAGGGGTCCAAGATGATGTATGAAAGTCACATGAAGCATTGGTAGTTCAAAAATCCTTGTGCAAACTCAAACCCTAATTTTGGGTTATCAATGCAAGATGAGATGTCCTTAGCTGAGTAAATCCTAATCTTGTCTTGAGTCCAAGAAGTCTTGTGAGAAAAATCTTGATAAATGAGAGGGAAAATTTCAGGGTACAACAAATATATATATATATATATATATATATATATATATATATATATATATATATATATATATATATATATATATATATATATATATATATATATATATGTTACCTAATAGCCAAGACCCATAAACATAGCAAAAAGTCAGATGAGGCCAACGAGCGGTTGACTCAACCAAAAGTAGGGGTCTGCGCAACACAACCCGCATCCAGAGAAAAACTGTTTTGAAGTGTAATGCATCGACCGCTTCAGGACTTGCATCGACGTAAACTTTGAATAATATGATTTCAAGGTTGATTCGACCGGAAGGGTCAATGCGATACAACCAGCAATCAGAGAGAATTCCATTTTGAAGTGCAGTGCATCGATCGCTTCAGGGCTTGCGTCAATGCAAACTTTGAATGTTTGGATTTCCAGTTTTAGTCGACCGGAAGGTCCGTACTGACACATCCAGGGCTTGATCGAAGATGATGAGTCGACCGCACATATCTTTGAGTCGACGCACAGATTGAATTTTCTCAAAAATACATGTTTATGGAGATTTTCATTACAATCATTCCATTACAAGATTTTTCATATGACCAACCCAAATATAGGGAGATTAATAATCGTTTTGACATCATTAAAATTCTTATAGAAGTACTTTGCCCTCACAAATAAGAAAGGAGAGATTATTGGCTCTGGAACTATTTGTAATGGTACAGTTCCTTCTATAACTAATGTTCTGTTAGTAGATGGATTAATGCATAACATGTTATCCATAAGTCAATTAAGTGATAACGGTTATGATATAATCTTCAATCACAAGTCCTATAAAGCAGTTAGTCAGAAAGATGGATTTGTCCTCTTTAATGGAAAGAGAAATAACAACACTTACAAAATAAAACTTTCTGAACTAAAAAGTCAGAATGTAAAATGCCTATTATCTGTTAACAATGAGCAATGGGTCTGGCACAGAAGATTGTGGCATGTTAGTATGAGAAGGATATCTCAGATTAACAAATTCAATATGGTAAGAGGACTTCCTAACCTGAAGTTCAGCTTTGATGCTCTATGTGAAGCATGTCAAAAAGGCAAGTTTGCAAAACCTTCTTTCAAAACATAAAATGTTGTTTCTACCTCTAGGCCATTAGAACTTCTGCATATAGATCTATTTGGACTAGTGAAAATTGCATTCATTAGTGTCAATAAGTGTGGATTACTGATCGTAGATGACTATAGCAGATTGACATGGGTAAAGTTCTTAAGACACAAGGACGAGTCACATTCTGTGTTCTTTGCTTTCTGTAACCAAGTCCAAAATGAAAAATATCTTAGAATTGTTAAAGTCAGATGTGATCATGGTGGGGAATATGAAAACAAAAAATTTGAATTATTTTTTAATGAGAATGGCATCTCTCATGATTTATCTTTTCCTAGAACTCCTCAACAAAACATAGTTGTAGAACGAAAGAATAGAACTTTACAAGAAATGGACAGAACCATGATCAACG
The DNA here is from genome assembly GCA_948472305.1 of Vicia faba. Classification (NCBI taxonomy): domain Eukaryota; kingdom Viridiplantae; phylum Streptophyta; class Magnoliopsida; order Fabales; family Fabaceae; genus Vicia; species Vicia faba. The sequence continues at coordinate 829,815,584 of OX451735.1, read as the reverse complement.
AGACTAACATTGCTAAGAACTTTTGGGCAGAAGCAATTAACACAACGTGTTATATTCAGAATAGAATCTCCATAAGACCTATTTTGGATAAGACTTCATATGAACTATGGAAGAACAGAAAGCCCAACATTTCTTATTTTCATCCATTTGGATGTACTTGTTTCATTCTAAACACTAAAGAACATCTGAACAAGTTTGATTCTAAAGTACAAAAGTTTCTCATGTTAGGATACTCTGAATGTTCAAAAGGTTATAGAGTATATAACACAGAAACACGAATTATGAAAGAGTCAATCAGTGTCAGATTTGATAATAAGCTTGGCTCTCAAAAGTCAAAGCAGGGTAAATTTTTGCAGATATAGAAGTTCAATTTATAGGTACTGAAGACACTGCATCAGAAGTTTCTCACAAAGAATCACAGTCAACTCCAGAAGAAGTTGTCACAAACATTACAACAACATCTGAATAGCCTCTCTATAAAAGACAATCCAGAAGCAATTTAGCTCATCCGAAAAACAAGATTCTGGGAAATAAAGAAGACCCAATCATAATAAGATCTACATTCAAAAATTCTGAAGAATCTCTCATGGGATTAGTGTCTCTGATTAAGCTAACTTCCATTGATGAAGCCCTTCTGGACAATGATTGGATACTTGCAATGCAGGAAGAACTAAACCAGTTCACCATAAACGATGTATGGGGTCTAGTTCATAAACCAAAAGGGTTTAACATCATTGGAACCAAATGGGTATTCAGAAACAAACTAAATGAACAAGGAGACGTTGTCAGAAACAAATCACGATTGGTGGCACAAGGTTATAATCAGCAAGAGGGGATAGACTATACAGAAACCTTTTCTCAAGTCGCCAGGTAAGAATCTATCAGACTTTTAATTTCTTTTGCAGTAAATAACAACATCACTCTTTATCAGATGGATGTTAAAAGTTGGTTTATAAATGGTTACATTGATGAAGACGTTTATGTGCACCAACCCCTTGGTTTTGAAAATTCAAAACATCCAGATTATGTCTATAAACTTAAGAAATCATTATATGGTCTAAAATAAGCTCTCAAAGCTCTGTATGAAAGACTAAGTAACTTTCTCTTAGAAAATAATTTTACCAGAGGGAAGGTGGACACTACTTTATTCGGTAAACTATTTAAAATTACATTCTGGTTTGTCAAATTTACATAGATGATATAATTTTTGGATCTACTAAAGCTTCTTTGGGAAGAGAATTTGCTAAGTCTATGCAGGCAGAGTTTGAAATGAGCTTGATGGGCGAACTCAAGTTCTTTCTGGGTATCCAAGTCAATTAAACTCCATAAGGAACCTACATTCATCAAAGCAAGTATGTCAAAGAACTTCTAAAGAAATTTGACTTGTCAGAATGTAAGCTAGCCAAAACTCTTATGCATCCCACATGCGTTCTGGAAAAGGAAGAGGTGAGTAAGTAGGTAGAATAGAAGATCTACTGAGGTATGATTGGTTCTCTCTTATACTTAACAGCTTCAAGACCTGATATTCTTAGAGTGTCTGTCTGTGTGCTAGATTCTAATCAGATCCTAGATAATCTCACTTAAGAGTTGTTAAGCGAATTTTCAAGTATCTGAAAGGTACAACTAATCTTGGTATTTGTTATAGAAAAACTAAAGAATACAATTTAGTAGGGTACTGTGATGCTGACTTCACTGGACATAGAATAGAAAGGAAAAGTACTTCTGGAAGTTGCCAATTTCTGGGAGACAATCTAATCTTGTGGTCCAGCATAAGGCAATCCACCATTGCATTATCAACTGCTGAAGCTGAATATATAGCAGCACCTAGATGCAGCACACAAATGCTCTGGATATAAATCCAACTTGAAGAATTCAACATATATGAGAGTAACATTCCTATTCTGTGATAATACTTCTGCTATATGTATTTCAAAAAATACCATTTTACATTCTAGGGCTAAGCATATAGAAATTAAACATCATTTTATTAGGGACTATATTCATAAAGGAATTCTTTCATTAAAATTTATAGACATAGACTATCAATGTGCTGATGTTTTCACTAAACCCCTTTCTAAAGATAGGTTTAATTTCATTCTGAAACATCTCAGCATGAAATTATGCCCAGAATGATAGTTTTGTTTATGTATACGTTAACCCTCAGAACTTTATGCCTTTATTTTTTGTGTGAACATCTGATCAATAATTCTTCAGAAGTAAGAAGGAAACTTGTATCATGACTATCTAAGAAGATCTGAACGTTCTCCAAACGGTTCATTTCAAAGATATAAGCTTGTAGTTCACAATATCAACATTTGTCAACTCCACGCAAGGTTTTCCTCTAAGGGTGAACACATGTTCAAATTCTGAAGAGACTGAAACGTTGATTGGATGAATTGAGACTCGTGTCATATCGGTAACTATTTCATATCTTTATGATATCCATATTTTTTAGGAATCATTAATGCTAGTAATCATTCTCTTTAAACCCTTTTCTTGTTAATTAAGTCTCCTATTTTCCTATATATACGTTGCTCACTTTCACTATCACTTTTTCACTTTCACTATCACTTTTTAACTTTCAATTCGTTTTTCTCTCTTAATTTTGTTCAATCTTTTAAAAACCCTAAAGAGTCTGTGTGAACAATGGCTTCCTCCCAACAACTTGCTCAAAGCTCTCAAAGCATTCCTGGCTCTTCTTCCTGAACAACAGAAATGTATGAAGAACCCTCAAGAACTTTCCTCACTCCCATTGATTTTCTGGAAGTTCTGTCTGAGATCATTGTAGACTTTGTCAACATGAAGGAAAGAAGATAAATTCTAACCCCTGATGTTAAGTTCCAAGGATGGAACAAGTACTTTGATCTCCTACTGGGTCCAGTCTTTCCAAGACTTGTTAAAGAATTCTAGATTCACGCTACAGCTTCAAATTGTTAAGTTACTTCTTTCGTGATGGGAAAGTAAATAGTTATCTTTGAAGATCTCATCGGGAAACGGATAGGTCACGACGATGGCGGTATTCGTTGCAGCGATATGGCTGACAAAAGCTCTGACCTAACAAAGATTTCAAAAGAAATTTTTTACTTCTGGACAACCATCCAACAAAATAAAAGATCTGAAAGATTACCTCCGAATTTGGTCAAAACTCATTTTGGGTTGCATCAATCACAGAAAACCCATAAGTTCTCTAAACTATATCAACATTGATCAACATTATCTTCTATACTTCATAGTCACCAAAGCAAAGGTTAATCTCCCACATCTTCTGTTTAATCATCTGAAGACTAGCATCAAAGAGACAAGAGAAAAATAAAGAACAAAGAGAGATTGGATCCCTCTGGGCACACTCATTTCAGGTATTCTGACAGAAAACAAACTGATAGAACATCTAACTGAGGCTCAACAAGTCAGCACTCTAAAAGCTTGTGCTAGTAAACCTCTCAACGCCAAGAATCTGAAGAAGATGAAGATTATTGAAACCATCAAGAAGGATGCAATAATAATAACCAAGGAAGTCATTACCACTAGAAGAGTACCTCTGAAGGATTTTCCTCTCCTCTCTCAAACAGATTATTCTCCATATATTATTCTCAGATATTTGGATGCTTGCAAAAGGGACGGGACAAATCCAGAAGTGAACATCTGTGATCTGAGACAACAACCTCTGGAAGTTGCTCCCATAAAATCAAGGAAAAGGAAAGCTGTTGCAGAGGGAACTTTTCAGAAGACTCCCAAAGCTGCCAAAAAGAAAGGAAATCCATCTTTTATTTCTGTTATTGAATCAGTACTGTTATCAACATCTGAAAAACCTCCTTTTCCAAAACCCACAGAAGATCCATCGCCTTAAACCTTTGATGACTTTGACATTGACTTTGACACCTCACTATCTCTAGATAACCTTCTGAACAATCCACCTACTACCCATCTTGACCAAAATCATCCTGAACTTGCTCAAGTTCTTTATAATATTGATCAATTTGATCCGCTGTTTGAAGCTCCCCACACACAGAAAATCCAAAATTTGACTCTGATACCACAACATACATTCCTGGAATCATCTTCCTGCTCGTGGTCTCTCAACCACCCACAATTCCCTCAACTTCCTCACAGAACCTCTCCATCTCAGATATTTTATCTCCCTATCAATCCACTACACCAAACTCACCAAATTCGCCCATTGTTATTTATAATTATCCCTCTCCCAATAACCACCCAGAAGATCCTCTTCGAACAGTTATAGACTTAGAAGCCTTGGACAATCTCATCAAATTTCTTAGGAAATCGCCATTCCAAAACCAAAACCAAAAATTTCCAAAGCAGATGTTGGTAAATCTCTACTGATTTTTGAAACAGAAATACGGGAATGGGTTAACTCTATGAAGCTAGATTGCATAGAGAATCTTAATCCAGCTGCTTTTGATTCTCATTGGAACCAGTTCAGAAAATGGTTCAACTCTGAATACCTGAAACTCAAGGAGCTAAGTTATGAAATTTCTCAACAGAACTTCTGTGAGCATCTGAATATCTTCAAGGATCAAGTGTTGCGTCACTGGGAAAAGAAGCCACTCCTTCTGCTGGATAATGTCCCTTGGGAAGATCATCAGCCAACAGAATATGGTGAACCATCCTCTGATCATCTTCCTCTGGTTATGTTGCAATACAAAGGCAAGGAATTTGAAAAAGCTCTTGAGTTAGAATCAGTTGCAGCTTGCTCTGAAAAAGTGGTTCCCTCTGCTGATATACCCTCTTCATCTCTTGTGTTTCAAACTCTGGAGGAGTTAAAGAAAAAGAGTGATGTGTTTAAGGAAAGGTTAGACAAGCAGGATGATACGTTCAAGGAAAACAAGGGGATGCTTGGAAAACAAGAGGAATCAAACAGCCATATCAAGAGTTTATTGGAAGCCCTGTTCACACGACTTCCACCACCTCAAACTTAGTTCTGAAATTTGTTTTCTTCATATTTTTTGTTTCCTTCAGAATGTGTTTTTATTGGAATCTTTTTGAATACAAATGCCTTTTATTGTCTAAAGTGTTTTTATTGCTTTTTGATTCTTGACAAAAAAGGGGCAGAACGTAAGATATTTCAAATATAAAAGTATCGAGACTCATTATCAAACATTTTGAATATCATAACTTCTATTGGTTTTTTTTCTGAAAGCAAAAAAGGAATAAACTATGTTGAGGACAAAAGTGGACGCATCAAAAATCTTTTTCTCCAAAACTCTGATTAGAACAATCTTCAGGGAAGTATTTCTTCTCTATCTGAGTATCCAACTTAGGGGAGACTTTAAATGCTTTATGTTTCTTAAGTTTCTATCAAAATATCCAAGTTTTTGTCATCATCAAAAAGAGGGAGATTATTATAACATAGTTTGATTCTACAACCCTTGTAAGAGTTTTGATGATAACAAACACTCAAAGAACAATTATGCTCCCTAAATAAGTATTTTGTTTTGCAGAGAAGTTCTGATTGAAGAAGCACATAAGATGAGTTAGATCATTGTTTAAACTCTGATTCAACACATCTTAAATAGAAAGCAATATGCATACCACGCTTATATAGAGAAGTTCTCAGGCTACAACTTCTGAGTGCACTAAACATTGTGAACAGGAACTCTGTTATTCTGATTCATATAGTTTTGGAAAGAAGTAAAGGAGTCCCAACGGTAACATTCACCTTCTGAAGCGTTTTGAAGAAAGCATGTTCTGAAGCGTTATATTTCATTTACGGCTATTCAAAAGTAACAACTGAAAGAGGACAAGAATCTCTATGTTTGGAAAGTTATTTAATTACTATTTATCAACATTGAAAAATCTCCTCACATGTGTTGCCTATATATACAAGAATTTAAGGACAAATCATTTACGATTTTACTGTGCACTACAAACGATATTTTTTCATCACTTTCATCTTACAAAAATTCATTTGTGTAAAACATCACTTGTGTGATACGGTTTTGTTAGAAAACACATATTATACATGCTTTCAAATATTGTATTTTATAATACCTTGAGAAAGTCGGGTTGTGGTTTAAACTCGAGAAGACATTGATAGTTGTCATCGTATCTGTGTAATCAAGTTTGATTAGTGGATTAAGACCTCGTTGAGAGAGGTAAAATCACCTTGGCGGGTGGACTGGAGTAGTTTGAGTTCAAACGAACTAGGATAACCAACATGTCTTTTACTTTAAGTTTTAAAAACCCCAATTCAACCCCCTCCCCTCTTATTTTGTTTTTCCATTCTTCATATTTGACTTTGATTTGATGAATGATTGACATTGGTGTCAAGTTTGGTTCATTTTAACTTGATATTTTTACCATTTCATGAACCAAAACAATGTTTACCAGTGTTTTATTTTGTGTTTCCGATACTTGTTTGGAACTTGCATTTTCATAATTTAATATCAGTTTGAGTTATGATGTGATGAGTAACTTCGGTTATTGGTTCTTTTTATTACTAACTCATTTTATGAATTATGCAAGCTTCCAATGGTTTCTCGATACACGAGACTTGAGATGTATTTTTGTTTTGTCGACACTTGTATCCTATGCAGGATTATTGTTTGATATGTGGATATGCTTGATGCACCTTCCGATTGTGATTTATTTTCACATTGATGATGGTTCAACGCTTATTATGAACATTTGATTTATGACTCTTTTCTTTGATTGGTGAATCTTTCACGATGATCTTTGGGTTTCTTACACTTTGTTACACATCCCGACAGATACTTGTTCGTTTAGTATTTTTTTCCCATTTTGTTTTTTATTCCACATTGTATTTTGATTTCCTTGCCAAGAGAAGTAGGAATAGAGATGCATGAGCTGAAAACCTACATGTTATACCCCAATTTTTGTGCCTAAGATCTCTCATCATCTCATATCATCATAATACATCAAGATCACACATTAGGGTTTGGTTCTCTCTTCTACTTCCTCCTATCTTTAATTTTTCTCTTTAGGGGTCACAAAGCACCTTGAATTGTGTATCTTGTACATGTATATCTTATGTTGATTAACTCTTAACTAATATTAAAGTATGTATATATGTTTCTTTGGATGTTTATATTGTAGGTGATGACACCATTGCGTCCATCTCACGATCTAACCTAGGGTTTTGAGGAATAGTTCTCAGTCAAATGGTTGCTCAATGAAGTCTAAGAGTTTCAACTTCATGGCTATGTTGATAACATCATAATCTTTTGGTTTAAAGAACTCTCTCAATTTTATTTAGGTCAAGCTTGTTTCAAAGATAATGGCATTCATCAAGAAGATTCATAGGTTCATGTATTTATTTCCATGCCTTCTTCAATAATTTTCCTTGAAACTTAAGCTCCATCTTTGAGTATGCTTCAAGATAACATCATTTCAAGGCTTAATGTGTTCCATCATGCTTTACTTTACCAAGAAAGTTCAAAAGATTCAAGGTTGATTCAACAAGTTTGACATAATTGAACAAGTACTTGATTCATTGATCATAAGTGCATAAATCTCTCAATTTTCAACATTTAGAGTTGGTTCTTTTTTCTATGGATTCTTATCATCATCTAAAATAACTTCTTTTTACATGTCAAGATCCATTTGAACATTGAAAGTCATCAAAAGTTAAGAGGGGTTACAAGTCATTTTGGCACTCTCTTAGTAGAGGTTGGTTGATTTCCAAAGACCATATCTTGATCATATTTTAATATTTTGGGTTGATTCCAAAACCATGATTCTCTTTGAATATTCCTTAACAACTTCTCTTCAGGGATCTAAGGCTAATTTTGAATGGAAGATCAATAATGATTGAAGAAGATTACAAGTCCTTTGAAAAGGCTACCCAACTCACTTGGGTGACTTCAAATGATCATTACTTGGTAATTTTTTATCTTCTGGAGCTCATTCTTTTTTCACAACAAACTTGCGGATGTCTACTACAATTTTGTTTCAAAGTGCAAGGCTTGAAAACATATGGAAAGTCTTTAAAGAATTGAAAAGATTATACCTCATTTGTGAAATTCCCCAAATTTAGTCATCATCTTCCAAAGACCATAAATCTTCCAATTTATATGATTTTTGAATGATCCTAATTCCACTATTAAATTTTAGGAGTCTACTTCATTTCATATTCAAGGATCAAGATCAAATTTTGAGTGGAAGGTGTAGCGGTATAAATATTAAGACTAAGCCATCAGATTGACTTGACTCGCACGGATCAAAATAAAAATAGCCATCGCGCTTTATTGTTTCCAAAGGAATGGGAAAAGAGCGAATAACCCAAAATAGGGGGGGAAATATTTTAGATAAGGGGGTTGGTTATGCAAAGGGAAGGTATTAGCACCCTAAACATCTACGGTACTCCACAGGAACCTCTTTGTAAAATCTGTATGCTTTGGCTATAAAATGTTGTATAAAAAATAGATTGTGGGGATGAGAAGAAATTTTTTTAATGATTTTTGCACCTACCGCAGTTGCGAACCTTTAGTGCCTACGTACCACCTTCCGTGCAATAGGGCATCAGGGTACTCATAGTTCACCTTTTAAAAAATTTAAAACACAAGTGTGTTGCTTAATTTTAAGAGACAAGACATCTTCGTCTTATCCAAGTGGAAGAACATACTTACTACCCACAATTATGAGAAAGGAGAATTTACATCATCTCAAAGTGGAGGATTTGGCTTGGATTTTAAAATCAACAAAGCCCCGCTTAACACCCAAGTGGAAAATATCTCACTTAACTACTTATCGTAGAAGTATAGTTGCTCGCATCACTACAAGGATTGACATGAGTCGAATCTTTTGTTAAATTTTTAAATTAAAAAGCCAAAATGGCAAAATGCTTTGAATGAGATTGACTGACTTTTTATCTTCTCCCAAAAATGTCAAGGTATTAGTAAGTTGATTAAAGTTTGATTAAGAAAATATTTTTGAAAATGCATGGACCTAAGTCCATGTTTATTATGAAAGTGGTTCAAGTTTAAAACAAGAAGAGGTTTGAAAAGGAGGGAGGAGATTTTTGAAATTAAAGAAGATGGGAGGAGATGAAGGGACTATCCTAAAGCATAAGGTAAAATTTAGGGAAAAGAACCGTCTAACCAACAAGAAGCCAACACTTGACATAATGAGTCAATGTAGAATTCCATCCTTTGGATTTGAAATCAAACAAGCAAAGATATTAATCCTCTTAAGAAAACCAAGCTTCAATTGAATTAAGTCTTCAAAAATTGGGCAGAGTAACGACTGTATACAGATGCATTCCCGAACACAAACAAAGCATGTAATCACAATAACTTGTACACAAAGCAAACAAACAACCCAATGTCTTGGGGTAAACCCCAAGAGCTCCATACAAAATAACAATTGAGGTCACAAGGTCTGAAAGTAGGTTAAGGTCTCTAATCCTAAGTCCAAGAAGTCCATCACTCCATAATGCCAAGGATAGTAACCAAGTAGTCCAAGTAACATTAAACCTTTTTAGGGTTCAAGTTGATTATTAGGTATCTTCAAAAAGAAAATGAGAAACTCAAGTGAGCAAAATAAAAATGACATGAAGATTAAGGCTCAAGTGAGCAAAGATAAAAATAGCATGAAATGTAAATGCTAAAGTAAATGGTACATAAAGTAAAAGCATAAAATCAAATTCAATTATTAGGAATTAGTAGTTAGTTGGATGACCATCTTGAAACTTCAATTTTGGAACTCATTAGAGGATTAGTAGAACCAAAGCCTCTCAATAACAAGTTGCATTTGCTTTTTATCAAGTATATCATCCATTTAAGAATTCTCAAGATAACACTTAATGATCAACGATGTTTAAGTTATCCACTTTAACCAAAATTGATGAAATTTCATAGAGGATTGGTAGAACCAAAGCCTCCTAATAATGGATCTCAATGTTATTGGATCAAAGGGTTCAAATTTACATACTTGGGCTTTAAAACATAGGTTTGGGCCATAAATGATCATTTTCTCAAATCGGGACAAAATTTAGCGCTATGTTAAGCAATCGTAAGTGGACTTATATAGAAGTCGCACTTATTTTAAGGCCGGCCAATAGCAATCTATGCACATCATGTTTTGAGACATGATATGTAAACCATGCTCCAATAAAATTTGGTACAATAAGAATGGGATAAGATGAAGAGGGAAGGGGAAATGAATAAACCATATCTGAACCAAAAATTTAGTCAAACTATTGTTAAAATCATTCATCCATTTTTATGGAGTTAGACTTAACACCAAGGATCCAATGATGTTAATAAAGTTCATGATCAAAATTTTAATCCAAGATCAGCCAGAATATATAAAAAATAAAATTATGTTTAAAATAAAATCTAAAAGGTTTTTAAAATGATTAAAAAATGAAAATAAGAGAGAAAATTAGAAACTATATTCAAATTAATCAAGGAAAAATAAGTAAGACCATAAAAAAATCATGAATGAGTTCAAATGTTTATATAAAATTTTTGGTAATTTTTTAAAGTCAGAAACTATTTTTAAAATAAAAAGAAGTAGGTAAAATAATCCAGAAATGATAAAAAAATAACAAAGTTAGAAATAAAAAATAAATGAGGTCACCAATATTTGTCAAAATGTCTTTAGATCCTTCCCTATTTTTTTCATAATTTAAAAATGAATAAAAGTATTTTTTAACATTTAAAGCAACTCAAATAAAGTGAAAAATTATAAATAATACCTAAACACAAAATAAAATTGTGAAAAAAATAAGAATCAGAAAGAGAAAAATCAAAAGTATTTTCCTACATTTTTTTAGATTTTTTTGAGTAAAAATGAATTTTGTATGATCTTTTTAAGTTTAAAACAATTTAAATATAAAAATCAGAAAATAAAATAAAGTCAAAAAATTGTGGACTAATGGATGAGAGTCAAAACGCATTAGTAAGCTAATCCAATAGATCAGACGTATTGTGCATATCATGGTCATTATTGAATAAGGCACTGAATCACATATAAAATCAAATTTAAAAAAAAATGGCACGCCATCATTGGTTGGAAGATGACACGTTGGTCATCTTCAACCTCCAGCCAACGTGAAACACAGGTCCCTCAAACTGTAAAATCAGAAGCTCAGACCTATGTCGTTCGCTCCGTCTCATCAAGACGAATACAACCACACGTTCGCGAAAAAATTATATAAACTGTAGTTCAAACAATTTGGAAGAGAAGTTTTGAAAAGGGATTTTAAATTTCGTGGTCAAAATGTGCTTCCAGTTAAAAACAAGTATTACGACTAGGACCATGATGATGAGAGCATCACAATAGTATCAGAGTTTGAGAGAATTGGTGAAGGAATCTACCTATTGAATTTCAGTTGCAAAGCTCTGAAACTGGACATGGCTAGCACAATTCAAGGAGTTTTAGAGCTTAATTTTTCTTCTGTTAGCTTCAGTGAGGTTCAATGAAGGTGAATTGACAAAGAAAAATGATTGAGAAAAGCTGTAAGAACAAATTCGTAGTTACAGAAAATTGATTTCAAGAGAGTTTGGCAGGGTGATTCTGGCTTTCTAAGCTTGAGGAAATGAATGAGGGATGATCCCCTATTTATAGGGAATCAAATGGGATGCTCAAGTGTGTGAAATGATGAAGATTGGAGGGAAATCGTGTGAACCTAATACACGAGCAAAGTGTGATCTATTTTGCATAAAAACTCATCCAATCCTTTCATTTTAAGGCTCTAATCCACGTTGACAAGTTGGTTAAACATGTTAGACCAAAAATGTGTGCTAATTTGATGTTTAGAAGCTACAACATGAACTTCAAATTCTGACATGTGGTGAAACTTCAGTTTCAAGTTACCAAATTCAAATCAATGGTGTGCATGATTCAGGGCATATCAAGACTTGATTCTTGTTGCATTGGAAAGATTAGATAAAAAATTTTACAATGTGCAAAGAATGGGATCAAATGGATGCTTGAGCTAAAAATTGTAATGAGTCAAAGTTGAGAAAAAAAGGTTGACTTTCTATACTTAGAGAATTTCTAAGTTTTTCTTCAAAAATGACTTGTAATGGCATGCATCCAAACATGGCTTTCCACTTGAAAATTGCTCTTGACCAAAACATATGGAATGAAGTAGATCTCTTTAATGTCATTTTGAAACTTAAACCATTCAAAATTTCCAAAAATTGAGAGAGTTATGACTTGTTGAAGTTGGCAAAAATTCATGAAATGACCTATAATCTTTTGCATCCTTAGGGTATCTTCCATCCATTTTCACAGTTAGCACATAAAATAAAGGTAGAGGTTCACATCTTCAAGATCACTATGGAGAAATAATGGGTTCAAGGTGATAAAAATTGATCAAGTTATGATCATTTGAAGTCACATAAGGGAATTTCAGGGTTCATCTGGAGGACTTGTAATATTTCTTCATCATCAAGTTTCTTCCACAAAAAATTTCTTTGAAACTTTTAAATTGGTTTGTTAACAACCATTTAAAGAGAAGGGTGTCTTTGGAATAATTCAAAAATACCAAAAGATGAGCAAGATATACCCCTTTGAATTTCAAAACCCTAACTCCTAGGGCAAGAAAATGCCTTGGGAAACCTTTGTAATTTTGACCAACCTTCTTGCACAGATACCCTTGTCATGTGAATATAAGTTTTTGAGGATGATAAGGAGAAACCATGGAAACCAAAATCTCTTCTAAATATTGAGAATTGAAGTTGTAATGTACTTGTGATCATTGAAATCAAAGACTTATCCAATTGAGTCAAACTTCTTCAATCATCCCTTGTACTTTTGAACTAAATTTGACAACTTGAGGCATGATGAATCCTAAAAGACTTTATCATGACATCACTCCAAAACATATTTAATGATGAGGCTTGAATCTCAGTGAATCTTTGTTGAGGAAGGCACAAAAATGAACTCATGAATCCCTAGATCAATCTTGGTAGAATGTGTTGTGCTTTTACCTACAACATCAACAATTGGGGCACACACTCATTGTATTTATTAGTTAAAGGATAATAAATACAAAACATAGATGATCATAAAATACAAGTCAAGGTGCTTGGTGATTCCTCCTAGAGCAAAAGATAAAGATAGGGAGAAGAACCAAACCTTAATGTGATCTTGTTGTGATTTAATTGATATGATATGATGAAGGGATCTTAGGGGCAAAAATTGGGGTACAACACATTCCCTTATTTAAGTGTATTCTATCCAGAGATACGAAGGTTAAAATCTTCGTGTCTACACGATTGAAGAAACTTAAATATATAAAAAAAACCTATTTTTGGCCCTAAGATACCATGCAATACTTATGATTATGAATGCAGATGAACAAATCTAAAGGGACGCAAGACACCACTGGGGATGTAAAAAGTAAAAGAGGAAACGAAAGGAAAACTTGACCAGGAAAATAAATCACTTGTGAAGAAAAGACAAGACTTTGTTGGGGTAATGCCCAAGAGAGGATCTAAAGCATCGTCAACTCAAAAATTGAGGATAGGGAGTGAAGGATAACGGTGACCGACAGATAACTGTGAACTACCAACTCACAGATGGGATAGAAAAAAAGTAACGTCAACCTACCAGGGAAAGGAATGGTAAGATAATACCAGTAAATTTCAAGATGAATTCATTACTCATGACTGTGAACAAATGAACTTATACTGAGCAACAGAATCTCAACAACGAACTACCTTCCATAATGACAAGACTACCATTCATCGGAAAAAGATCTCAACAACGGACTAAATTCCATAATGACAAGGCTACCATCCATTGAAGTAACAAATTCTCAACAACGAACTATCTTCCATAATGACAAGGCTACCATCCATTGGAGTAACAAAATCTCAACAACGAACTAACTTCCATAATGACAAGGCTACCATCCATTGGAGTAATAAAATCTCAACAACGAACTACCTTCCATAATGACAAGGCTACCATACATTGGTGTAACAAAATCTCAACAATGAACTACCTTCCACAATAACAAGGCTAACATCCATATGAGTAACAAAATCTCAACAACAAACTATCTTCCATAATTTCAAGGCTACCATCCATTGGAGTAAACAAATATCAACAATAAACTGCGTTCTTTAATGACAAGACTACCATTCATCGCAGTAACAAAATCTAAACAACAAACTACCTTCCATAATGACAAGGCTACCATCCATTGGAGTAACAAAATATCAACAACAAACTACCTTCCATAATGACAAGGCTACCATCCATTGGAGTAACAAATTTGAATCTTCTCTGGGAGACATCAGATTCACTGGGGGAAGTACAGCCTTCTCAAATAAAGAGACCTGGCACTTGCTTCTATGAGAAGGAATTGCAATAAAGACTTCCTGAAGAAAGAAAATATGGCTTCCTGGGGAAAGAGATGGAACTACTGGAGAAATGCCAATAAATTCATGTCGAGGAGATAAAATCTTCTTGTGCAAAAATAAATGAACATTATCAAACTCAAGCTCAAAGCTTGCCGAAATCCAAATAAGAGTGTTGTTGAGGGTACCCACTCCAAACAGAAATAAACCGGAATGAAGCAGTCAACCAAAATACATCTCATGAGAAATAAACTCAAACGGGAAACCCATTCCATCCAGACAACGAGCTGAAAATAAGACTAAAACAAAATTCTTCCACGAGGGATAACTCAGTGGGGAAGTTGAAAGAATATAAACTTTCTGCTTAAGATTGACACTCTATTGGAGAGAGGGTAACACAACTCTGCAAAACAGGGTAATATACCAATAAGATATTAAAAAAATGAAAATGAGCAATGATTATGCATGATGCTGGTATGAAAGTATGAATGTTACCATGTATATGCTGACAAAACAGACAAATGACACTGGGGGTACACACAAGACCTAAAATGGGTACAATTAATACTCGGCTAACTCATACACAGGGTGAAAATTCCATAAGATAGTAAGCACCAACCGAGGAAACAAACTCCTATTTCAAAGCTTAAATTCACTAGGAAGGAACAAGATCAATAACAGTAAATTAACACAAACATGGCGATATAACATCTTCCTCCAAGTTTCACTGGGGGAACCACACAGACTTCAGCGGGGGAAACAAAATTTTTGAAGTTCACACTTCTGCCATGGTTGATTTTACTAGGGAAAACAATATCACATCATTAAGACATCAGTTGGGGATGAAATACTAGCTTCATTGGGGAGGGTAATACTATATCATTGAAGGAGACATCGAGATACATTCTTTAATACTGAGAGTGATAATTGCACCAACATCTCTAGGGAGAAAGTATGAAAACTCATGGGGACAACAATTTCAGAGAATTATATCATCTCAACTTCACATTGGGAACTCAAGAACTCAAACACTACAGCAAGAAAACTTATGGGGATTTTAAATCCAATCCAGCACTTGGCGGGAGAAAAACCCAAAAGGTTGATAACCGTTTCAAAACTCCTTAAATAAGACATTGTCCTTGCCTAACTCTCGGGCAAACAAACAATATGCTAGTACTGCCGAAAGGAGATGCTTTGCTAATGAGTCCAACTCAGCATGCACGGGGAGAAAAGAATTTTATTTATATGAGTGAAGCCTTCACTGGGGAATCTTAGACAAAGTCTTCATATCATGCAAACCTTTGAGTTTATCCGTCCTTGAAGCCACTAATTTTGTTCTCCTTGTATCAAAAAATCTAAAGTAATAGGTAATTTGAAAATTCTTTTCAAAAATAATTTTTGTTATTTAATTTGTTTTCTTTGATCATTACTATCAATAATAAATGAAATCTTTATAGGCTGAATAAAATAAGAATTGGGAAGAATTGGATAAAAGGCTCAAACTTTATTAATAGAATGGTAGTCTACGAATGGAAAGACTCCATAGATAGTTACAAAGTTTGGAACATGGTAATATATATTGGAAAAGATACATTGAATTACAATTACAACGATTATCTCTAACAACTTCGAATTCCTAAGACGAAACTTCGGTCAAAGAGTAGTAAGATCCAAACAAATTCTTGATCCATTGATCAAGTCTTGTCTGACGCAGTTACTTGCCAGAAAATCCCTAATTTTTGCCTAGGTTGCGCTTGCATGTTTTCAACCTACCAGGAAAAATTATTCTGTTTATGTCTCTAATTTTTGCCTAGACCACCCTTTCGGGTTTTCGGCCTACCGAGACGCTCCTTTTTGCCTAAGCCGCCCTTTCGGGTTTTCGTCTTAACGATTTGTTCTTTTATTTTTATTTTCTAGGTGAAGTATTTCTTGACTACATCAGCATTCACAGGACGTGGGAACTCCTCGCCATCCATTGTTTCAATAATCAGTGCACCAACAGAGAAAGCTTTCTTGACAACATATGGGCCTTGAGAATTTAGAGTCAACTTGGCCCTAGAATAGCGTTAAAAGACATGATTGTAGGTGTTTAGGTATTGGCTTGCATTTTTGGTAAATCCCAAGTGTATGTGTGAATGTCATGACTGATGTCATAACATTCTAGTTCAGTTTGTACTGACTCATTAGGTACCATTGCAGAAAAATATTGTAATTGAAGTACTGATGTTTATAAGTGTGTATCTGAGCATTTTGCAAAATGATCACATTTTGCTAAATCAGTAGACAGGTTTTCTCAGATGTCATAACAGATGTTATGACATCCTGTTCTGAACTAACAGGTATGCAGGATGGATAAGTCTGAGTTTTTTCAGGAAATAACTCAGTCTTTCCTGAACAGAATCCTGCGTTTTCTGAGGGGTAACCTAGCTCAACCCTAACCTGGTTAATAAAGTCCTGTGACCTGGTCTTTAGGTCAAACGGAATTAACCCTAGGTTTTTGGAAACCCTAACTGAAGTTGCAGCTGCTATATATTGAACAGAGCTGCTGTTTTTCAAGTATCTCTCTTGATTGATCAGAAGATCATTTTGTAATCTGAATAGATTTGATTATTGTACTCCAAGCAATTATCATTGTGATAAGTGCCTTGGAATAGGTTTCTAATTGTAAGGGTTGTGTAGCACTCAAAGCTTTGAAGCAAGAGTGTTTGAATGTTCCTTGACTAAAGCTGTGAAGCAGAGTCAAGTTAGTTGTGTGCATCACTCAAAGCTGTGAAGCACGAGTGATTGTGTTGCTTGATTAAAAAGCTGTGAAGCTTAATCAAGTGTTTGTTTATGAAGAGTGTCTTCATCAATTCTTAAGTCAAATTGGTTTATGTATCACTGCTGTGATTGAGGGGGAGTGAGTAGGAACTCAGGTTTAAGTTGTACTTAGATTGGAATTGCATTGGGTAGGTCTTAAGTGAAGGAGATAAATTGGTCGGTTTATTCCTGAATTAAAATCTCTTATAGTGGATTTCCTCCCTGGCTTGGTAGCCCCAGAGTAGGTGTTGTTGCACACTGAACTGGGTAAACAATTGACTGTGTTCTTTATTGCTTTTGTATTTACTGTCATATAGTAAGTCAGATACGGTGTCATAACATTGAACGTGACATTGAGTATCTGCTACCAGAATTTCAATTGGTATCAGAGCAGGCACCCTGCCTGTATTACTGGGTGAGATCTAGGGATATCACTTTCTGGCACTATGGACAAAGAAGGAGTTTTTGGAAATAGACCACCCATTATGGACGGAACCAATTATGACTACTGGAAACCTCGTATGATTACCTTCCTAAAATCTCTGGACAAAAAGGCTTGGAGAGCTGCTGACAAAGGATGGATTCATCCCACCATAACTGAGATAGATGGGACAATCAGTCTGAAGCCTGAGGAAGATTGGAGTAAAGAAGAAGATGAGTTAGCTCTGGGAAATTCAAAAGCTTTAAATGCCTTGTTCAATGGAATTGATAGAAACATTTTCAGACTAGTACATCAATATGAACTGGCCAAGGAAGTTTGGGACACTCTCAAAACTACTCATGAGGGCACTTCCAAAGTAAAAATGTCAAGGCTTCAGATGTTGACTACCAAATTTGAGAATCTAAAAATGATGGAAGATGAAACCATTCATGAGTTTCACATGAACATCTTGGAGATTGCCAACACCTCAGGAGCACTGGGAGAAAAGATGTCAGAAGAAAAACTGGTGAGGAAGATTCTCAGATCCTTGCCTAAAAGATTTGCAATGAAGGTAACTGCCATAGAGGAAGCCCAGGACATTAGCAAGTTGAAAGTGGATGAACTTATTGGGTCTCTTCAGACTTTTGAGATGGGGATCACTGATAATGGTGACAAGAAGAACAAAAGCATAGCACTTGTATCCAACACTGATGTTGAATACAAGGAGGATGAAGAGGAAAACATATCAGAAGTTATTGCCATGCTTGGAAGACAATTCAACAAGCTCATCAAAAGAATGGATCCAAAGTCAAGGTCTAATGTTCATAACATTCCCTCTGACATTGACAGTTCCAGCAGAAGACCAAGGTCAGAGGATAAGGGAAACCAAGGCAGAGGTATTCAATGCCATGGATGTGAAGGATATGGACATATTCGAGCTGAATGTCCTACCTTTCTTAAGAAACAAAAGAAAGGAATGACTGTTACCTGGTCTGACTATGATTCAGAAAGTAATTCTGAAGAAGAATCTGCCAAACTAGTTACTGCCCTAACTAGTGTTTGCACTTCTGAAAGTGACACTAGTGATGAAGAAGTGACATTTGAAGAACTGGCTGATACCTACAAGAAATTGTGTATCAGAAGTGCTGAAGTCTGTGTGCAGAATGAGAAACAATCAAAACTCATTATAAAGCTGGAGGCTGAAAAAAGGGCAAATCTTGAAACTATAAGTCATCTAGAAGGAGAAGTTCAATTGCTGAACTCACAACTGAATCAAATGACCAAATCTGTCAAGATGTTGACAAATGGAACAGACAAATTGGAAGAGATCCTTCAGGTTGGACAAAATGTGGGAAATAAATCTGGACTAGGATTTATGGAAGCAAAGAAATCTGGTACTGGTAAGCAAATGTCAAAACAGATGTCTCAACACAACTCTCAACATCAGGAACAGAGACATGTGAAGAAAAGGTACCAAAGATGGAAATGTCATCATTGTGGGAGATATGGTCACATAAAGCCCTTCTGCTTCAGACTACATGGATATCCTAATCAGAACTCAGGTGTCAAACCTAAGTCTAAAAAGGTACCACATGCTCCTAAATGGAAGAAAAAGGCTACAGCACTAATAGCTCACACTTCCCTGAGGGTCTCTGCAAAGGAAGATTGGTACTTTGACAGTGGATGTTCCAGACACATGACTGGATTCAAAAATCTCCTCAATAATGTTATGCCTCACACCACCAGTTTTGTGACCTTTGGAGATGGTGCTAAAGGTGAAGTTAAAGGAGTTGGTAATTTGGACTGCCCTGGAGTTCCAAGTCTGAATAAAGTACTGCTGGTAAAAGGGTTGACTGCTAATCTCATTAGTATCAGTCAATTATGTGATCTAGGATTCAAGGTCAACTTCTCAAGATCTGAATGTCTAGTAATTAATGAAAAACTAGAAGTTGTAATGAGAGGAATCAGATCCAAAGATAACTGTTACGTGTGGCAGCCTGAGAACACTGATATCTCCATTATGTGTCAAATAATCAAAGAAGAAAAAGAGATGAAACTGTGGCAGCATAAGCTTGGCCTCCTTCATCTAAGAAGAATGAAAAGAGCTATCTCTATGGAAGATGTCAGAAGAACTCCAAAACTACAGGTTGATAATATATGTGATGTGGCAAATAAACTTGAAGAAGGATGTGTTGTCAGAACCTCAAGTCATCTTGACAAGGATGTTGGAAACAACAAGTCTAATAAATTCTGTTCTCATAACATCTGGTCAAAACAGATGCTCCCTGAGTACAATGTTACACAAGATGTTGTGACATTGTGTTGTGACAATATGAAAACAATCAACATTTCCTTGAACCCTTTTGACTTTGAAGAGAAGAAGTCATTTAAACTGGAACATAGTTTCTCTAAGCTTCAGCTGACTGATTCTTCTACCAAGGCTCTTGTTAGAAATAAACTTGAAAATTTGAGGGGCAGGTTGGGTATTCACCAACATGAGAAATTATAGCAATTAATTTTGCTTAAAACAAAGGTTGAAGGGATTAATTTTATTAAGTCTATATTTAGTGGGTTAATCATATTCTTTCACAATTCCTTCAAAATCTTTAAGAAGTTGAAGAGACTCCCTTTTACCCCCTACCTCTCTCATCCTTGCAACCTGTTTTCTCCTCCCAATCAAAGATTTTTCTCAAACTGCTACCATTACTCAAAGTCAATCAAAATGTCTCAGACATCGTCTTCAACCATGGCGACTTCGTCATCCTCATCATCGTCATCATCTGACCAAGATTCTAGGGCAATCACTACATGCATAGAATCTGAAGTTCTTGAGGTCACTCCTCTCAGGGAGATGGCAACTGACCCAGCCAAAGTCAAAAAGCTCAGAACCAGACATGCAGGAAGAGCTCAAGCTACAGCCTCTGGTAATTCTTCTCATCCTTCGTCTTCTGTACCTAATAGAGAAGGATCAGTTCAAGTTCACCAAGCTATTGTTAGGCTGGTTACTAGTATACTGAGTGGCAACCAATCTGTACCGGGGATTTCTATCCCTTTAAATCAATCAGAAAGTCCAAATGTGGAAGTTTCTGAAAATGTAGATGTCACTGAGAATGTTGTGACACCAAAAGACAACATTCAGAACCCCTCTGAAAAGGATGTTGATCCACCTATCATTGATGTGGATGAAGATTACTCAGATAATGAATTGATTGCTAATGTGAACCCTAGCATAGCTAGGAGATTGATGAAAAGAAAGAGTAGTCAGAATGATAAACCTGATGCTAAGAAATCCAAGGCTGAAGGCATGGCTGAGAAAAGTATTCAGACAAAAGGGAAGAAGGCCCACGTGCATACTGCTAGACAACCAATCTCTAAGAAGAGTAAAGAACCTGAAACTTCTGAGTCTGATGAGGAATCAGAATTTGAGATTGATATTGAAGAAACTCCCATCAGAAGGAAGCTCCCCTCCAGCAAAATTGCTAGAGTGCCTGAAGTGCCAACAAACAACATCTCTTTTCATCATCCTGACAATGCAAACAGATGGAAGTATGTTTGCTTAAAGAGAATAGCCTTAGAGAGAGAACTCAACAATGATGCCTTGGAGTGCAAAGACATCATGGACCTGATAAAGAATGCTGGGCTAATGAAGACAGTGATAAAGTTTAACAAATGTTATGAAAATCTGGTCAAGGAGTTTGTAGTGAACTTGTCAAATGATCGTGCTGATGGAAGGTCAGCTGACTTTGAAAGTGTTTTTGTTAGAGGAAGAAGGGTCAAGTTCTCTCCATCAAAAATCAACAAGTTTCTTGGAAGAACAAATGAGGACTGTCCTGATCTAGAGGCAACTGACAATGAAGTTTGTCTAACCATCACAGCCAGGCAAGTAAAGTGCTGGCCCTTGAAAGGGAAGCTGAATGCTAGTAAACTCAGCATGAAATTTGCCATCTTGCATAAAATAGGTGCAGCCAACTGGGTGCCTACAAATCACAAATCAACTATCTCCACAGGATTGGGGAGATTTATCTATGCTGTGGGAACCAAGACTGCTTTTGACTATGGGAGGTACATCTTTGAACAAACTTTAAAGCATGCTGGCAGTTATGCTGTCAAAGGACCAATTGCCTTTCCCTCCCTCCTTTGTGGAATCATCCTTGCACAATACCCTGATATCCTTGTGGCAAGAGATACAGTCTGCAAAAGAGCTCCTGCCCTTGGCCTGCACTACAAACTGTTTCAGGGATCTCATGCTCCAGACATTGTCATAACATCAGCTGAGACATCGTCTGTAAAGACCCAGTCCAAGACATCAGATGTCATAGCTGTTTTAAAAGAAACTTGCAAAGAGCTGGATGCTAGAAAAAGGACCCTAGAAATTCTAATTGCCAGGCTAGAAAAGGAGGAAGCTGAAGAAAACAGAAGGGAAGAAGGTGTAGAAGCTGAAGGACATCTCAACATTGAAGAAACCAGCTCCTCTGAGTCTGATGACAGTGCTTGAAGGTTGATTGCTGTTTGGTGGTGTTGCTGGTTGGTGCTGATATATGGTGGAGTTTGGAAGTTGTTTTCTACTGCTGCTCTTATTATTTTGTTTTGGATAACTGTATAATTTTATGAACATGTATCTTTGGCCCATTTGTGGCTAAAGAGGGGGAGAATATTTTGGTACTTACTTAATTAGTACTTGACATTCTATTTTTCTGCTGTCACTTATTTCTGCTGCTATCTATCTCTGATTGTTTAGGGTCTTTAGCCAAAAATCTGCCAAAGGGGGAGTTTGTAGGTGTTTAGGTATTGGCTTGCATTTTTGGTAAATCCCAAGTGTATGTGTGAATGTCATGACTGATGTCATAACATTCTAGTTCAGTCTGTACTGACTCATTAGGTACCTTTGCAGAAAAATATTGTAATTGAAGTACTGATGTTTATAAGTGTGTATCTGAGCATTTTGCAAAATGATCACATTTTGCTAAATCAGTAGACAGGTTTTCTCAGATGTCATAACAGATGTTATGACATCCTGTTCTGAACTAACAGGTATGCAGGATGGATAAGTCTGAGTTTTTTCAGGAAATAACTCAGTCTTTCTTGAACAGAATCCTGCGTTTTCTGAGGGGTAACCTAGCTCAACCCTAACCTGGTTAATAAAGTCCTGTGACCTGGTCTTTAGGTCAAACGGAATTAACCCTAGGTTTTTGGAAACCCTAACTGAAGTTGCAGCTGCTATATATTGAACAGAGCTGCTGTTTTTCAAGTATCTCTCTTGATTGATCAGAAGATCATTTTGTAATCTGAATAGATTTGATTATTGTACTCCAAGCAATTATCATTGTGATAAGTGCCTTGGAATAGGTTTCTAATTGTAAGGGTTGTGTAGCACTCAAAGCTTTGAAGCAAGAGTGTTTGAATGTTCCTTGACTAAAGCTGTGAAGCAGAGTCAAGTTAGTTGTGTGCATCACTCAAAGCTGTGAAGCACGAGTGATTGTGTTGCTTGATTAAAAAGCTGTGAAGCTTAATCAAGTGTTTGTTTATGAAGAGTGTCTTCATCAATTCTTAAGTCAAATTGGTTTATGTATCACTGTTGTGATTGAGGGGGAGTGAGTAGGAACTCAGGTTTAAGTTGTACTTAGATTGGAATTGCATTGGGTAGGTCTTAAGTGAAGGAGATAAACTGGTCGGTTTATTCCTGAATTAAAATCTCTTATAGTGGATTTCCTCCCTGGCTTGGTAGCCCCCAGAGTAGGTGTTGTTGCACACTGAACTGGGTAAACAATTGACTGTGTTCTTTATTGCTTTTGTATTTACTGTCATATAGTAAGTCAGATACGGTGTCATAACATTGAACGTGACATTGAGTATCTGCTACCAGAATTTCAATTGGTATCAGAGCAGGCACCCTGCCTGTATTACTGGGTGAGATCTAGGGATATCACTTTCTGGCACTATGGACAAAGAAGGAGTTTTTGGAAATAGACCACCCATTCTGGACGGAACCAATTATGACTACTGGAAACCTCGTATGATTGCCTTCCTAAAATCTCTGGACAAAAAGGCTTGGAGAGCTGCTGACAAAGGATGGATTCATCCCACCATAACTGAGATAGATGGGACAATCAGTCTGAAGCCTGGGGAAGATTGGAGTAAAGAAGAAGATGAGTTAGCTCTGGGAAATTCAAAAGCTTTAAATGCCTTGTTCAATGGAATTGATAGAAACATTTTCAGACTAGTACATCAATATGAACTGGCCAAGGAAGTTTGGGACACTCTCAAAACTACTCATGAGGGCACTTCCAAAGTAAAAATGTCAAGGCTTCAGATGTTGACTACCAAATTTGAGAATCTAAAAATGATGGAAGATGAAACCATTCATGAGTTTCACATGAACATCTTGGAGATTGCCAACACCTCAGGAGCACTGGGAGAAAAGATGTCAGAAGAAAAACTGGTGAGGAAGATTCTCAGATCCTTGCCTAAAAGATTTGCAATGAAGGTAACTGCCATAGAGGAAGCCCAGGACATTAGCAAGTTGAAAGTGGATGAACTTATTGGGTCTCTTCAGACTTTTGAGATGGGGATCACTGATAATGGTGACAAGAAGAACAAAAGCATAGCACTTGTATCCAACACTGATGTTGAATACAAGGAGGATGAAGAGGAAAACATATCAGAAGCTATTGCCATGCTTGGAAGACAATTCAACAAGCTCATCAAAAGAATGGATCCAAAGTCAAGGTCTAATGTTCATAACATTCCCTCTAACATTGACAGTTCCAGCAGAAGACCAAGGTCAGAGGATAAGGGAAACCAAGGCAGAGGTATTCAATGCCATGGATGTGAAGGATATGGACATATTCGAGCTGAATGTCCTACCTTTCTTAAGAAACAAAAGAAAGGAATGACTGTTACCTGGTCTGACTATGATTCAGAAAGTAATTCTGAAGAAGAATCTGCCAAACTAGTTACTGCCCTAACTAGTGTTTGCACTTCTGAAAGTGACACTAGTGATGAAGAAGTGACATTTGAAGAACTGGCTGATACCTACAAGAAATTGTGTATCAGAAGTGCTGAAGTCTGTGTGCAGAATGAGAAACAATCAAAACTCATTATAAAGCTGGAGGCTGAAAAAAGGGCAAATCTTGAAACTATAAGTCATCTAGAAGGAGAAGTTCAATTGCTGAACTCACAACTGAATCAAATGACCAAATCTGTCAAGATGTTGACAAATGGAACAGACAAATTGGAAGAGATCCTTCAGGTTGGACAAAATGTGGGAAATAAATCTGGACTAGGATTTATGGAAGCAAAGAAATCTGGTACTGGTAAGCAAATGTCAAAACAGATGTCTCAACACAACTCTCAACATCAGGAACAGAGACATGTGAAGAAAAGGTACCAAAGATGGAAATGTCATCATTGTGGGAGATATGGTCACATAAAGCCCTTCTGCTTCAGACTACATGGATATCCTAATCAGAACTCAGGTGTCAAACCTAAGTCTAAAAAGGTACCACATGCTCCTAAATGGAAGAAAAAGGCTACTGCATTAATAGCTCACACTTCCCTGAGGGTCTCTGCAAAGGAAGATTGGTACTTTGACAGTGGATGTTCCAGACACATGACTGGATTCAAAAATCTCCTCAATAATGTTATGCCTCACACCACCAGTTTTGTGACCTTTGGAGATGGTGCTAAAGGTGAAGTTAAAGGAGTTGGTAATTTGGACTGCCCTGGAGTTCCAAGTCTGAATAAAGTACTGCTGGTAAAAGGGTTGACTGCTAATCTCATTAGTATCAGTCAATTATGTGATCTAGGATTCAAGGTTAACTTCTCAAGATCTGAATGTCTAGTAATTAATGAAAAACTAGAAGTTGTAATGAGAGGAATCAGATCCAAAGATAACTGTTATGTGTGGCAGCCTGAGAACACTGATATCTCAACTATGTGTCAAATAATCAAAGAAGAAAAAGAGATGAAACTGTGGCAGCATAAGCTTGGCCTCCTTCATCTAAGAAGAATGAAAAGAGCTATCTCTATGGAAGCTGTCAGAAGAACTCCAAAACTACAGGTTGATAATATCTGTGATGTGGCAAATAAACTTGAAGAAGGATGTGTTGTCAGAACCTCAAGTCATCTTGACAAGGATGTTGGAAACAACAAGTCTAATAAATTATGTTCTCATAACATCTGGTCAAAACAGATGCTCCCTGAGTACAATGTTACACAAGATGTTGTGACATTGTGTTGTGACAATTTGAAAACAATCAACATTTCCTTGAACCCTTTTGACTTTGAAGAGAAGAAGTCATTTAAACTGGAACATAGTTTCTCTAAGCTTCAGCTGACTGATTCTTCTACCAAGGCTCTTGTTAGAAATAAACTTGAAAATTTGAGGGGCAGGTTGGGTATTCACCAACATGAGAAATTATAGCAATTAATTTTGCTTAAAACAAAGGTTGAAGGGATTAATTTTATTAAGTCTATATTTAGTGGGTTAATCATATTCTTTCACAATTCCTTCAAAATATTTAAGAAGTTGAAGAGACTCCCTTTTACCCCCTACCTCTCTCATCCTTGCAACCTGTTTTCTCCTCCCAATCAAAGATTTTTCTCAAACTGCTACCATTACTCAAAGTCAATCAAAATGTCTCAGACATCGTCTTCAACCATGGCGACTTCGTCATCCTCATCATCGTCATCATCTGACCAAGATTCTAGGGCAATCACTACATGCATAGAATCTGAAGTTCTTGAGGTCACTCCTCTCAGGGAGATGGCAACTGACCCAGCCAAAGACAAAAAGCTCAGAACCAGACATGCAGGAAGAGCTCAAGCTACAGCCTCTGGTAATTCTTCTCATCCTTCGTCTTCTGTACCTAATAGAGAAGGATCAGTTCAAGTTCACCAAGCTATTGCTAGGCTGGTTACTAGTATACTGAGTGGCAACCAATCTGTACCGGGGATTTCTATCCCTTTAAATCAATCAGAAAGTCCAAATGTGGAAGTTTCTGAAAATGTAGATGTCACTGAGAATGTTGTGACACCAAAAGACAACATTCAGAACCCCTCTGAAAAGGATGCTGATCCACCTATCATTGATGTGGATGAAGATTACTCAGATAATGAACTGATTGCTAATGTGAACCCTAGCATAGCTAGGAGATTGATGAAAAGAAAGAGTAGTCAGAATGATAAACCTGATGCTAAGAAATCCAAGGCTGAAGGCATGGCTGAGAAAAGTATTCAGACAAAAGGGAAGAAGGCCCACGTGCATACTGCTAGACAACCAATCTCTAAGAAGAGTAAAGAACCTGAAACTTCTGAGTCTGATGAGGAATCAGAATTTGAGATTGATATTGAAGAAACTCCCATCAGAAGGAAGCTCCCCTCCAGCAAAATTGCTAGAGTGCCTGAAGTGCCAACTGACAACATCTCTTTTCATCATCCTGACAATGCAAACAGATGGAAGTATGTTTGCTTAAAGGGAATAGCCTTAGAGAGAGAACTCAACAATGATGCCTTGGAGTGCAAAGACATCATGGACCTAATAAAGAATGCTGGGCTAATGAAGACAGTGATAAAGTTTAACAAATGTTATGAAAATTTGGTCAAGGAGTTTGTAGTGAACTTGTCAAATGATTGTGCTGATGGAAGGTCAGCTGACTTTGAAAGTGTTTTTGTTAGAGGAAGAAGGGTCAAGTTCTCTCCATCAAAAATCAACAAGTTTCTTGGAAGAACAAATGAGGACTGTCCTGATCTAGAGGCAACTGACAATGAAGTTTGTCTAACCATCACAGCCAGGCAAGTAAAGTGCTGGCCCTTGAAAGGGAAGCTGAATGCTAGTAAACTCAGCATGAAATTTGCCATCTTGCATAAAATAGGTGCAGCCAACTGGGTGCCTACAAATCACAAATCAACTATCTCCACAGGATTGGGGAGATTTATCTATGCTGTGGGAACCAAGACTGCTTTTGACTATGGGAGGTACATCTTTGAACAAACTTTAAAGCATGCTGGCAGTTATGCTGTCAAAGGACCAATTGCCTTTCCCTCCCTCCTTTGTGGAATCATCCTTGCACAATACCCTGATATCCTTGTGGCAAGAGATACAGTCTGCAAAAGAGCTCCTGCCCTTGGCCTGCACTACAAACTGTTTCAGGGATCTCATGCTCCAGACATTTTCATAACATCAGCTGAGACATCGTCTGTAAAGACCCAGTCCAAGACATCAGATGTCATAGCTGTTTTAAAAGAAACTTGCAAAGAGCTGGATGCTAGAAAAAGGACCCTAGAAATTCTAATTGCCAGGCTAGAAAAGGAGGAAGCTGAAGAAAACAGAAGGGAAGAAGGTGTAGAAGCTGAAGGACATCTCAACATTGAAGAAACCAGCTCCTCTGAGTCTGATGACAGTGCTTGAAGGTTGATTGCTGTTTGGTGGTGTTGCTGGTTGGTGCTGATATATGGTGGAGTTTGGAAGTTGTTTTCTGCTGATGCTCTTATTATTTTGTTTTGGATAACTGTATAATTTTATGAACATGTATCTTTGGCCCATTTGTGGCTAAAGAGGGGGAGAATATTTTGGTACTTACTTAATTAGTACTTGACATTTTATTTTTCTGCTGTCACTTATTTCTGCTGCTATCTATCTCTGATTGTTTAGGGTCTTTAGCCAAAAATCTGCCAAAGGGGGAGTTTGTAGGTGTTTAGGTATTGGCTTGCATTTTTGGTAAATCCCAAGTGTATGTGTGAATGTCATGACTGATGTCATAACATTCTAGTTCAGTCTGTACTGACTCATTAGGTACCTTTGCAGAAAAATATTGTAATTGAAGTACTGATGTTTATAAGTGTGTATCTGAGCATTTTGCAAAATGATCACATTTTGCTAAATCAGTAGACAGGTTTTCTCAGATGTCATAACAGATGTTATGACACCCTGTTCTGAACTAACAGGTATGCAGGATGGATAAGTCTGAGTTTTTTCAGGAAATAACTCAGTCTTTCCTGAACAGAATCCTACGTTTTCTGAGGGGTAACCTAGCTCAACCCTAACCTGGTTAATAAAGTCCTGTGACCTGGTCTTTAGGTCAAACGAAATTAACCCTAGGTTTTTGGAAACCCTAACTGAAGTTGCAGCTGCTATATATTGAACAGAGCTGCTGTTTTTCAAGTATCTCTCTTGATTGATCAGAAGATCATTTTGTAATCTGAATAGATTTGATTATTGTACTCCAAGCAATTATCATTGTGATAAGTGCCTTGGAATAGGTTTCTAATTGTAAGGGTTGTGTAGCACTCAAAGCTTTGAAGCAAGAGTGTTTGAATGTTCCTTGACTAAAGCTGTGAAGCAGAGTCAAGTTAGTTGTGTGCATCACTCAAAGCTGTGAAGCACGAGTGATTGTGTTGCTTGATTAAAAAGCTGTGAAGCTTAATCAAGTGTTTGTTTATGAAGAGTGTCTTCATCAATTCTTAAGTCAAATTGGTTTATGTATCACTGCTGTGATTGAGGGGGAGTGAGTAGGAACTCAAGTTTAAGTTGTACTTAGATTGGAATTGCATTGGGTAGGTCTTAAGTGAAGGAGATAAACTGGTCTGTTTATTCCTGAATTAAAATCTCTTATAGTGGATTTCCTCCCTGGCTTGGTAGCCCCCAGAGTAGGTGTTGTTGCACACTGAACTGGGTAAACAATTGACTGTGTTCTTTATTGCTTTTGTATTTACTGTCATATAGTAAGTCAGATACGGTGTCATAACATTGAACGTGACATTGAGTATCTGCTACCAGAATTTCAATGATCTTCCTGAGTACGAGGTCGCCTTCTCTGAATTCACGAGGTTTGACCTTCTTATCAAAATCTTTGTTCATTCTCTTTTGGTATAATTGACCATGAAACAGAGTTGTCATTCTTTTCTCTTCTATTAAATTCAATTGGTCAAACCTGTTCTGGACCCATTCAGCTTCCGACAACTTGGCTTCCATTATTACACACAAAGAGGGAATCTCAACTTTAATCAGGAGCAATGCTTCCATACCATACACAAGGAAGAATGGGGTTTCCCCTGTTGAAGTGCGGACAAATGTTCGATACCCATGCAAAGAAAAAGGGGGCATCTCATGCCAGTCTTTATAAGTAACAATCATTTTTTGGATGATCTTATTGATGTTCTTATTGGCCGCTTCAATATCCCCATTCATCTTTGACATATAGGGAGATGAATTATGATGGACAATCTTGAACTCCTCACAAAGTTCAGACATCATTTTGTTATTCAAATTTGAGCCATTGTCGGTAATAATCCTTCTAGGAACACCATACCGACATATGAGGTTATCCTTGATAAAATGCACTACTACCTGTTTAGTGACATTAGCATATGAAGCTACCTCCGCCCATTTGGTAAAATAATCAATTGCCACCAAGATAAAACGATTTCCATTTGACGCATTTGGTTCAATCATTCCAGTCATGTTAATACCCCCATATAGAGAAAGGCCATGGGGAAGAAATAACATTGAGAAGCGTCAGAGGTATATGAATTTTATCAGCATAAATATGGAATTTATGGCATTTCTTTGCAAATTTGTAATAGTCAGATTCCATTGTCAGACAATAATAACCTTCCCTAAGCATCTTTTTCGCCATTGAATGTCCATTGCCATGGGTACCAAATGAACCTTCATGAATCTCATGCTTCAACATGTCTACTTTGTGTCTATCCACGCATCTGAGCAAGACCATGTCATGATTTCTTTTATACAGTACATCTTCATTGAGGAAAAAGCTGCCTGCCAACCTTCTCAATGTCTTTCTATCCTTATTTGATGCACTAACCAAGTATTCTTGAGTGTGAATAAAATTCTTGATACCAAAATACCAAGGTTTTTCATCTACCACATCCTCTATTGTAAACATATGAGTTGGTCTATCCAAATTTCGTACCTTAATACGAGGCACATAATTCCAAGTATTAACTTGATACATAGAAGCCAGAGTTTCCAAAGCGTCCCCCATCCAATTTTCATCTCTTGGAATATGATGGAATTCAACTTTGTTAAAGAAGGGTAATAGTCTTCTAGCATAATCTTTGTAAGGGATCAAGACAGGGTGACGAGTATCCCATTTTCCTTTAATTTGATTAACAACCAAAGCCGAATCACCATACACATATAGAAACTTGATTCTGAGATCAATGGCCTCCTCGAGACCCATGATACAAGCCTCATACTCTGCCATATTATTGGTACAGTCAAACGTCAGCCTTGCAGTAAAAGGAATGCGTGATCCATGAGGAGTGATAATCACATCACCAATTCCTTTCCCATAAGAATTTATAGCTCCATCAAATACCATACCCCACCAGGATTCAGGATCAGGACCTTCCCCAGGCAACGGTTCATCACAATCTTTTTCTTTTAGAAACATAACATCCTCATCAGGGAAATCATATTTAGTAGACTGATAATCATCAATCGGTTGGTGAGCCAGATAATCCACCAACACACTTCTTTTTATAGCCTTCTGAGTGCGGTATTCAATATCATATTAAAATAACAGCATCTTCCAACGGGCAATTCTCCCGGTGAAAGCAGACTTTTCAAAAATATACTTAATTGGATCCATTTTGGAAATCAACCAAGTAGTATTATTCAACATATATTGTCGCAACTGCTTTGTGGCCAAGGCCAGAACGTAACATGTATTCTCTAACATAGAATACCGTGACGCACAATCAGTAAATTTCTTACTGAGATAGTATATGGCATATTCTTTCTTTCCTGTTTCATCTTGTTGTCCCAAAATACAGCCCATAGAACTATCCAACACAGTCAGATACGTGATTAATGTCCTTCCTTCAACGGGAGGGAGCAAGATAGGAGGTTCAAGCAGATAATCTTTGATACTTTCAAATGCCCTCTGGCAATCCTCTGTCCATACAAAACCCTGATATTTATTTAGCAACTTAAAGATCGGTTCATATGTTGCGGTCATGTGGGAGATAAATCTGGAAATATAATTCAGACGCTCAAGGAAGCCTCTAACTTGCTTCTAAGTCCTTGGCGCAGGTATTTCTTGGATCGCTTTGACCTTATTTGGGCCAACTTCAATCCCTTTCTGGATGATAATAAAACCCAAAAACTTCCCTGATCGAGCACCAAAGATGCATTTATTTGGATTCAAGCAGAGACGATACTTCCTTAAACACTGAAATAACTTCAACAAATCATCCACATGCCCTTATTCGGTGTGTGATTTGTTAATCATGTCATCAACATATACCTCAATTTCCTTGTGCATTAGATCATGGAATAGGGTTGCCATAGCCCTCTGATACATTGCACCAGCGTTCTTCAACCCGAAGGGCATCACTCTGTAACAGAATGTTCCCCAAGGTGTTATAAACGTTATTTTTTCCATGTCCTCAGGAGCCATTCTTATTTGATTATATCCATAAAATTCGTCCATGAACGAGAATACTTTAAATTTTTTTATGCTATCAACTAGCATATCAATGTGCGGAAATGGGAAATCATCTTTCGGACTAGATTTATTTAGATCTCTATAATCTACGCACATGCCGACTTTTCCATCTTTCTTTGATACATGCACAATGTTGGCCATCCATTGAGGATACACAGATGTCACAAGAAAACCAACATTTGTCTTATTTAAGACTTCTTCTTTGATTTTTACTGCCATATCAGGGTGAGTTCTTCTCAACTTCTATTTGACGGGCGGGAACTCTGGCTTCAAAGGTAAATTATGTTCCCTAATATCAGTATCTAGACCCGGCATATCTTGGTAAGACCAAGCAAAGATGTCCACATACTCTTCCAATAGTTTTATCAACCTGTTCTTCATATCAGGATGCAACGATGCTCCAATCTTGACTTCCTTTGGCTCCTCTTCTGAACCCAAATTTATTGTTTCTAAAGACTCATTATACGGTTGAATGGCATTTTCCTCGTGCTCGAGCAACCGTGAAACCTTTTCTGGAATCTCATCATATTCTTCTTCTTCCGTCCCAAACACAGGATATTCAAAGTTGGGAGAGGGTGCAGGGTCACTGTATTCAACAGGTTTATTAGTTAATCTGCACATGTGATTTGTGATTGCTTTTAGAAACTGACACATATATCAAGTGATTATGCAGATTTATTTTCAATTATTATTTTACTCAAAAGGATTTTTATTATTACCATTTTCCATGAAAAACTAGAAAAATAAAAGACTCAATTTTGAGAATCAAAGACAACTTTTATTTATGATTTTAATGATCAAAGAAAACAGATAAGCCCATACAATATTAACTTTCATCTTGGGCAGAATGAAAGCTTTTTGCAAAGAAAAAACAAATTACTTTGAGACATGGATGCAAGAGGGACCATCATAGTGACCCATTTCTGGACTCTAACTCCAGGCGTCACATAATTTGTCATTTCCTAATCTTCTTCATCCTCCTCAATAGCATTAACTCCATAAACAGTTGGGTGGAGATAGCCTTCACTACGGAAAACATCATGATAGCTTCTCATAGTAGACTTTAACTTCAGAATTTTGCCTTTGCCATTCTTGGCAGAGAATCCAAAACAGCCCTGCTCTTGTTCACTAGAGGATCAACGACCTGTCCCCATACTTTACTTGGACCATTGCGTACAACCTACTGAGCATCCTTGAATTAAGTCATAGATTTCTTATTCCCTCTTACATTATCAACAAATAGAGCCTGGAACTGCATCCTCACAACAGCTTCATCTGCTTCTACAATACTGAAAGATGATAGATGAGATATCAGCAAGCTTGCTCTCCATTTATAATAACCACTTTTCCTTCACACACAAATTTCAGCTTTTGGTGTAAAGTGGAGGTCACGGCCCCTGCTTCATGTATCCATGGTATTCCTAGTGGACAACTATATACGGGTAAATATCCATGAATTGGAAAGTGATCTGGAACAGATGCAGGCCTATGTGAATAGGAAAATCGATCTTCCCAATAACCAACTTCCTTAACCCATCGAAAAATTTGATAATAATACCACTT
The DNA here is from genome assembly GCA_948472305.1 of Vicia faba. Taxonomy (NCBI): domain Eukaryota; kingdom Viridiplantae; phylum Streptophyta; class Magnoliopsida; order Fabales; family Fabaceae; genus Vicia; species Vicia faba. The sequence continues at coordinate 829,782,033 of OX451735.1, read as the reverse complement.
GGGCTCATAGGATCCCCTTGATATTTCAACTTCATCAGTGTACTCCTCAGTATCACATTCAAGGCGGATCAGTTATGAATCAGCACATTTGATAGTGAATCGCTTTTACAGTCCATGGATATGTGGAGAGCCAAATTTTGATTCCTCCCCTCGCCAGGCAATTCATCATCGCAAAAGTTAGGTTATTACATGATGTAATATTACCTACCACACTGCCGAATTGATCTAAGGGCATGTCATACTCCACAAAGGCTTGGTCCAAAACCTTTATTAAAGATTCTCTATGGGCAGCAGAATTCATCAACAATGCCAAGATATCTTTGAAGGAGTCTACAATAATTGATCCATAATTCGGTAGTCGCTCATTTTGATTATCTTCAAAATATCATCTACGTCCTTCTCCAGGGTAGTACCACTGGATTCCCCTTCAGCCTTCTTATCTTCAACACTTTCCACAGCCTTCTTACAAGTATTATCATTTCCTCGAACAACTGGTGCAAATACACGACCACTACAGGTCACTCTACTAGTCTCAACAATATTTCCAACACTAGACAAAGGCTGGATGAGAACTTCCATGCCATCCTCTATAATTGTAGCATTGTATTTGTATGGTACAACCTTGTCTGATTTGTAAGGAACGGGCCCTAGCAAGCAAATCACCACAGGGGCAACAATTGGCTTGCTACAGTATTCAATTTCAACAGGGGAAGAATCACTAAAACACGGCACAATCACATTCACACCTTCTTCAGAAAACTTTGACATCAAAGAATCAAAGCCAGAGAACATACCCTCATTTAAGGAAAAGAATTCATCCGCATAAGCATATTCATCATCTGATTCTTCCTCAGCCAAACAATCCTCAATCTCATTAACCTCATGGTAATCATCTCCTATGCTTGAAACCTTGATAGTTCCATTATCCAACAACAACTGAATACATTTTATCACAATTGAACATCCTCGGGAGTCCCTGCAGCAAACCCAGCAAGATCTATAGTGGTGTTATACCTGACAAGCCATGTGGCAGAAAGTAGCATGCAATTGTACGAGATCATCATTCATATGTTCCACATCAAAGATCCTGAATTCTACAAGACATCCAAATACCATGTTCACTTCCTCCTCATACTCTTCCCTTGGCCTAATTATATGGATGAGGCTCTCATCCATCATCTCCTTCAAATCAGCCTTTATCTTATTGCAACCTTGTATATTAGTATTATAGATACCACTACCAGCATGGTCATGTGTATATTAACTAAACTCGCAAAGGTCTGCATGAATATTTACAATGTCTCCTCTAACCAAGTTAATATCATAAATATGGAAGTCCCCTGGACAACCAGCAACCATGTTAACAATATTCGCTCCTCCATGTTTTGGGAGAGGATTATCTTTTACATTAGGACTGACATCTTTAAAGGACAAAAGGCCAGATCTAACCATTTTCTAAACCTCGGACTTCAGAGGATAACAATTTTCTACATTATGCCCTGGTGCACCCTGATGGAAAGCGCGTGCCTGATCTGCCTTATAGTACCAAGGTAAAGGGGATGGTATAGCAGGAGGTGGCCTAGTCTGAACCAACTTTTTTTTGGATCAATGCTGGGAGTAGCTCTGCATAACTCATAGGGATAGAGTCAAAAGGCTCTCTCCTCTAATTCTGCCCTTGACTTCCCTGAGGGACTGGTCTTTGATAAGCAACTGTAGTCGGAGTCACATTTACAATCGGAGTTACCGAGGCAACCTGTTGTTGGCACTGATGATTGCTTTTAGAAGGATTAACCCTTCTCTTTTGAATAACAACATTCGTCTCCACCTCTTTCTTCTTAACAAATCCATATGATGGCCTCTTCATATTTTTGGAACCTTCACTTTTTATCAGACAACCTTCTCTTACAACTTCTTCCAAACGGACGCCCATTCCCACCATTTCAGTAAAATAACTAGGCGCACTCGCCACCATTCTTTCATAGTATAATGCACCTAGTGTCTTCAAAAAAATCTTTGTCATATCTTTTTCTTCCATTAAAGGAATCACTTGGGCGGCTACCTCACACCCTCTCTGTGCATATTCTTTAAATGATTCCTTGTCCTTCTGGACCTTGCCCCTGAGTTGATCACGGTCAGGCGCCATGTCCACATTTTATCTGTACTGTATGATAAATGCTTTCTCCTAAGTCATTAAAAGAATGAATATAGGCATTGTCCAAGCTCATGTACCATTTCAATGTTGCATCGGTTAAAATTTCTTGAAAGAAATGAATCAACAGGCGTTGATCATCTGTATGAGTAGACATTCTCCTTACATACATCACCAAATGAGCATGAGGGAAAGTGTTGCCCTTTTACTTTTCGAACTCTGGTACTTTGAACTTTATAGGTATTTTCACATTTGGAACCAAGCACATAGCATTCACATTTTTCCCAAACAACTCTTTTCCTCTGAGGGCCTTCAACTCTTTCTGCATCTTATCAAACTGATCTTGAAAATCCTTCATTCAATTATAGAAACCCAAGCTTTCACTTGGTGGAGGAATAGGGCGATACATTTCATCATTAGCAAATGGGGTCGTATTCACTGAGGGAGGTGCAACATAGTGAACCTTGTTTCTAGAAGTAGGGGTAACATGCACCACATGAGGTGCAAGAGCAGCAGCAGTCTGAGTAAGTGGAGCAATCTGAGGATCCTGATTAAAACCTTCTGGCATAAACTTCTATGGCATTCCCAAGGATATCCCAGAGGCATACAATTCTGAACAACAACTGGAGTAGAAGAAATAGGAACTGTCGGAGCATTAGTAGTAACCATTGTCTGTTGAGGCTGAACAATTGTTGGCTGATTCTGAGCAGCCACTAGAGATTCCATCAGAGCAGTGAGATTGTCCATACCTTCCTTCAGATCAGAAACTTCCTCGCGTAGCTCGCAATTCTCTTGTTCGAGATTATCCACCTTCCTTCTGAAATTAGCTCGGGTATTGTACTAGTGAGACAGTTTGCTGAACAAAGTAAAGAAACTCAGTAAGACACCTGGATACGCAAAAAAATGCAAGAAGTGTGTACAATATGATGCATGATGTGTAATGCATATGATTTATTTTATTATTACTATTTCTAGGGGCTTAAAGATTTATAGACAATTTTGCATATATCAAAGTAATAACACATTTGAAATACTAAAATTTTTTATTATAATAACTTCAAAATGGATTACAAGTTTCAAGAATCCCAAGTAAAAGATGAAAGTAAAGCCTAAAACCCTAAGAAGCAAAGCTGATGGAGATCACTCTATATGTTGATGCTTCCTTGTAAGTTTGGTAACCTGAGCCTTTAACCTCTGGTTTTCTTCTGTATATTTGGTGACGACTTCCTTCCAATTATCTGAATCAGAAAGTGAGCAACTAGGGCTTGATTGAGGTTTAGAGGAAAATAAATCCCCTTGCCTCTCCATCGTCTCTACAGCACGGCTCTCAAGAATCTCAATCAAGTCGTCTTTATCCTTCAGGTCTGCTCGGTAGGAAACCTCTAGAATCTGGTACTTATTCTTCCAAGCTTCCTTTTCCTGCTGCATCCTGACTAAAGCAAGCTGGAGCTCTTCCATATCATCTAATAGGGGAGGAGTGGTCTTCACAAACATATCGGGCATAGGTGCTTCCTGGGAATATGAAATCTTCAACTGAATGGCTCTTGCTTGTACCCACTGAAGATAAGGCTCCAAAGAAATATCCCCCTAGGTCCCAAGTCCTTCCTACTCTTTCTGTGAATGTGACGACATGCCTTCATAGTCTTCTCCCTATCATCCTTATGGTCTTATCCCTCTTTCAAGAAGAAACTACTCAAATGATTACTATTTGGATTATTCCTCATCAGATATCCAAGCTGTCGTCATGCAAGAACGGGGTTGTAGTTAATTCCTCCCTTTACACCAAGAGGGGGTACATTGGGGAAACTACCACAACTGTCGAAAATCTATACATCGTGGTAAGCCTGATGATACCAAACAATATCTAAATAAGTAAGTGCCATGATCTTTGGAGTCCAATGAGGTTCCTTCCTGACATCCTAAAAAGCATCAGACCATGGCGAATGAGAAGTAAACCATTGATACAACAAAGGCGTGCAGCAAATGATCATCCTTCCACGATAAGAATCCCGAAGATGAGTAGAGTAATAAGCATTACCTAACAATGTAAGAACAGGGTTCCCTATCATAAAGATCCTGATGGCATTGTGTGATCGGTGGATCTGGAACTGACTGTTTAACGCTGGTTCGCGAAATGTCGCAGAAGCAAGAGTCGCCACCGTCTTTTATTTTCTCCAACATGGACAGGACAAAAGCACAGCAAAATTCCTTATGAGATAGTTTCTCGGTTCGGGAGGTAGATTTATAGAAATGGAAGGTGTTAGCACCCTTTCTATCCATGGTTATCCATGGGCTCTTAGATACTTGCTCATTTGTGTTTTCAAAAGTGTTTGCTTTTCAAGTGTGAGTGGGTTTGAAAAAGTTTCGTTTAAAGATTTCAGATCGACTCTTGTATCAGTCCTCAAGAGTGTTTGAAAAATTGTTTTGAAAGCTTTTTGAAAAGTGTCGGTGTGAAAAGAGTTTTGATTGTTTTTTGAATTAGAGCAAGTATCTATGAGTCATCCACCTACCCTAAGGAATTATGCTGTGTAAATGTCCTTAAGGTAGTGCCATCCCACCATTGAGAGGTAGGTAGCACCACCGTTGGAGGTGTTCGGGTCAATTCGATTATCGGGACTGTGTGGTCACCAGAGCAACAGTAGGATACCTTAGAAGCTACCCTTATGCCATTGATCCTTTTTAATTCGAGGCAACTTTTCCGAGGCAACTTGTTTTGAGGCATATGGATCAACGGACATAAGGACTTACTAAGACGTCCTATACTCGACGACCACGTTTCGAAGGCAAGGCAACAGTGAGGCGTACCCTAAGGGTGGTGTGTGAATTTGTGTGTTATTTTCAGTTTAGCATTTATCTTGTACATGTATCATGGTGATCTACGCATTGTTTTTAATTAGTCATTCATTCTTTAATGCAAGTTAGCAGTTTAAAAGGGCGGAAATTAAAGTGCGGAAAGTAAAATTCTACGCTATTACAAGGCGCGGGTCTATACATCGCCAAAAAAAAAACCCGTTTTGAATAAAAAATGCGGAAAGTAAATAAATTCCTAATTACTATTACAAGGCTTGAGCAATTACATAATATTCACAAAGGAAAATAAAATAACATGCGAAACGAAATAAAAATTGAACATTCGAGGGCGTTGGACCCTTTAATGATTAAATTGAAATTAAAGTTAATTAATTATTGAATTAAAATAAAAGAAATGTTTTTTTTTGCTTTTTGTATTTATGAAATAAAGAGAATTAAAATTAAAATTAAAGAAACCCTAATTCTAGGTGGTTTTTATTTATTTAATGAAAATATTCAAGTTTAACCTAATTTACCCTAATTAATTAATTACATGTTTATTTACAAAATAATTAATAATTAATAATAATAATAATAATAGGAAGAAATTATTTATTAAGAAAAAGAATAAAAATGCTAAAAACCTGATTTCTACATATTTTAGTTATTTAAGAAAAGATTAAAATTGAAAACCCTAAATTAAACTAAATTGATTTTTGAAATTTATTTACAAAAAGATTAATGAATTAAATGTTGAATAAACATATTTTTAATTTTGATTTTTTCTGGTTTTATTATGAAAATTATTTTTGTGAATTAAATAAAATAAAAAAACAATTAAAATAAAAAGAAGAAAAGAAAAGAAATTAGAAAATATGATGCAAACCATGGGGGTAATCAGACCCAATTTGGGGGCTGTATTGGAAGCAGTTTGGCCCAAGAATGCAAGCCCTTTTTTGACTTTCAATGATCACGTGGGGAGCAGTTGACTAACGCGTATGGTAGGCTGCATGTTCTGGCCTTTGGATTGACCCTCAGGGACACTTGGCTGGCTTGGGCATGGGGTTGCATGATGAACCCTGGGAGAGGCGCTACACAGAAGCATGTTATGGAAAAAATTATGAAATATACAAGGGGACCTGGGAATTGAACCCAGGTCCCAGTACCTGCATGCCACTTCATCAACCAACCGAGCTAGTGCGTGCATCTTTTATTATTATGGGGCACAATTAATATAAGAGAAAGCAAGCACTATTGATAGAAAACAAAAATCACGCGCCAATATTTAAACTATCCAGTAATGCTTTGACACGCCAGCTTCGTCTTCTTCATCTGCCTATAAATAAAAACGAATAGCGGGGGTTTTAAACCCCCACTAACTGCAAAACCTGAAAATAGCGATTAGCACATAGATCAATATAAAAAAGGCGCAAGGTGTGAGTTCAGTTCGTCTTGTTGCCAGGAATCCATTGGTACCAGTTTGAAAGGCCAATTTTTCCATATTAAGGAACCCCTAATTCAAAGCTTCTGAAACCCTAAAATGCGTTCATGGTGAATTCTTGTACAGGCAGTATTAATTCAATCAAAGGGCACCATTAGCTTCAGCACATTCATATTAGTATAAATCAACAGTTAAAAGACATGAATAATGCATGAAAGTTCAAACATGATTATGAAATTTTTTGGGAAAAGTGAGACTTTGTTCTACCAATTCCTTGAGTATGGAGATGTATTCTTGATTGCAACACGTTCCTTGATGGTCCAGCAATGTTTTGGGATACTTTTCAAGCCTTGAATCGCCCTCTAACTAGGATTTCAGTGTTCAACTTTTTTGTGAAAAAATGCACTTTTGTTCTGCAGCTTGTATGCAATGTGTTCGTGTCTCAGCATTAGGGTTATGTTGTATATGTATCTGAGCATGATTAGGTTAAGAAAGCAAGCCCAAAGATCCATGCATTTATGATTTTGATATTTGATTTTTCTACACATAAAATCCAATCTTTTTCAATCCTTTTTTATGCCAATCATTGCCAATCATGTAGAATCTTTCCTTTTTGAATGATGCACGAAATATTGAGCACATAATGAGTGAATTCTCTGCACAAAAAGATTTGAAAAGTATCATTTGCTATTTTTTCATATTTAATTTTAATTAAGTGAATTAATAATAATAAAAATTCAAATAATTAATCAAAAATGAGAAAATAACTCCCTTGGAGGTCAATGGGTCGTGCATGGCCTTTGGGTAATGATTCATGGAATAAATTGAGGCCCATTAGCATTTTTGAACCCTTTTGTGCAAAGTTGACTTTTCAAAATTCCCAAAAATTTCCCAACTTCTACAAGGCATATCTTGCTCAATTTTGAAGCTTTGATCATGTTCTTGGACATTTTGGAAAGGTCTTGAAGTCCTCTAACCAATGCATTTGGTCCCATGTCATTTTGATTTACAAATCTCATGTTATGGTCTTTGACTTAAAGTGCCTTTTTGTTGACTTTTGAAAATGACCTATAATGTTGAAATTGATAACTTTTTGTGAGAGAATTTCTTGGACTTGAAGTGTGAAGATGAGTTGTAGTAAATGTCATTCTCTTAAAAATGAGATTTAGATGGGATTTTTCTGATAAACCATGAGGAAGTTATGCCCTGGTCAATTTCCAGTTGACTTTTTCAACTGTCCAAAAATAGAAACTTTTGCATCTTGAGACTTTTTGAGCCATGCTTTGAGAATCATGATCAAGAATTGATCAAATGATGTTTGTGGCTTCAAAATAAGATGTTGACCAAAAATTTTGACTTTTGACTGTCAAATGACCATTTTGCCCCTACAGTTGACTATGAAGCAATTAGGGTTTTTGACTGTGCAATTTGATGTTGTGAGTCTTGAAACTTAAAATATGGATGCTTGACAATGTTTATGAGCATATGGGACTTGATTGGACCCTTGGAAACTTCAATTTCTTTGTCAGAACTAAAACCCTAATTTTGACTGTGTTAGGAGGCAATTGGACTGTGCAACCCTTGAGTGATTTTGAACCATGATCTTGGCAAACCTTGAAGAATATGGGAGGGAAAATTTTGTGGTACAACAGTTGCCCCTGTTCAATCTTCTTAGACCTGAGGATGTAGATTGGCTGGTGTGCCTTTCGTAATTCGAAGGTAGAAGATGATTGAACACTAGAATGCCCAGAAATTTGCACTCACATAGTAGAGTGTCAGCAATGTGATGGTGGGAATGGGCTTACAGATGCCATTTGGAGAGTGATGGATAGGAGGATGGGCTTATAGATGCCATCTGGAAGTGTGACAGTACCTTGTCGGGAATGGGCTTATAGATGCCATTTGGAGATTGTTGGTATGTGGATGGGCTTACAGATGCCATCGAGTGTCGATCGCGTAAGAGATTTCTTAGCGAGAACTTGCGTACCTGAGAAAGAAAATAATTACCTGGCCTGTTGCAGGAGTTGATCTTCAAACTCTTTATGTAAATGTGCCCTGGCTAGTTCCATGAATCGAATCTTTAGACTCTTCAGACGTGCCTTGGCGAGATACAGGAGTCGACTCCGGAGAATATAGTCGTCAACAGATACACCCTGGCAAGATACAGGAATCGAATCTTCGAACTCTTCAGACGTGCCCTGGCAAGATACAGGAATCGAGTCTGGTAATGTTGGTCGTCAACAGATACACCCTGGCGAGATACAGGAATCGGATCTTCAAACCCTTCAGACGTGCCCTGGCAAGATACAGGAATCGGGTCTGGTAATGTTAGTCGTCAACAGATACACCCTGGCAAGATACAGGAATCGGATCCTCGAACTCTTCAGACGCACCCTGGCAAGATACAGGAATCGGGTCTGGTAATGTTAGTCGTCAACAGATACACCCTGGCAAGATACAGGAATCGGATCCTCGAACTCTTCAGACGCACCCTGGCAAGATACAGGAATCAGGTCTGGTAATGTTAGTCGTCAATAGATACACCCTGGAAAGATACAGGAATCGGATCCTCGAACTCTTCAGACACACCCTTGCAAGATACAGGAATCGGGTCTGGTAATGTTAGTCGTCAACAGATACACCCTGGCAAGATACAGGAATCAGATCCTCGAACTCTTCAGACGCACCCTGGCAAGATATAGGAATCGGGTCTGGTAATGTTAGTCGTCAACAGATACACCCTGGCAAGATACAGGAATCGGATCCTCGAACTCTTCAGACGCACCCTGGAAAGATATAGGAATCGGGTCTGGTAATGTTAGCCGTCAACAAATACACCCTGGCAAGATACAGGAATCGGATCCTCAAACTCTTCAGACGCACCCTGGCAAGATACAGGAATCGGGTCTGGTAATGTTAGTCGTCAACAGATACACCCTGGCAAGATACAGGAATCGGATCCTCGAACTCTTCAGATGCACCCTGGCAAGATACAGGAATCGGGTCTGGTAATGTTGGTCGTCAACAGATACACCCTGGCAAGATACAGGAATCGGATCTTTAGTTGCGACAGTTGATAGCAATTATCTTTGTATTAACCTTTGTCCTGAAAAGACAAAACGTTAGTTGTATGCGATGTCATGATGTATGACATGCGTGATGAGATTGTATATTCATGATGCGTATATGCATGCTATAATGTATGGAAATGCGATATTTATGAATGTATGTTTTCGTCTTAGGGAAATAAATCCTTGACGGATGCCGGGAAGTTAAATCTTGGGCTGATGTGAATAGCATTCTTTGTTTCCACTGGGGAGTGATGGTTGCAAGAATACCGGTAGGAGAAGATGACTCCGTTGGGGCATAAACTTGGAGATTACTCTGTGGGGAGGGATTACTCTAGCGACCTTGCTGGGGAACAATACTCTGTGGGAAGAGAGGTACTTTGCTGGGATGTTGATGATAACTCCGCTGGGGATACCATTATTGAGCTTTGTTGGAAGATTGGATGAACTCCGCTGGGGATAGGAAGACTTCGCCGGGGACGATCTTTCTGTGGCAATTGGCTGAGGATAACCCAGTTATATCCTGGTGGGGAAATAACCTTTGAACATGGTCGGGGAGAGATACATTGGTACTCTGCAGGTGGTAAGCTTCCAGAATCTACTGGGGATAAGCTTCCTGAATCCACTGGGGGGATTGATTGAAATCTCCTAGGGAAACTTTTGAGATTGCACTGGGGAAGTGGATCTACTTGTAGTGTCTGGTATACCGCCGGGGAACAATCTTAGATCAAGATTGTCGGGGATGCTTGTTAGGAATGTTCGTATGCTCCGTTGGAGAATGTTGAGATCTTCTGGGGATAATCCAACTTCCTTAAGGCTGACAGTAAGTTAACTCTGCTTGGGGAGAGTGTTGCTGACTTGCTGGAGGTATTGTACCTTCCCTGCTCGGGGGGAGTATGGCTAAACCTTGTCTCATTCTGTGGGGAATTAGGGTATCTTGGTCATTCTTCAGCTGAACTTGCCTTGGTACCTTGACGGCAGAGCAACTAGATTGCTTAGACAACTCATTATTGCCCCAGTTTCAGTGGGAGAAGTCACCTGTGGGGGTAATTGACAAATCTTCTGGTAGACAGGTGACGAGATGCCAGGATATAGTCGTACGCTTTGATCCCTAATTTTTTCCTGGACCGCCCTTTCGGGTTTTCAGTCCACCGGGATACCCTTTTTTGCCCAAGCCGCCTTTTCAGGTTTTCGACTTACCGGGTGTACAGATTTTTTCATTTCATCCCTTATTTTTGCCCGAACCCTTTTGGTTCGCCGGGAAGCCCTTATTTTTGCCTAGGTGTGTCAACCTAGCGGGTCTTTGATTTTGCGTAGTATTTTTTCGACTATGTCCATGCTCTCAGGATGTAGGGAGTTGCCCCTGTCAGAAGTGTTGTCGTACCACCAGAAGATCTTCGTTCGTTGCTGGAATTCATGTCTGATGCCCTAGGTGACTCAGGCGGAGATTTGCCCCAGGCTATTAGCCATTTGAGAGATTCTCTGAATCTTGACTTAACTGCCCCAGATGATGGACCAGGATCAGGCCATGCCCCTTGATTGGAAGTACTTTTGTTCATTAGATATTCTTCGTGCGAACTTCTATGCTGTTCAAACAAAAAGTCATATGTAAACAATGTTATTTTAAAAATGCCAAGCTTATGTCTGTCTTGAAGTTTTTTGCGAAAATGCATTTTTCAGTAAAACAAGCAAATTTTGTAAAATGTGATGTCAACTCGTTATTTTACCACAAGCCTTAAGGAGTCAGGATACCTTTCGTAACAGTATGCTTTCGAACTAACCCATGCTTCAGCTAGTACTTTTAAGGGTTATAACGTGGCCTGGTTCACGGTTTAAGAAACAAAGGATAAAGGCTCAAAGTACATTTGTTCCCACCCGCTCTTCGTGATGTTCTTCAATCCTAAAACTCGGTTAATCGTGCATTAGATCTAGTTTGAGTCTTGGCTCTGATATTCCGGTGATGGTTCGGATACTGATAGTTTATTTTGAATAGGCTGTCATTTCCTTTTGTGTTGAGGGTTTGTAGGACCTCTTTCTTTTCTTTTTTTTGATTTCGTTATCCCTAAATTTTGCCTGAACTGTTTCTTTTCGTATTTACAGTCAGCGGGATGCCCCAGTTTTGTAAGTCTCTTTCATAGGTTTTGACTTATTGGTCTTTTGTTTTTTGAAAGATAACGACTGCCTGTCTGTATGATTGTTCGGAACCATCATTGTCTTTTGTTTTGTAAGGACCTCTTTGGTGCCATTCGTTATGCACTTGGATCAACTGAGAGACTACCCTGCCCCAGGTTATGATTAAGGGTTTTAAATTTCGAAAAGAAAAACTCCTACTTCTTTGGCTCAGAGGGGTTGACGAGGGATTATCTTCCTTATAACTCCAGTGTTTAGGAATTGAAACAATGCTTGTACCTCATCAGCGGGGTCTGTTCAAAAGCATATTGTAAAGATCGTGGTGCCGTTTTCGTCATCCTCCCTCAAGAGGCTTAGAATTTTCAATCAAGAGTTGATCATCACAAAAATATGAAAACAGTTTGCATATAGTGAATACGAAATAATCACTTCAAAACAGACATGTGTAATGCATTAATGAAATAACCAAGTTTGACATGAAATAAAATGTTTGAACAATCAAAAGAAAATTACAAATTGAACATTCGAATGAACAAAAAATTTCCAATCCTAGCCATATTTTGGCAGGGGAGCAGTGATCACATTCGGAGTCTCTGGAGAGTCGAATTGGACTTCCCTCGCGTCGATCAGATCCTGAACCTTGTTTCTCAAAGTCCAACAGTCGTCTGTAGCATGCCCCGGGCTGTCAGAATGATAGGCGCAGCGAACGTTGGGGTTGTACCTTGAAGGTGTCCTGTTAGGATTCTTTGGAGGGTCCATGAGAGTTACCAACTTGGTTTCCAGCAACTGTGGCAATATCTGTGACAAGGTCATGCCGAGGGGAGTGAATTGCCTTTTGGGTCTCTCTTCCCTTTGCTGATTGTGACGCTGAGGAGCGCCGACCGGTTTTGCAATAACCACCGCGTTGACATCTTGGCGGTGTTCGGACCTATTCTGCCCTCTTGAGCCATAGACAGCACTAGATTCTCTCTTGGTTGGTTTCTTCTCAGTGTTCGAGGAGTCACCGTTCTGTATTTTCCCCGACTTGATGCCAGCTTCTATTCTTTCCCCGGTCAAGATCAGATCTGTAAACCCAGCAGCAGAATTCCCAATCAGGTGGTTGAAGAATGGACCAGACAGGGTCCCCAAGAACATGTCGACGAGCTCGCGGTCAGTCAGAGGTGGTTGTACCCTTCCAGCAAGGTCCCTCCATTTTTGAGCATATTCTTTGAAGCCTTCGCCTGTACCCATAGACATCCCCTGGAGCTGAGTACGCATGGGAGCAAGATCGGCATTATACTGGTATTGCTTGTAGAATGCAGTGGCCAAGTCCTCCCAGCTGTGGATGTTGGCTCCATTCAGTTGATAGAACAAATCGAGTTGAGTTCCCGACAGACTATCCTGAAAAAGGTGAATCCACAAATTCTTGTCAGCCGTGTAGGGCTGGATCCTCCTTGTGTAAGACCTGAGATGCAGCTTAGGACAGGATGCCCCATCGTACTTTGCAAAGGCAGGTGCCTTGAATTTGTGAGGGATTACTACCCCAGAAGACAGACCTAGATCTTCGAAGTCCAGGCCGAGCACTTTTTATATCTCCATGGCACTTAGTCGGTCTTTCAACTGTTTATACCTGTCTTCAGCTGGAGGGTACTGCTCATCATTGAAGTCAGTCTCGTTGTCAGAGGCCACAGGACTAGGAACCTCTCTCTCATGGGGGCTGTCCTTTCCAACAGATGGGGTAGTCTGCTCAACTTCATTTAGTGATCCATTCCCAGATTTGCGTCTCGGGTTGAACAACACCGTCCTCTTCTTCTTCTTCTTCTTCTTCGAGAACAGAGTCTTCAGATCTTGTTGCCCCTGGGGAAAACTCATGATCAGCTCTTGGAACTGGGCGTTCTGAGCCTGGAGGGCCTTGATGGATTGCTCGGTAGATGATTCAGGGTTCATGATGCTGAAATAAACAACGAAGATCATTAAGCAACCTGAAAAGAAGAGTACCTGATATGCATATGATGAATGGAATGCGTATGATTTATGTTTTCAAAGACAATCGGGAATCAACTTTGTAAACAAAAAAGAACACACTTCATTAGATTCAACTTTGGAATTCAAATTGTGCAACTGATTGCCCTTAGGCGTTACATAGAAATGGAAATACTGAAAAGGGAAATAAAATTGTAAAAGAACATCCAAAGCTCATCAGTGATCCCATGGTCTCCTCTTCTCAGTACGGATGTAGTCATTCAGAGCTCGCTCATTCTCTAACTGCTTTGTCAGCTTCTGGATCTTCAATTCCTGCTCGTTGAACTTTTCCCGATAAGAATCCCGTTCTTCTCGCAGTTGCGCCCAAGACCTCTTTAGCGTATCATAATCAGTAGGCATCTGAGGAGGGAGAACAGTTGGAGGAACCCCATCTCTATCAGGATACTCAAGAATGATGGGTCTGACAGCTTCGTATGGCATACCTAACTTCTGAGCACGGATGCGGACCCATTTGGAGTGGGCTTCCATAGGTAGAGAAGTCTTTGGTCCCAACTCTTGTGGGTCAGCTTTATGAATTCTGTCCCAAGCCTTGATGAACCTACGACGCAGCTCGTCACTATCTACCTGAAACTCAAAACTGATGTGAGGCACCAACATCTCATGAGGCCCTGCTCTTCTGTCCCTTCCAAACTGACGGAGAGCTAGACATGGATTATAAGAGATTCCTCCTTGGGTACCAATCAAAGGAACATTAGGATATTCTCCGCAACGATCAATAACAGCTACCTCATCCAAACCTCTGAGAGTCCAAATGATGTCCTTATCAGTGAGAGACATTAATCTATGAGCCCAACCTCTTCCTTCTTTGTTCTTCAGCACGAACTTAGGGAGGTGCGAAGTAAACCACCTCACCAACAAAGGAATGCAACACCAAAGAGTTCCTCGTCTTCGGGCAGTACGAGTATAAAGTTGTTGCAGGATGTCACCCAAGAGAGTGGGCACAGGGTTCCGAGACATAAAGATCCTTATGGCAGTGACATTAATGAAGTTATCAGGATTAGGAAACAAGACTAGACCATAGATTAAGAGAGCCAGAAGGTCTTCATACGCCCTAAAGTCCAGGTCATTCCAGAAACTGTTAGCCTTACCAATCAGAAACTTGGCCAAGAAACCCTTAACTTTGCTTCTAGTCACCCAGTTGTCCATTACCTCCTTGTGGGTCAAGGGCAGAGCTGCAGCAATCTCCTCAAGCCTAAGATTCTTTTCCCAACCAGTGTAGGGAGTCTGATCCAAGATAGGGATACCAAGAAAATCAGAGAACTCTTACAGGGTAGGGACCAGCTGGAAGTCTTGAAAGGTGAAGCACTGGTACAGAGGGTCATAAAACTGTGTCAGGACACTCATCAGCTGTTGGTCCCACTTTGTCGTGACTAAACTGAGAAGAGAACCATGCCTCTAGATGAAGGAAGTAGTATTTGGAATTCTGCTAACCAACTCTTCAAGTAACTCAGGTGGGTGAACAAAGTTGAATCCGATAGTATTCCTTCGCATAGGCATCATGATGTCCTACAAAACAGAGAAAAGGTGAAACCCTCTTGTCTTTGAAATGGTCAGTCCTTATGCAGGATGCATGTAATGTTTATGATGGCATGATGTTATGATAAAGCACACCACAAGTATTCACAAAGGCAAACATGATAAGGCACACAAGTCACACAAGACAGCCCTTAGAGTTTAGGCCAGCATGGGGTCTAGGTATTACCCTCTTTCAGTTGGTTGGTTAAGACCTGTCCTATCAGAAGTAACCGGGTTCTAGAGGATCCCAATATCACTGACTACCCTCAATCGGTCATAACTCCAGCATCGCAATCTTTTCTTGCGGCCAGAACCATCACGAGAGTTTAGCCTCAATGGGCGTAGCATACTGCTACTGTTCTATTAGCCAAGTGGGGTCATTTAAGGTTCTAAAGTCGGTTGGTGCTTAATGACTCCTCAGAAGACCCATATTCTCCTCGTTGCGACACAAGGGATATCGGTACAGACCAAGGCGCCACACCAACGTAGCCACTGCTTCACCCATGTCGGTCTACGCCGGACAGGTCCCTTACAACTTATGCTACCTAACAGGGTATCCCCAGATCCGGGTTAAGATCTATGTAACTCCGATGCAGCCTATAATAATAAAGAAAACAAGCACAACAATTGAAAACACAAGTGATCTTAGTCCTAAGGTACACCTCACTTTAAAGTATGTCCCCAGCAGAGTCGCCAATTCTGTGATCGGTGGATCTGGAACTGACTGTTTAACGCTGGTTTGCGAAATGTCGCGGAAGCAAGAGTCGCCACCATCTTTTATTTTCTCCGACATGGACAGGACAAAAGCACATCAAAATTCCTTATGAGATAGTTTCTCGGTTCGGGAGGTAGATTTATAGAAAGGGAAGGTGTTAGCACCCTTTCTATCCATGGTTATCCATGGGCTCTTAGATACTTGCTCATTTGTTTTTTTCAAAAGTGTTTTCTTTTCAAGTGTGAGTGGGTTTGAAAAAGTTCCGTTTAAAGATTTCAGATCGACTCTTGTATCAGTCCTCAAGAGTGTTTGAAAAATTGTTTTAAAAGCTTTTTGAAAAGTGTCGGTGTGAAAAGAGTTTTGATTGTTTTTTGAATTAGAGCAAGTATCTATGAGTCATCCACCTACCCTAAGGAATTAGGCTGTGTAAATGTCCTTAAGGTAGTTCCATCCCACCATTGAGAGGTAGGTAGCACCACCATTGGAGGTGTTCGGGTCAATTCGATTATCGGGACTGTATGGTCACCAGAGCAACAGTAGGATACCTTAGAATCTACCCTTATGCCATTGATCCTTTTTAATTCGAGGCAACTTTTCCGAGGCAACTTGTTTTGAGGCATATGGATCAACGGACATAAGGACTTACTAAGACGTCCTATACTCGACGAACACGTTTCGAAGGCAAGGCAACAGTGAGGCGTACCCTAAGGGTGGTGTGTGAATTTGTGTGTTATTTTCAGTTTAGCATGTATCTTGTACATGTATCATGGTGATCTACGCATTGTTTTTAATTAGTCATTCATTCTTTCATGCAAGTTAGCAGTTTAAAAGGGCGGAAATTAAAGTGCGGAAAGTAAAATTCTACGCTATTACAAGGCGCGGGTCTATACATCGCCAAATTAACAAAGACCCGTTTTGAATAAAAAGTGCGGAAAGTAAATAAATTCCTAATTACTATTACAAGGCTTGAGCAATTACATAATATTCACAAAGGAAAATAAAATTAAATTCGAAACGAAATAAAAATTGAACGTTCGAGGGCGTTGGACCCTTTAACGATTAAATTGAAATTAAAGTTAATTAATTATTGAATTAAAAGAAAAGAAATGTTTTTTTTTGCTTTTTGTATTTGTGAAATAAAGAGAATTAAAATTAAAATTAAAGAAACCCTAATTCTAGGTGGTTTTTATTTATTTAATGAAAATATTCAAGTTTAACCTAATTTACCCTAATTAATTAATTACATGTTTATTTATAAAATAATTAATAATTAATAATAATAATAATAGGAAGAAATTATTTATTAAGAAAAAGAATAAAAATGCTAAAAACCTGATTTCTACATATTTTAGTTATTTAAGAAAAGATTAAAATTGAAAACCCTAAATTAAACTAAATTGATTTTTGAAATTTATCTACAAAAAGATTAATGAATTAAATGTTGAATAAACATATTTTTAATTTTGATTTTTTCTGGTTTTATTATGAAAATTATTTTTGTGAATTAAATAAAACAAAAAAACAATTAAAATAAAAAGAAGAAAAGAAAAGAAATTAGAAAATATGATGCAAACCATGGGGGTATTCAGACCCAATTTAGAGGTGTATTGGAAGCAGTTTGGCCCAAGAATGCAAGCCCTTTTTTTACTTTCAGTGATCACGTGGGGAGCAGTTGACTAACGCGTATGGTAGGCTGCATGTTCTGGCCTTTGGATTGACCCTCAGGGACACTTGGCTGGCTTGGGCGTGGGGTTGCATGATGAACCCTGGGAGAGGCGCTACACAGAAGCATGTTATGGAAAAAATTATGAAATATACAAGGGGACCTGGGAATCGAACCCAGGTCCCAGTACCTGCATGCCACTTCATCAACCAACCGAGCTAGTGCGCGCATCTGTTATTATTATGGGGCACAATTAATATAAGAGAAAGCAAGCACTATTGATAGAAAACAAAAATCACGCGCCAATATTTAAACTATCCAGTAATTCTTTGACACGCCAGCTTAGTCTTCTTCATCTGCCTGTAAATAAAAACGAATAGCGGGGGTTTTAAACCCCCACTAACTGCAAAACCTGAAAATAGCGATTAGCACATAGATCAATATAAAAAAGGCGCAAGGTGTGAGTTCAGTTCGTCTTGTTGCCAGGAATCCATTGGTACCAGTTTGAAAGGCCAATTTTTCCATATTAAGGAACCCCTAATTCAAAGCTTCTGAAACCCTAAAATGCGTTCATGGTGAATTCTTGTACAGGCAGTATTAATTCAATCAAAGGGCACCATTAGCTTCAGCACATTCATATTAGTATAAATCAACAGTTAAAAGACATGAATAATGCATGAAAGTTCAAACATGATTATGAAAATTTTTGGGAAAAGTGAGACTTTGTTCTACCAATTCCTTGAGTATGGAGATGTATTCTTGATTGCAACACGTTCCTTGATGGTCCAACAATGTTTTGGGATACTTTTCAAGCCTTGAATCGCCTTCTAACTAGGATTTCAGTGTTCAACTTTTTTGTGAAAAAATGCACTTTTGTTCTGCAGCTTGTATGCAATGTGTTCGTGTCTCAGCATTAGGTTTATGTTGTATATGTATCTGAGCATGATTAGGTTAAGAAAGCAAGCCCAAAGATCCATGCATTTATGATTTTGATATTTGATTTTTCTACACATAAAATCCAATCTTTTTCAATCCTTTTTTATGCCAATCATTGCCAATCATATAGAATCTTTCCTTTTTGAATGATGCACGAAATATTGAGCACATAATGAGTGGATTCTCTGCACAAAAAGATTTGAAAAGTATCATTTGCTATTTTTTCATATTTAATTTTAATTAAGTGAATTAATAATAATAAAAATTCAAATAATTAATCAAAAATGAGAAAATAACTCCCTTGGAGGTCAATGGGTCGTGCATGGCCTTTGGATAATGATTCATGGAAGAAATTGAGGCCCATTAGCATTTTTGAACCCTTTTGTGCAAAGTTGACTTTTCAAAATTCCCAAAAATTTCCAAACTTCTACAAGGCATATCTTGCTCAATTTTGAAACTTTGATCATGTTCATGGACATTTTGGAAAGGTCTTTAAGTCCTCTAACCAATGCCGTTGGTCCCATGTCATTTTGATTTACCAATCTCAAGTTATGGTCTTTGACTTAAAGTGCCTTTTTGTTGACTTTTGAAAATGACCTATAATGTTGAAATTGATAACTTTTTGTGAGAGCATTTCTTGGACTTGAAGTGTGAATATGAGTTGTAGGAAATGTCATTCTCTTCAAAATGAGGTTTGGATGGGATTTTTCTGATAAACCATGAGGAAGTTATGCCCTGGTCATATTGCAGTTGACTTTTTTAGCTGTCCAAAAATAGAAACTTTTGCATCTTGAGACTTTTTGAGCCATGCTTTGAGAATCATGATCAAGAATTGATCAAATGATGTTTGTGGCTTCAAAATAAGATGTTGACCAAAAATTTTGACTTTTGACTGTCAAATGACCATTTTGCCCCTGCAGTTGACTGTGAAGCAATTAGGGTTTTTGACTGTGCAATTTGATGCTGTTAGTCTTGAAACTTAACATATGGATGCTTGACAATGTTTATGAGCATATGGGACTTGATTGGACCCTTGGAAACTTTAATTTCTTTGTCAGAACCAAAACCCTAATTTTGACTGTGTTAGGAGGCAATTGGACTGTGCAACCCTTGAGTGATTTTGAACCATGATCTTGGCAAACCTTGAAGAATATGGGAGGGCAAATTTTGGGGTACAACACATTGATATAAACAAATTTGTCTACATTGGGAAACAAGAACAACCCATAAGCAAGTAGAGCAAAATCGGCCTCAAAAGCAACCGTACTCTTCATCCTAGCAAAGTAGCGAGCTTTCTCTAATAAGAACTGAGTTGGTAATCCTCTAATCCCTCCTTTGGTAGTCATATGGTCTTCAACCTCAGACTTTCCCAAATGGATAAAAGCAACAATCTCATGGGATTTTGCCCCCCCCCCCCCCTCCAAACCAGTAAAAGGAACACGATCGGTAATAGGTAAACCTAGTAGATAAGAGTACTCCTCTAATGTAGGCATCAACTGATAATCAGGAAAAGTAAAGCATCGATACATCGGATCATAGAACTGGACCAAAGTCGAGAGAATTCCCTCCTTCATCCTGAGCTTCATAAGAGAAATGATGGACCCATACTTCATCAGAATATCTATAGAACTCTCGATCTCGGGAATCAGACTCATCAACTCATCTATCTTGGGATCATTAAAACAATATTTCCCGGTCTTTCTTTTTCCGGAATCCATGGTCAAAAAGTACCTGAGATATTCACAAGGAGCCAACCTTTAAGTCACTTGAAACAAAATGTCTTTAGAAGATGCTCATGGGTGCATGAATGCATGGTGCAACAATCACACACAAGACCAAAAACATAGGGTTCATAGGTTCAACGTCACGAGAATGAGGTTGAAGGTACTACCCATAAGGTATGGTCTAAAAGTTATTACCTGCCAAACAAGATTCTAGAGGTTCCCAGAGTCTACTTCCTTCTTCCGGATATTACTAACTTCCTGATTAACTCGGTAGTTAGTAATATTCTCAAGAAAAATTCGTCCGAGCATAGTATCCTGTGACAAATATTTCTGAATTACTCTGTCATAGCTTCTGCACTACACCTAAAAGGCCAAGATGGGTTAGGTATTCTACAGTCCTCAGTTTCAGCAGGCTCCCAGGTCGAAAGCAGTACGTCTTCCCAATTACTCGGTAAACTACACTACAGCCAAAGGGGCCTCCACTGAGTGGGGGATCTCATGCCTCCTTTTTTGGGATTACTCCCTCAAAGTTAACATGACTATACCACCCGTACTATCTTAAGTTTGCCCAAGTCCGGGTATAGGACTTATGAGAAATCACCAAGCACCCTGAAAACCAGGAAAATCCAGACAAACATATATACAACATATAATATACAACAAATAATAACACATATACAGATAAACACTAATAGGATCAACCCACTTAAGGATGGACCATCAATCGGTCCATCTCTCCCCAGTGAAGTCGCCATTTTTCTGTATCGGTAGAAATCTTGAGACTAAGCCATCAAATTGACTTGACTCGCACATATTAAAATAAAAATTTCCACCATGCTTTATTGTTTACAAAGGAATGGGAAAAGAGAGAATAACCCAAAAGAGGGGGACAAGATTCTAGGTAAGGGGATTAGTTATGCAAAGGGAAGGTACTAGCACCCTAAACATCTTTGGTACTCCGCAAGAACCTCTTTCTAAAATCTGTATGCTTTGACTATAAAATGTTGTATAAAAAATAGATTATGAGGGTGAGAAAAGAAATATTTTTTTATGATTTTTGCACCTGCCGCGGTTGCGAACCTTTAGTGCCTACGTACCACCTTCTATGCAATAGGGGATCAGGGTACTCGTAGTTCACCTTTTAAAAATTTAAAAACATAAGTGTGTTGGTTAATTTTAAGAGACAAGACATCATCGTCTTATCCGTGTGGAAGGACATACTTACTACCCACGATTATGAGAAAGGAGAATTTGTGTCATCTCAAAGTGGAGGATATGGCATGGATTTTAAAATCAACAAAGCCTCGCTCAACACCCAAGTGGAAAATATATCACTTCACTATATATCATAGAAGTATAGTAGCTCGCATCACTACAAGGATTGACAAGAGTCTAATCTTTTGATAAAATTTTAAAGTAAAAATCTAAAATGGAAAAATGGTTTAAATGAGATTGATTGACTTTTAATCTTCTCACAAAAATGTCAAGGTATTGTTAATTTGATTATAGTTTAATTAAGAAAATATTTTTGAAAATGCATGGACCTAAGTCCAAGTTTATCATGAAAGCGGTTCAAGTTTAAAACAAGAAGAGTTTTGAAAAGGAGGGAGGAGATTTTTGAAATTAAAGAAGATGGGAGGACATGAAGGTACTATCATAAAGCATAAGGTAAAACTAGGGAAAAGATATGTCTAACCAACAAGAAGCCAACCTTTGACACAATGAGTCGATGTAGAATTCCATCCCTTGGATTTGAAATCAAACAGGCAAAGATAATAAACCTCTTTAGAAAACCAAGCTTGAATTGCATTAAGTCTTCAAAAATTGGGCAGAGTAACGCCTATATACAGATGCATTCCTGATCACAAACAAAGCATGTAATCACAATAACCTACACACAAAGAAAACAAACAACCCAATGTCTTGGAGTAAACCCCAAGAGCTCCAGACAAAATAACAGTTGAGGTCACAAGGTCTCAAGGTAGGTCAAGGTCTCTAATCCTATGTCCAAGAAGTTCCTCACTCCATAATGCCAAGGATACTAACCAAGTAGTCCAATTAATATTAAAGCTTTTTAGGCTTCAAGTTGATTATTAGGTATCTTCAAAAACAAAATGAGAAACTCAAGTGAGCAAAATAAAAATGACATGAAGATAAAGGCTCAAGTGAGCAAAGATAAAAATAGCAAGAAATATAAATGCTAATGTAATTGGTACATAAATTAAAAGCATAAAATAAAAGCATAAAAATAAAGTCAATTGTTAGGAATTAGTAGTTAGTTGGATGACCATCTTGAAACTTGCATTTTGGAACTCATTAGAGGATTGGTAGAACCAAAGCCTCTCAATAACAAGTTGCATTTGCTTTTTGTCAAGTATATCATCCATTTATGAATTCTTAAGATAACACTTAATGATCAATGATGTTTAAGTGATCCACTTTAACCAAAATTAATGAAGTTCCATTAGAGGATTGGTAGAACCAAAGCCTCCTAACAATGGATCTCAAGGTTATTAGATCAAAGGGTTAAAATTAACATACTTGGGCTTGTAAAAAATAGGTTTGGGCTACGAATGATCATTTTCTCAAATCGGTACAAAATTTAGCGCTATGTTAAGCAATCGTAAGCGGACTTATATAGAAGTCGCATCTATTTTGAGGTCGGTCAATAGCAATCTATGCACCTCATGTTTTGAGACATGATATGTAAATCATGCTCCAATAACATTTAGTACAATAAGAATGGGATAAGATGAAGAGGGAAGGGGAAATGAATAAACCACATTTGAACCAAAAATTTAATCAAAATACTATTAAAATCATTCATTCATTTTTATGGAGTTAGACTCAACACCATGGATGCAATGATGTTAATAAAGTTCATGATGAAAATTTTAATTCAAGATCAGCCAGAATATATACAAAATAAAATTATGTTTAACATAAAAGAAAAAAGGTTTTTAAAATGATTATAAAATGGAAATAAGAGAGAAAATTATCAACTATATTCAAATTTATCAAGGAAAAATAAGTAAGACCATAGAAAAATCAAGAATGAGTTCAAATATTTATATAAAATTTTTGGTAATTTTTTAAAGTCAGAAACTATTTTTAAAATTAAAAGAAGTAAGTAAAATAATCCAAAAATGATAAAAAGTAACGAAGTCATAAATAAAAAATAAACGAGGTCACCAATATTTGTCAAAATGTCATTGGATCCTTCCCTATTTCTTTCAAAATTTAAAAATGAAGAAATGTATTTTTAAACATTTAAAACAACTCAAATAAAGTGAAAAATTATAAAAAAACCAAAACACAAAATAAAATTTTGAAAAAATAAGAATCAGAAAGAGAAAATTCAAAAGTATTTTTCATCATTTTTTAGATTTTTTGGAGTAAAAATGAATTTTCTATGAATTTTTGAAGTTTAAAACAATTTAAATATAAAAATCAGAAAATAAAATAAAGTAAACAAAAAATATGGATCAATGGATGAGAGTCAAAATGCATTAGTAAGTTAATCCAATGGATTAGACGCGTTGTGCATATCATGGTCATTATTGAATAAAGCACTGAATCACATATAAAATCAGATTTTCAAAAAAAACAAATGGAATGCCATCATTGATTGGAAGATGACATGTTGGTCATCTTCAACCTCCAGCCAACGTGAGACACAGGTCCCTCAAACTGTAAAATCAAAGGCTCAGACCTATGCCATTCACTCTGTTTCATCAAGACGAAGACAACCACACCTTCGCGAAAAATTTATATAATTTGTAGCTCAAACAATTTGGAAGAGAAGTTTTGACAAGGGATTTAAAATTACGTGGTCAAAATATGCTTCCAGTTAAAAACAAGTGTTGCGACTAGGACCAGGATGATGAGAGCTTCACAATAGTATCAAAGTTTGAGAGAATTGGTGAAGGAATCTACCTACTGAAGTTCAGTTGCAGAGCTCTGAAACTGGACTTGGCTAGCACGATTCAGGGAGTTTTAGAGCTTAATTCTTCTTCTGTTAGCTTCAGTGAGGTTCAAGGAAGGTGAATTGACAAAGAAAAATGATTGAGAAAAGTTGTAAGAACAAATTCAAAGTTACATAAAATTGAGTTCAAGAGAGAGTTTGGCAGGGTGATTCTGGCTTTCTAAGCTTGAGGAAATGAATGAGGGACGACCCTCCATTTATAGGGAATCAAATGGGATGCTCAAGCGTGTGAAATGATGAAGTTTAGAGGGAAATCGTGTGAACCTGATATACGAGTAAAGTGTGATCTGTTTTGCGTCAAAACTCATCCAATCGTTGCGTTTTAAGGCTCTAATCCACTTTGGAAAGTTGGTTATCCATTTTTAGACCAAAAACGTGTGCTAATTTGATGTTAAAAAGCTATAACATGAACTTCAAATTCTGACTTGTGGTGAAACTTCAGTTTCAAGTTACCAAATTCAAATCATTGGAAAGATGAGATTACAAACTTTACAATGTGCAAAGAATGGGATCAAATGGATGCTTGAGCTAAAAATTGTAATAAGTTAAAGTTGAGAAAAAAAAGTTTGACTTTCTATACTTAGAGAGTTTCTAAGTTTTCTTAAAAAATGACTTGTAATGTCTTGCATATAAACATGGCTTTGCACTTGAAAATTGCTCTTGACCAAAAGATATGTCATAAGTAGATCTCTTGAATGGAATTTTGAAACTTGAACCATTCAAAATATCCAAAAATTGAGAGAGTTATGACTTGTTGAAGTTAGCAAAAATTCATGAAATGACCTATAATATTTTCCATCCTTAGGGCATCTTCCATCCATTTTCAAACTTTTCACATAAAAGAAAGGTTTAGTTTCAGATCTTAAAGATCATTGTGGAGAAAGAATTGGTTCAAGATGATAAAAATTGATCAAGTTATGATCATTTTAAGTCACATAAGGGAATTTGAGGGTTCATCTGGAGGAATTGTAATCTTTCTTCATCATCAGGTTTCTTCCACACAAAGTTTCTTTGAAACTTTTGAAGTGGTCTGTTAATAACCCTTTGAAGAGAAGGATGTCTTTGGAATCATTCAAAAATACCAAAATATGAGCAAGATATACCCCTTTGAAGTTAAAAACCCTAACTCCTAGAGCAAGAAAATGCCTTGGGAAACCTTTGCAATTTTGACCAACATTCTTGAATAAATACCCTTGTCATGTGAATATAAGGTTTTTAGGATGATAAGGAGAAACCATATCAACCAAAACCACTTACAAATCTTGAGAATTGAAGGAGATATGTACTTGTGATCATTGAAATCAAAGACTTGTCCAATTGAGTCAAACTTCTTCAATTAACCCTTGTACTTTTGAACTAAATTTGACAACTTGAGGCATGATGAATCATAAAAGACTTTGTCATGACATTACTTCAAAACATCTTTAATGATGAGGCTTGAATATCAATGAAGCTTTGTTGAGGAAGGCACAAAAATGAACTCATGAATCCCTAGATCAATCTAGATGTAATGTATTATGCTTTTACCTACAACATCAACAATTGGGGAAAACACTCATTGTATTTATTAGTTAAAGGATAATCAATACAAAACATATATGATCATAAAATACCAGTCAAGGTGCTTGGTGATTCCTCCTAGAGAAAAAGCTAAAGATAAGGAGAAGAACCAAACCCTAATGTGATTTTATTGTGATTGAATTGATATGATATGATGATGGGATCTTAGGGGGAAATTTGGGGTACAATAGAAGGTCATGTAACTTTGAAGAACATTATAGGTCATTTTGAAGATCTAAACTTAGAATTTTTATAAGTGTCAAAGATTTGTGTGTTGTTCTTGATATTAATTGATTATAACTTTCATCTCAGATCACCAAATGGATTTTTTTCTTTACACGTTACGAAGATGGTGATATGATCTTTTAAAAGCTTCGGGAATCATCCCATAAAGCCTCATGAGTTGTGTGCACCATAAGTTCAAAGATGGTAACTTGGAACTGAAGTTTCTCACCAGAGTGAGATTATCATTTCCAAAATGTGGCTTCTAATCATCAAATTGCCACGAGATTTTCATTTAAACATGATTAGCAAAGATGTCTAAAGCATTTAGAGCATCAAAATCCATCATTTGGATGAGTTTTGATGCACATGTGGTCATACTTTTCTCATGACCATTGGTTCACATGATTTCCATTCAAATTGATCCATCCACCCCTCCTCTTGATGTCATTTTAATTCTCCTATAAATATAGACCCTATTCCACTCATTTTGACAAGCTTGGATAGCCAAAGAAGCTCTGCCCGAACCTCACAAAACCTCTCAAATTTTCGAATTCGTTTTCTCCTTTAGAGGCTCTTTCATTAATTTCTTTTGTTTTAGTTTGCTCTATCGTATTCCTTTGAAGCTAACACGTCCATTACTGAAGCTTCAAGTGCTCTCAATCGCCCAGACCAAGTTTAAAGTTGAGGCATTTTTTTCATACTCCATTTAGGTAGATTACTCATTCGTTTTGCCCTAGACAATTTCCTAATCTACTCTCCTCATCTCTATGAAGCTCACACTTATTATAATTTTCATTTTCAATAAAAATTGGATCATGTAATTTCAAGAGTCTGTGCTCGCTATTTTTCATCTTTTTTTTCAAATGAAACAAAACACAGTTTAAATAAATATTTCGCAATGCCATGGTTGAGTTCATCTTAGTGAGACGCTTCGAATGATACCGGTCTCATGAACATTTGGAACCATTTTTGGTTTGCTCCGTGGAAGGTAATCAGAAGGGATGACAGGAGGAAATTCACAGCGGCTTTGTGTTTGAAAAATATTTTCTCATGAGAACCAATCAGAGCGTGATAAATGAAATGTTCTAATTGGTCCTTGTATTTTAAGTTTAATGTGGCTTGGTTTCACCATAACACCATGAGGCTTTTATCTGGATCATCTGATGTGCATACTACGCATTCATGACTTGATTAAGCGGTGTACATTATTTCTGTTTTTTAATTTTTATAACATTGATCCGGTGTGAAATTCAAAAAGGACCATATCATGCACAGCGCGTCAGACCCCCAGGATCTGCTTACTAACACTTTTAACAATGATCTAGTGGTCTACATTATTTTAGTTTTATTTTTATTTTCTAAATTTTGATTTATTTGTTTTAAACTTCTAAAATTAAAAAAAAATCATTTATGAATAGAAAATTATGAAAAAATTCACAAAAATCTTTTTGAATATTATCTTCCTGATTCTTATTTTTTCATGATTTTATTTTATGATTTGATATTTTTTATGATTTTTCTCTTTATTTAACTTATTTTAATAATTTAAAAATACTTTTTGACCTTTTAAAATTCTGAAAATTTTATAGAAGGATCCAATGATATTTTGAGAAAATTGGTGACCTTGTTGTGATTTTACTATTTTTTATGATTTTTGTTTACTTTGATTTAGTTTTGTATTTTTAGAATTAGTTTCTAACTTTTAAAAATTCTAAATTTTTTTGTTAACACTTCTTGACTCATGATTGATCTATGATATTTTTTTAGGATTTTTATTTGGTGTTTTAGTATACTTTGTGTATTTAACAAATTATTTATTTTTTTATTAATCATTTGAATATTATTTATATTAAATATATTCTATTATTTTTGTGATTGGTTCTCATTTGGAGATACTTGAGTGTTACTTTGGGACAAGTTCCTCAACCTCATTAGATATTGGGTGTTGATAGGTTGAAAAACCAAATCCACCAAAATGGATGGATGATGTTGATGATATTTGAAACCATAATTTCATCTGAGGCATTAATTACACTGTAACTTCCCCTTTCTCCTTCATCTTATGATTTTCTTATTTTTCCTATTGATTGGTTCTTAGTGGCTCAAACTTTATGTTTGTAAGCCCAAGTATAGTTAAGTGTTGAGCTATGGCCAATAACCTTGAAAGCTCATTGTTAGAAGGTTTTGATTCTATCAATATTCTAATGGGTCTTCATCAACTTTTATCTAGGCTCAAGGCTCAAACCATCATGGATCATAACACTTGGAATTCTCCCTTTTGTCCTTCTTTTATTTGATTGATTCTTAGTGGCTCAAACTTTGTGTTTTAAGCCCAAGGATGATTAAATATTAAGTTATGGCCAATAACCTTGAAAGCTCATTGTTAGGGGGCTTTTATTCTACCAATCCTCTAATTAGTTTTCATCAACTTTGACATAGGCTCAATGTTCAAATCATTATGGATCATTCATCTAAAAAAAATGTTCCCCAATCATACACAATTAACTTTTAACTTTTAACCATTAACAATTGACTTTACTTTATGATTTTACTTTATGCATTTATTGTATGTCTTTACTTTATGTCATTTACCTTTAAGCATTTACATATCATGTTATTTGCCTTTTTCTCACTTGAGCATTTACTTTATGTCATTTTTATCTTTGCTCACTTCAGCATTTACTTTCTGTTATTTTATCTTTGCTCACTTGAGCATTTACTTTCTGTTATTTTATCTTTGCTCACTTGAGCTTTATTTTTTATTTTTAATACACTTAATAATCAACTTGAACATTAAAATATTTATGGTGACTTGGACTATCTGGTCACTATCCCTAGCACTTTGGAGTTGTGGATTTTTGAGACTTAGGATTAGAAACCCTGTGGCCTTGAAACTTTGTGATCTTTGAGTGGTTGTTTTTTTGGAAGTTATTCTTAAGTTTTTAGGGTTTACTCCAAGGAATTGGTTTGAATTTTTTATGTGTGCAGGTTATTTTGATTTTCATGCTTTGTCTGTGATTAGAAGTTCCTCTGTATACAGTTGTTACTTTGGCCAATTTTTTTGAAGACAATTTGCTTGGTTCTTAATTCATATGAGGCTTGGTATTCATCTGAGGTTTAGTATTAGGCTTGCTTTGTTTTAATTCTAAGGAATGGAATTATATATTGACTTCTTTATGTCAAGCTTTGGCTTATTGTTGGTTAGACAATTCTTTTCCTTAGCTTTTACTTTGTGTACATAGGATAGTCTCTTCTTCTCTTCCCATCTTCTGTAATTTCAAAATCTTCTCCCTCCTTTCAAAACTCTTCTTGTTTTGCAAACTTGAACCGGTTTCATAATAAACTTGGACTCAGGTCCATGCATTTTCAAGATCTTTTTCTTAATCAAGGCTTTAATCAACTTAATCATACTTTGACTTTTTTTTCAAGATTAAAATTCATTAACCTCATTCAAACCATTTTTTCCACTTCAGCTTTATCCTTTAAAACTTTTTTTCAAATATTAGACTCTTGTTGATTCTTGTAGTGACACAAGCTACTATACTTCTACAATATGTAGTGAAGTGAGCCATTTTCCACTTGGGTTTTGAGTGGTATCTTACTGATTTTAAATCCAAGGTTATGTCCTCCACTTTGAGATGATGCAAATGCTCATTTCTCATAGTTGTGGGTAGTAAGTATGTTTTCCACTCGGATATGACAATGATATCTCTTCTCTTAAAATTAACCAACAAACATGTGTTTTAAAACTTTTGAGGTGAACTAAAAGTACCATGATCCCCTATTGCACGAAATGTGTACGTAGGTTTAATATGGTGGGAAAACTGACTTTTTGGTTTTATCCAAATGTATGGATAGCTAGAGTCGCCACCGACTTT
The DNA here is from genome assembly GCA_948472305.1 of Vicia faba. NCBI lineage: Eukaryota > Viridiplantae > Streptophyta > Magnoliopsida > Fabales > Fabaceae > Vicia > Vicia faba. The sequence continues at coordinate 829,752,232 of OX451735.1, read as the reverse complement.
TCTTTTATCCAATATTTAGGAAAGGTGAAAAGAACAGGAAAGAGATTTGATAGATTTTGAGTTCGGGGGGGGGGGGGGGGGGGGGGGGGGTTAAGATATGAAAAGGGAAGGTCTTAACACCCTTTTCATCCGTAGTTATCTAAGGGCTCTTAATTACTTAGCTCACTTTTGAAAATCATGATTTGTGTATGTGATTCGTTTGAAAATATTTTGAAATCACCAATGTAAGGATGACTTTGTAACAATTCTTGTATCAGTCCTCAAGAATGTATTTAAAGTGTTATTTTTGAAAATATTTGTTTGAAAGTGTAGTGTGGAAAAAAGTTTTGAGAAAAGTTGTGAGCAAGCAATTAAGAGTTTCCTACCCACTAAAGTCTTTATTATTCTTTTCCTTCTCCTTTAGAGATAGTATTATCTATACCACTAGTTGTTAGGTAGCCCTATTTGTTGGATATGAAGAGATAGGCGTAGGGTCATCATATGGTCATCGAAGGTAACAAGTAAGGATACTTTAGAAATTTTATCGAAGAGACTATCATCATTTTGTAGGCAACTCGAAGGGACTAGATCATTTTCGTAGGCAACTTGAGGGACATCGAGGGACTATGATATTTTGTATCGTATGGACTATGATGATTTGATCGAGAGTATTTTGATAAAGTATCCCCACTTTCGAGGGACGTGACTAATATCATAAGGCAACAAGAGAGGTTACCCTAGAAGTGAAAGTGTGCAAAGTGTATTGAATCAGTTATTTATCTTGAATATTAGGGTTTTCTAGATTGTTTTTAGCCTTCCCATGCAAACCCTAGTTACTAGCAATTAAATATATATAGAAAAATAAAGTGCCGAATGTAAAGTCCTAAGCTATTACATGGCTTTGGGAGAGGTACATAAGTATAAAAATTCGCGAGAAAGTAAACCTACACTATTAGATCCTGTGAGCAGTTACATAATTAGGAAAATAAATGCGAGAAAAGAAATCTACGCTATTACAATTAAAGAATGCAACCTATCAAAATTTCTTTGAAAATTAAATAGAAAGAAGAAAGAAAATAGAAAGAGAATGTTAAAATGTTTTATGATTGTTTTTGTATAAAATAATTTAAGTGATAATAATTAATAAAACCTAAATCCTAATTGATTTTAATATTAAAAAAAGGTTGATTAATTAATATATCAACAAAATTAAATATTAAAAAAATCTAATCCTAATTTATTAGTATTAAGGAAAAAATAAGGTTAGTTTAATGATTGATTAATTAAAAATAATTAGGGTTAGAAAAGGAAAAAGAAAAGGAAATTAGGTTAGAAAAAATAGGGAAAAAGGATTTGCATGGGGTGGGTGTTTAAACCACGCCCTCCTGGAGTCACACTCATAGCTTGCCACTAGGCCAAGTGCCTGTTGGTGTTTGAGAATAGGCAGTGAATAATGTATGTGAAACCTGCGTTAATTGGAAAATAACAAAATAACATTGTGAAACGCAGGGATCAAACCCACGCCCCCCTCGTTACAAGCCTTCACCTCAACCAACCGTGATGCACTTCCATTCAGTTATACAAATGCAATCAATAAATATAATATAAATAGTGGACCAGAGAGGCGCCTGAGCCCTAGCTCCAGTCGTCTTCTTTAGTGAAGCTATTTTTCAACCTGCAAATTAAAAGCGCGTTAGAGATCAAGAAGGACCCTATGCCCCTAAATCGACCCTTGTGAATCAAATGGTGGCATTATTTTTGGCTAATTCGACCTGTACAAGGAGATACCACCAAAATAATTCAAAGTGGTTCAATAATGATGATGGACCATTATGGCGTCATGGGCCTCATACAAGGGATCAAACCTGCACTATTTTGTCTCAGGAACACATTAAAGTTGTTAGTTTCAATCAAAGCATCATAAATATTAAAACATGAATTTCACAAAAATATGAAACCAGCGATGCATCATATGCATGTTTTAGGCATCTTTGATCATTAAGAATGATCAAAACTTACTCTATGATACCTCAGGGATCAATTTGAATGGATGGCTTGACTTGAGGATGGTTGGATCTTTGTTTTTGATTTCAACCTTATCTTGCAAACTTCAAACTCCAAACCCTTGTTTCTTGAGCAATTTTTCGTGTCCTTTTTTGGTCTGAATATGAACGGTATTTATAGGAGAGAAGATTAGGTTAAGAGATGGGCTTGGACATCATGTAAAACATATATTTAGATTTTATTTGAAAATAGATTGAAATCATACAAAACCATGAAGATTTGGTCCAAGAATATGTCTACACGGTTTGTAGTGTGACCTTGGGCCTCCAAAAGATTCAAATCTCGAGCCTTTTATGCCTTGTAAATTTATTTAATATTTATTTGATTTAATTTTGAATTTAAATGAATAAAATCAAAATAAAAGAAATAAAAATTAAAATGATGCATGAATGGACTTATAGGTCCATTATAAGGTCAAGAACATGTTTGGACTTTAAAGATAGGACCATTAGCCCAAAAATGCAACTTTGCTCACATTGATCTTCATGCATTTTCTCAAAATTTCCCAACTTGCACAAATCATATCTCACTCAATTTTTATCATATGAAGGTAATTTTTGACTTTTTGGAAACATCAAGATGTCCCCTACAATTTTCATGTTGGTCATTTTATCATTTGAAGACTTTATCTTGATGTAAATTGATTTGAAAAAAGTGTCTTTTTGTTGACTTTTAAAATGACCTGTAATGATTTGGCCCATATCTCTCAAATGAAGCATTTTTGGCCTTGAGCTTAGATATAAATTGTTGTAGAGAATTGAATTTCCTTCAAAATGAGCTTTGGTTAGGAAATTTCTGATAAAGTATGTGAGAGTTATGCTTGGTCAAAGTTCAATTGACTTCTCCTTAAGAAAACCCTAATTTAGTAACTTTTGACTTTTGATGAATCTTGAGTTTTCTTGATGAATCATGATCAACCTTGATCAAATGATGAATGTGACTTAAAAATGGTGATGTTCACCAAAAATATTGAATTTTGACAGTAAATTGGTCAAAATTGACTTTTTGCCCAATATAGTTGATTTTCAATCATCTGACTAATTGACTGAGCAAACTTGTACTGCAAGGCTTGGAATTTGGCATGAGGATTATTTTCGACATATGAGAAACCATTAAATCCACTTGAGGCATTAGAAGTCCAATTTTCCTTGAGAGAAGCAAAACCCTAGTTATAGGTCAACTGCTTAGGAGGAGGGTTTGTCTGACCAATCCTTGAGTAGTCTTGAGAAATTGAGACCCTATGAGCATGAGGAGGCCTATTGAAATAATTTGTCTTGGATAATGGGAGGGAAAATTTGGGGGTACAACAGCTGCCCCTGTTCAATCTTTTTAAACCTGAAGAGTTAGATTGGCATGCTCGTCAATCGTGATCTGAAGGTGGAAGAGGATTGAACACTTAAGTGCCCAGAAATTTGCACTCACATGTGCATGAAGTAACGCTTTTGGTTGATTATATTGCTTGAATGGGATTAAATATGCTATTCACAGAGGTAATAGAGCATCGTCGGAGATGGGCTTATAGATTCCATCCAAAATAACTGTTGATAGGAGTATCAGAATGAGTCTACGTTCAACTGTATCTGAGAAGTATATTAGATTGAGTCTGTGTCTGACTGTATCTAGCAAATGTGTTGGGGAGTGTCAGAATGAATCTTATGTCTCCATTATATCTGAATGATGTTCTAGAATGAGTTTATGTCTTGACTGTATCTATAAGAGGATCATAATGATTCTTCTCCTGACTGTATCTGAGATCCGTATTAGAATGAGTCTACGCCTGACTCTATCTAAAGATATACCAGAATGAATATCAAAATGGATTTATGTCTTGATCGTATTTGAACTGTATATGGAATATGTATTGGAATGAGTATTAGAATGAATATGTAACTCGATCGTATCTGAACTGTATCTGGAAGATGTACTGGAATGAGTATCAAAATGAATCTATATCTCAACTGTATCTGAAATGTATCTAGAACATGTATTGGAATGAGTCTACTCCTGACTATAACCAAAGGAGTATCAGAATGAATTGTTGATGATTGTATCTGAAGGATGATAAACTGTTGACAATACTTATCTATTTGTGAACTAACCTGAAAATACAAAGTTAGTTTTATGAAATGTCATGATGTATATAGTGCATTTCATAATGGTGCTCTCAAAATAAATAAGAATACTATATGCGTTTCATATGCATATTCTATGATATTCTGTAAATGATGTATGGGTGCAACATGTCGCTGGAACGTATCGGTAGCTTCATATAACATCTTTGGCTGGAGAAAGTAAATCCCTAAGTGTTTCTGGGGATGGAGACAGTAGTTTCTCAATTTTATTTAGAACATCTTTGTTGGGGATTCTCGTTTTCTGTTTGAGGACACTCCACTGGGGACGTTCGACTTCTGCTTGGGAATAGAAGAGTTCCAGGAAAATTGGTCGTTCATCATTCTTTTGAAGGATTTCGTTCTTATGTACCCTGACTAGGGAAAAAAGAGATGGATAATCCTCTGATGTGTTGTGTAACCAAGTTTCAGTTATGGATGTCAACTCTTCTGGGGAGGATAAATTTAAATGACATCTGGCCGGGAAGAGAATCCTGTCGGGGAATTGCAATATCGGAGAAATAAACCTTGTTACAAAAATAAGCCATGTAGGTTACGTTTGAGGAAATAATCTCTGACGCGGATCGGGAATTCACAGGCTACGCTGAGGAAGTTTCCACCGTATGCTGGCGAAATAATCAAACTTCATTATTCTCTAGGGGGCCTATTAGGGAAGATGATCATGTTGAGATATCTATCAGGGATATAGAGGTGAACCGCTGGAAGGTACCCCAATTTCTATCTAATGGCATATTATATTTTCTGGGGAATATATCTCTATTGGGGATGAGCTCGTGAAGATGGATCTCTAAAGATAGTTCAGTGGGGATTTATCTGTGGAGATTTTTGGATGACTTGAACATTATCCCAAATCTTAGAGACTTTAGTAAATGCTAATCCTGTTTTTATGGATATATTTTGTTAATAGTAATCGTGTTCAAATGCATATGCTCATTCAATGTAATCATTGGACGTTTTTGCAAACAAAACAGAGAAAGTAAAACAATTTTGAATTTTGAAATCTAATTGCATTGATTCTGAAATTTTGCCTATAAGCAGGCAGTTTTATACAAAGAGACTGAAATCCTAGTAAGAGTAAATCGCCATAAGAATGAAGAAAGGGTAAAAAGAAAAACAAGGAAAAACAGCTATGTGGAAACGATCCCATCAAATTTTAACTCTGCTATTGCCCCTATGTCTGCAAGCATCTCATCACTAATTGTCGAAAGAAGATGATTGAATTGTTCTGTACCGTTTGAACTTGACGCTAGTAATGAAGTTGGCTGTAAGTAGATGGGTGATCCAATGGTACATAGTTGTGCGCTTTAATCCCTAACTTTTGCCTGGACCTCCCTTTCGGGTTTTCAGTCCATCAGGATATCCTTTTTTTCCCAAGCCGCATTTTTAGGTTTTTGACTTTCCAGATGTAAATTTTTTTATATATATCCTAAAATTTTGCCCGAACCCTTTTTGTTCGCTAGGATGCCCTTACTTTTCCTAGGCCTGTCAACCTAGCGGGTCTCTTTCATGTGTAGTATTTTTTGACTATATCCGCGTTCACATGGTGTGGAGAATCTTCATCGTCCATGGTAGTAAGTATCATAGCACCACCAGAAAATATAATTTTGATCACAAATGGCCCTTCGTATGTGGGAGTCCATTTTCCCCTGGGATCACCTTGCGGTAGGATAATGCGCTTTATTACCAAATCACCAGCCTAGTATACCTAATGTTAGACTTTCTTGTTAAAGGATTTAATCATGGGTTTACGATATATATGACCATGATAAATAGCCGTTGTTGAACCCTAAAATTTTCCCTCCCATTTTACTCGAGACATGCTCCTTGAGGTTCCCAATTGCTCAAGGATGACCAAGAATTGACCAGGCAAATTCTCCTCCTAAAGCAAAGAACCTCTAATTAGGGTTTCAATTTTCATCAAGATATGTGAGCTCCAAAGGTATAAAATGTTTTCCATGGTCCTAATATGTCTTCAAGATTGTCCATGACAAATTTCATGCCTTCCACTAAAAGTTTGCTCAGTCAATTGCTCAAATGCTTGAAAATTAACTTTGTTAGGTCAAAAGTCAACTGTGGCCCATGTACAGTCAAACTTCAAGATTTTTGGTCAACATAAACATTTTGAAGTGATATACATCATTTGATCAAGGGTTGATCATGATTCTTTAAGAAATGCTCTCAATTTATGAAAAGTCAAGAATTATTAAATTAGGGTTTTTATAAGAAAAGTCAACCAAACTTTGACCAGGCATAACATTCACATACTTCATCCATTTCCCCTAAAAAAAGCTAGTTTTTAATATAATAAAATTCCATACAACTTCTCTTCAGCCCTCAAGTCTAAGAAATGCACCATTTGAAAGATACAAGCTCATACATTACAGGTCATTTTCAAAAAGTTAACAAAAGTCACATTTTTTCAAGACCTTTTACATCAAGATAAAATATTCAAATTCTAAATTGATAAAACTATGGATTGAAGTAGACATATTGGGATTTCCAAAAAGTAAAATATCATCATCATGAGATAAAAATTGAGCAAGGTATGGCTTGCACAAGTTAGGTAATTTTCAAGAAAATGCATGGAGTCAACTTTGGGCAAAATCATTTTTCAAGCTAATAAGCCTAATTTTTAGGGCCTAAACATATTCATGACATGTCTAAGGACCCCTAAGACCATTTTTGCATGGTATTTATCTTATTTGCATTTTATATTAATTTTATTTAATTTAAAATCAAATAAATCAAAATTAATGCAAATAATATGGGCCATTAGTGCTTGGGCTTGGTTTGATGCATGGAAGGGCCCTATATTTTTTGTCCAGCCTGGCTAGCATGTCCAAGTTCATCCAAATTCAAAAAGGGACAAGAATGCACACTTTTTTCAATTTTTCAAATATTTTTTTATGGCCTTAAGACACATGTTTAAGGCTGTTTATTCCCATAACATCTTGCCCCCTCTATCTCCACTATATATACAGCACACTAGAAAGCTTCAAACACACGAAAAATATCCAGAAAAAACTCTGCAAATTTTTGCAAAATTATCAAAGTTGTCAAATTCACATATTCGTTTCCATCCATCCTCAGTCCAAGCAAAGGACTCAAACACATTCTTGAAGGTCCCCTGAATATTTTCCAATCATCACCATGCATTGAAGCATCACGAAACACCTTAATCAATAGTTCACGGTTTACATTTTTTTCAAATTTTTTTTATTTGATTCATGTAATATAACCTCGTTTTGACCATGCATTATTGTTCATATGAATGTTTGCAGGCTTTCTGTAAAGTTGGATTTGAGTTTTGATGCAAGTATGATGTTTGGCCATGTTTAGGGTTTGCACTTCCGAATTGGGGTTTTTTGAAATAGCCAAAATTAGCCCAAACCAAGGATACCATCTTGTTCATGGGGTCGATGCCAATTGATCTATGGCTTCACAATGGATTTATATTGCGTATTCTGGACTTTATTGAGTTACAGGTGTTATAGTGACAGACCAAGACCGTCACTATAGGTCTCTGCACCTAAGATGACGGAGCGAGGAAGAAGATGAGGCATGGCGGTCTTCCATTGGACCATTCAAACCCAACGCGTGTTTTTTTTTATTTTGAATATATTTGACTTTGTTTGCATATTATATTTTTGTTTAATTTATGTAACGAATAACCAAGTAGCTCAGATGGAAAGGTAACGCGTGTGTGAAGGGAGAGGACCTGGGCTCGAGTCCAGGTCCAACATTTTTTTTCATTTTCCTAACAATTACATGAAAATTATATACTTCAATGGCCAGGAGCATTTTGTACGCCTTAAAATCGCAACCACTAGGTCATGATTGATCTAGATCCAAGGGCTTGAGCATGCAGATCTAACATATGCCATCAAAGCCAGTCCTCACTGAATCCAAAAGACAAATCTGGGCTTCAACATGTGCGCCCAGCGAAATTTTCAAACAATACCCAATTTTTGCTTCATAACACCCTGGCCCATTTGAATTTTGTTTTTTTATTCTTTTAATTTGTTTGTTTTATTTAATTAGCAACTTTTTTTAATCAAATCAAAAAATCAACAAAACTTAGGATTACTTTTTTTAATTAAATAATTAATTTCTGAAATTAATTAATTAACTTTAACATTTTTTTTAATTAAAATAAGTTAGAACTTAGGGTTTAATTTATGTTTAAGTTATTTTCTCAAATAAAAATACAAAAATATTAGAATTAGGCTTTAAATTCATTTAGAAATTTTATTTAAAATTAAAATTATATTTAAGGTAGTTTAATTATTTTCTTAAAATAAACAAAAACCAAAAAGATTTTCTTATTTTACTTAGCAATTTCTTAGGGTTTTAGACGTTATTTTAAATTCGCGCGCATTATCTTGTTCTCTCATTTTTTTATATAATAATGTACCTGCTGATAGTATGTAATAGATTAAACTAGGGCTTTACTGCTTTTCTTTATTTTTATTTCCCCCATTTGAACATGTAAAACACCCCCTCCCCGAAGCACTGTAATAGCGTAGGATTTAAATTCCCGCACTTTAAATTTCCACAAAATATTAACAGCTAGTAACTAGGATTGTATGGCAAGACTGAAAACAAAAAAGAACGTTAGCAAACCTAAATTCGCAAGATAAATACTTGAACTAAACCAAATTGCACATGCATACCTCTAGGGTACCCCGCTTCGGTTGCCTTCGGAAAACGATTATAATTATCAAAACGTGAGAAGTTTTAGTGGCTATCCTCTAGTTTGAAAGATCACAAGTCCCTCAATGACCCTCTCGATGTTGCCTCGGTTAAAAGTGATTTTAGAACTTTAGGGAAGTTACTAAAATTCCTTTCAAAGTTGCCTTCGTGACCGTAAGGTCCCTTCGAATGTCCCTTATACATCCAATGACTAGGGCTACCTACTCACTAATAGTAGGATAGCACTGTCTAAAGGATAGGAGGAAAAGAACGACCTTCTCGAGAATAAGTAGATAGCTATTAGATGCTTGCTCAAAATAAGACAAACTTTTTACACTTACACATTCCAAAAAACAACCTTCAAAAACATTTTCTTTGTCAATACTCTTGAGGACTGATACAAGAGTTAATGCAAAGTGAATCGCCACACTAAGGCATTTTCAAATACTTTTCAAAAGCACACACCACAAGCAATTTTCAAAACATGAGCTAGCATCTAAGATCCCATAGATAACTACGGATGGAAAGGGTGCTAACACCTTCACTTTCCATAATCTACCCGCCTTACTCAGAAAATTCTCGAAAAGGTCTTTTTCTGTTATTTTCACCCTTTCCTTAATTTGGATAAAAGAAAAGTCGGTGGTGAGTCTTGTTTACCGCAACATTTGAAAACACAAACGCAAAACCAGTATTAACAGTCGGTTCTTCCACTGTATCACGGAACTGGAGACTCTGCTGGGGACAATAAAAAGTGGGGTTACCTTAGAGTCTAGTTCATAGTAAATTGCTTTACCTTGTATGCTTTGTTTGCTTTACTTTTGAGGGCTTTGTTTGGGTTACTATAGATCCTACACCTGGATCTAGGGAACCTTTTAGGTAAGTAGCAATAGATCTTGGAAACTGTGCGGGGTATACCGACACGGTTAAAGAGATATCTACATTGACGTGACACTTTGGCTTGTACTGGTAGCCCTTGAGTAGTCAAGAAGAATACGGGGCCGATGCGTGGTGTCATGAAGCATCAACTGACCTTAGAACCTTTAATTGAACAACTTGGCCATTAGGAAGTAGTGAGATAGTCGTCTTTGGTGTAGTCCTAAGTCGGTTGATACTCGATACTACACTCATTGAGATTTGACTCTCGAGTTTTGTTTGGTGGCAAGTCAATTGTTGATCGGAACGAAACTTGTGGATAAAATCAGTGATATTGAGATCCCTTAGAACCCGGTTACTATTTCTAGGATAGGTTGAGCCAACTAAACTTCAACTGGGTACTTACCTACAAACCCCATGCAAGCCTAAACCTAAGGCTACTTGTGTGACTTGTTTGCTTTCAACTTGAACTACTTGAAGGGTTTTATTTCATTATCTAACAACATAATTTCCTTACAGGATTTGTTTACAGTCATTATCCAGTAACCTGGACTTCTTAGACTCACTTGTCTTCATCACCTTACACTTTTACTTAATGCATATCATACACATCATAATATCATGCCATAGAATTTACTTAACCATTTCAAATCTCAAGGGCCTGCATTGTATGTTATGATGAACCAGACGTCTAGCAAGGGGCAAAGGGGTTTATTTTCCTCTAGCTAATGTTGTCAAAAGATCAAAACACGACAACTTGAGTCAGGGGCTATGACCAACTCGACATGGTGAGCTTGACTCTCATAGAAGGACCTTCAAAGATATGAAGTTCTTCAATCAAAGCTACAAAATTCAACTTCTGACATTTTCTTGTTTACCCCGTGTGATCTTTGAAAACATTTACACATCATGCATGTCATTACTTAACAGGTCTTCCAGTACATGTTTCTCATGTTCTCGCTGTTTATTTCAGCAAGGAAAATTGCTTTCAAACAGAATGACCGAAATTTCCAAGCTCAAGAGGTTCAGTTCATGGAAATGTTCCTCGACCTATCCAAGGGGCAAGAAGAGTTGAAAGCACTCCTTAACGGGAATCTGACCAAGAAACATCCTAACAACAATAAGGATGACCAATTCGAACAACTACGAGCTGAGATGGAATGGATGATAATCCCGATGCTGGGGCATATGGCTCTTATTCAAAACCTAGCCCGGGGACAAGAAGAGCTGAGAGCCCTAGTCAACAAGTTTCATCTAGATGGATGCAATCATATGGAGTAAACAACGAGAATTGAGGATCGAGTCTTTAATCAGCCTCAGTTGAAACAAGAGGATTTGGTTGAAAAACACCTTTCAAGACGGCTGCTATACCAAGAGTCCAACAATGACCTCGCCAACCACAACGGGGTAATCATCAAAGGCAAGACAAACCCAAGAGGCAGTTTACCAAAATCAACATGCCATTGTCTCAGGCATTGCAACATATGTTAAGAATGAATTTGGTTACATTGATAAGACCTCATCCAAACCCCAAAACTTCCTTACCTAACTACAATCCTGATGCAATATGTGCCTACCTTTCCAATAGTCCTGGACATGATACGAATGACTGTTGGGCATTGAAAAATAAGATTCAAGACTTGATCAACGAAGGAGTTCTGGAGTTAAGACAAGATGGACAGACTGAATTATTCTGCCATCCCTCCAAGGCACACCATCTGAAGTGACCAATTCAGACAAAGAGGCTTTCCGTTCATTTGAATTCTCAATTTGTAATTTTCTTTTGATTGTTCGAACATTTGTTTCATATTAAACTTTGTTACTTCATCATTGTATTGCATATGTTTGTCTTGAATCAATTCCTTCGTATTCACTATATTCAAACTGCATTTTTACTTTATTTTTGTGATATTCAACTCTCTATTAAAAGCTCTAAACCTTTAGAAGGAGGATGACGAAAATGATACCACAATCTCATACAGTGTGCTTTTGAACAGACACCTTTGACGATGTACATGTGTTGTTTCAAAATCCTAAAACAGTGGAGTTATAATGAAGATAATCCCTAGTCAACCCCTTTGAGCCTAAGAAGTAGGAGTTTTTCTTTTCACACAAATTAAAACCTTTAATCTTAACCTGGGGTAGGATAGTTTCTCAGTAAAAAGGTGCATTCAATTGCAAGCTTTCCCTTCATACACGACAAATAGTGTCAACAAATTGCAGATCAGTTCCCAAAAAAAGACGGGGTGACTAGCTACATGGTGAACACTTCTTTCAGACCTCTGTTGGTTCAGTTTAAATCGATCAATGGTTTATTCAGATTCCGTTCTGGTAGACACTTTCTCTGGTTCAGATAAATCTCCCCAAAGATTTATTCTGATTCTTTTTCAGTTAAAGATTACTCAAGACCTCTGCTGGTTCAGTTTAAACCGATCAATGGTTTATTCTGATTCCGTTCCGGTAGACACTTTCTCTGGTTCAGATAAACCGCTCCAAAGATTTATTCGATTCTTTTCCAGTTAGAGATTATTCAAGACCTCTGCTGGTTCAATTTAAACCGATCAATGATTTATTCTGATTCCGTTCCGGTAGACACTTTCTCTGGTTCAGAAAAATCCCTCCAAAGATTTATTCTGATTCTTTTTCAGTTAAAGATTATTCAACACCTCTGCTGGTTCAATTTAAACTGATCAATGGTTTATTATGATTCCGTTCCGGTAGACACTTTCTCTGGTTCAAATAAATCTCTCCAAAGATTTATTATGATTCTTTTCCAATTAAAGATTATTCAAGACCTTTGCTGGTTCAGTTTAAACCGATCAATGGTTTTTTCTGATTCCTTCCTGATAGACACTTTCTCTGGTTCAGATAAATCGCTCCAAAGATTTATTTTAATTCTTTTCCAGTTAAAGATTATTCAAGACCTCTGTTGGTTCAGTTTAAACTGATCAATGGTTTATTCTAATTTCATTTCGGTAGACACTTTATCTGGTTCAAATAAATTGCTCCAAAGATTTATTTTGATTATTTTCCAGTTAAAGATTATTCAAGACCTCTACTTGTTCAGTTTAAACCGATCAATGGTTTATTCTGATTTCGTTCCGGTAGACACTTTCTCTGGTTCAAATAAATTTCTCCAAAGATTTATTCTGATTCTTTTGTAGTTAAAGTTTATTCAAGACCTCTGTTGGTTCAGTTTAAACTGATCAATGGTTTATCCTAATTCCGTTCTAGTAGACACTTTCTCTGGTTCAGATAAATCGCTCCAAAAATTTATTTTGATTCCTTTCCAGTTAAATATTATTCAAGACCTCTGTTGGTTCAGTTTAAACTGATCAATGGTTTATTCTGATTCTGTTCCGGTAGACAATTTCTCTGGTTCTGTTTAAATCGCTCAAAGATTTATTCTGATTCTTTTCCAGTTGAAGTCAAGCTTAGACTTAGTCTAATTTTTTTTCAACAATCACTTTTGGGTGGAATCTGTAATCCCATCTCCGACAACCCTCCTTAATCTTCTCCTAATGGCACCTGTAATCCCATTCCATACACAATCAACCATCACATCATCGAGTGCAAATTTCTGGGCACTCTAGTGTTCAATCATCTTCCACCTTCAGATCATGAAAGGCAAATAAGCCAATCTAAATCTTGAGGTTTAAGAAAATTGAACAAGGGCAACTGTTGTACCCCAAAATTTGCCCTCCCATTTTACTCGAGACATGCTCATTGAGGTTCCCAATTGCTCAAGGATGACCAAGAATTGACCAAGCAAATTCTCCTCCTAAAGCAATGAACCTCTAATTAGGGTTTCAATTTTCTTTAAGATATGTGAGCTCCAAAGGGCTCAAATGTTTTCCATGGTCCTAATATGTCTTCAAGATTGTCCATGACAAATTTCATGCCTTCCAATACAAGTTTGCTCAGTCAATTGCTCAAATGCTTGAAAATCAACTATGCTAGGTCAAAAGTCAACTGTGGCCCATGTACAGTCAAACTTTAATATTTTTGGTCAATATCAACATTTTTAAGTGATATCCAAAATTTTATCAAGGGTTGATCGTGATTCCTCAAGAAATACTCTCAATTTATCAAAAGTCAAGAATTGCTAAATTAGGGTTTCTTTAGGAAAAGTCAACCAAACATTAACCAGGCATAACTTTCACATACTTCATCCATTTTTCCCAAGCCAAAGCTCATTTTTAAAAGAATCCAATTCCCTACAACTTCTCTTAAGTCCTCAAGTCCATGAAATGAACCATTTGAAATATACAAGCTCATACATTACAGGTCATTTTCATAAAGTCAACAAAAGTCACTTTTTGTCAAGACCTTTTACATCAAGATAAAATCTTCAAATGCTAAATTGATCAAAAGAGGGATTGAAGTAGTCATCTCGGGGTTTCCAAAAAGTACGAGATCATCATCATGAGATAAAAATTGAGCATGTTATGGCTTGTACAAGTTGGCTAATTTTCAAGAAAATGCATGGAGTCAACTTTGTGCAAAATCATTTTTCAAGCTAATAAGCCTAATTTTTAGTGCCTAAACATATTAATGGCATGTCTAAGGACCCCCAAGACCATTTTTGCAAGGTCTTGATCTTATTTGCATTTTATATTAATTTTATATAATTTAAAATCAAATAAATCAAAATTAATGCAAATAATACGGGCCATTAGTGCTTGGACTTGGTTTGATGCATGGAAGGGCCATATATTTTGTGTCCAACCTGGCTAGCATGTCCAAGTTCATCCAAATTCAAAAAGGGACAAGAACACACACTTTTTGCAATTTTTCAAATATTTGTTTATGGCCTTAAAACACATGTTTATGGCTATTTATTCCCATAACATCTTGTCCCCTCCATCTCCACAATATATACAGCACCCTAGCAAGCTTCAAACACACGAAAAATATCCAGAAAAAGCTCTCCAAATTTTTGAAAAATTATCAAAGTTGTCAAATTTGCATCTTCGTTTCCATCCATCCTTAGTCCAAACAAAGGACTCAAACACGTTCTTGAAGGTCCCCTGAAGCTTTTCCAATCATCACCATGCATTAAAGCATCAAGAAACACCTTAATCAGTAGCTCACGGTTTACATTTTTCAAATTTGTTTTATTTTATTCATGTAATATAAGCTCGCTTTGGCCATGCTTTATTGTTCATATGAATGTTTACAAGCTTTGTTTATAGTTGGATTTGAGTTTTGATGCAGGTATGATGTTTGGCCATGGTTAGGGTTTGTACCTCCAAATTGGGGTTTTTTGAAATAGCCAAAATTAGCCGCAACCAAGGATACCATCTTGTTCAGGGGGTCGATGTCAATCGATCTATGGCTTCACAATGGATTTATATTGTGTATTCTAGACTTTATTGAGTTACAGGTGCTATAGTGACAGACCAAGACTGTCACTATAGGTCTCTACACCTAAGACGACAGAGCGAGAAAGAAGATGAGGCGTAGCGGTCTTCCATTGGACCATTCAAACCCAACGTGTTTTTTTTTATTTTGACTATATTTGACTTTGTTTGCATATTATATTTTTGTTTAACTTTGTTTTCATGCAGATTCTATACTTCAATGGCCAGGAGAATTATGTATTCCTTCAAATTTCAACCACTAGATCATGATTGATCTATATCCAAGGGCTTGAGCATGCAGATCCAGCATATTCCATCAAAGCCAGTACTCACTGAATCCAAAAGACAAATTTGGGCTTCAACATTTGGGCCCAGCGAAATTTTCAAACAATACCCCATTTTTGCTTCATAACACCCTGGCCCATTTGAATTTTGTTTTTTTATTCTTTTAATTTGTTTATTTTATTTAATCAGCAAGTTTATTTTAATCAAATAAAAAAGTAAACAAAACTTAGGATTAGTTTTTTTAATTAAATAATTAATTTCTAAAATTAATTAATTAATTAACTTTAACTTTTTTTATAATTAAAATAAGTTAGAACTTAGGTTTTAATTAATGTTTAAATTATTTTCTCAAAAAAAATACAAAAATATTAGAATTAGGCTTTAAATTCATTTAGCAATTATCTTTTAAATTAAAATTAGATTTAAGGTAGTTTAATTATTTTCTTAAAATAAACAAAAACCAAAAAGATTTTCTTATTTTACTTAGAAATTTCTTAGGGTTTTAGACGTTATTTTAAATTCGTGTGCATTATCTTGTTCTCGCAATTTTTTATATAATAATTTTCCTGCTGACAGTATGTAATAGATTAAACTAGGGCTTTACTGCTTTTCTTTATTTTTCTTTCCCCCATTTGAACATGTAAAACATCCCCCTCCCCTAAGCACTATAATAGCGTAGGATTTAAATTTCTGCACTTTAAATTTCTGCAAAATATTAACTGCTAGTAACTAGGATTGCATGGCAAGACTGAAAACAAAAAAAAACGTTAGCAAACCTAAATGCGCAAGATAAATACTTGACCTAAACACAATTTTACATGCACACCTCTAGGGTACCACACTTCGGTTGCCTTCGTAAAATGGTTACAATTCTCGAAACGTGAGAAGTTTTAGTGGTTGTCCTCTAGTTTGAAAGATCACAAGTCCCTCGATGACCCTCTCGATGTTGCCTCGGTTAAAAGTGATCTTAGAACTTTAGGACAATTACTAAAATTCCTTTCCAAGTTTCCTTCGTGAATGTAATGTCCCTTTGAATGTCCCTTATACATCCAACGACTCGGGCTACCTACTCACTAATAGTAGGATAGCATTGTCTAAAAGATAGGAGGAAAAGAACGACCTTATCAAGTACAAGTAGATAGCTATTAGATGCTTGCTCAAAATAAAATAAACTTTTTACACTTACACATTTCAAAAAACAACCTTCAAAAACATTTTCTTTGTCAACACTCTTGAGGACTAATACAAGAGTTAACGGAAAGTGAATCTTCGCACTAAGGCATTTTCAAATACTTTTCAAAAGCACACAACACAAGCAATTTTCAAAACATGAGCTAGCATCTAAGAGCCCGTAGATAACTACGGATGGAAAGGGTGATAACACCTTCCCTTTCCATAATCTACCCCCTCTACTCAGAAAATTCTCGAAAAGGTATTTTTCTGTTCTTTTCACCCTTTCCTTAATTTGGATAAAAGAAAAGTCAGTGGCGAGTCTTGCTTACCACAACATTTGCAAACACAAATGCAAACCAGTATTAACAGTCGATTATTCCACCGTATCACAGCCGCAAGCCTTTTTTCATCGATCAAATTTATTTGGTCCAGTCGAGTCTGAGTATATTTGTCTTTATCTAAACCTGCATCTTTCCTAATCCTTAGGGAAGGAATCTAGACTTCAACAGGTAAGACAACCTCCATACCATAGACTAGAGATAACAGGGTTACTCCAGTTGATGCACATACTGAAGTGCGATAACCATGAAGAGAAAATGGTAACATCTCATTCCAATCTTTGTATTTCACTGTCATCTTCTTCAAGATGTTCTTGATATTCTTGTTTGTGGCTTCCACTGTTCCATTAAGATGCTTAATCCTGAACTGCATGCAGAGTTCTATGATCATAGTATTGTTAAGATTGGTACCGTTGTCCGTGATGATCCTTTTATGGACTCCATACTGACAGATAAGGTTGTATTTAATGAACCAAGCCACAATATTCTTGGTAACTGAAGAAAACGAGGCTGCTTCAACCTACTTCGTGAAGTAATCAATAGCGGCCAGGATGAAACGATGCCCATTGGAAGAAGTAGGATTAATCTCTTCAATCACATCAATGCCCCACATTTCTAATGGCCAAGGAGCAGTCAAGACATTTAAAGGAACCGGAGGCATATGTACTTTATCAGTATAAATCATGCATTTGTGGCCAGTTCTGTAATGATGATGGCCATCGGTTTCCATAGAAGACCAATAATAACCCGCTCTCAGAATCTTCTTAGCCATTGTATGCCCACTAGAGTGAGTACCAAAGACTCCTTTGTGCATATCTTCCATAATTTTCTCAGATTCCTTCTTGTCTCTACAATGAAGCAAAGTCGAATCGTGGTTGCACTTGTACAGGATTCTGTTACTCAGAAAGAACTTGGCAGAGAACCTCCTTAGAAATTTCTTATCATTGATAGATGATCCTTCTGAATATTCTCAAGTTTCGAGGTATATTTTTACTTCGTGGTACCAAGGCTTTTCCTATACTCCATCAGTATCAACTTCGTAACAATGCGCTGGTTCGTCTAGTCTCTTAATAGTAATTCGAGGAGCTTCATTATCCCATCTGACTTTGAACATAGATGACATGGTAGCTAATGCGTCTGCCAATTGATTCTCTTCTCGTGGAATATGTTCAAAAGTGATTTCCTCGATGTAAGGAATTAATGTCAACACATGCTCTCGATAAGGAATGAGATTTGGATGCTTCATATCCCATTCTCCCTTAATCTGACTGATCACTAGGGATGAGTCCCCATATACATTGAAGAATTTAATTCTCTTATTGATGGCAGCTTTGATACACATGATGCATACTTCGTACTTGGCCATGTTGTTGGTATAGTCAAAACACAACTTGGCGATGAAAGGCGTATGGCAACCCCTGGGAGGGATAATCACAGCACCGATTCCATTACCAAGCACATTGGAAGCTCCATCAAAAACCATAATCCATCGAGATCCCAACTCAGGTCCTTCATACGGTCCAGGTTCTTCATAATCAGTAACTAGCATAATATTCTCATCTGGGAACTCAAAATTCATAGATGATAGTCATCTACAGCTTGATGATCCAAATGATATGCTAGTACACTTCCTTTGATTGCATTCTGAGTAGTATAATAAGTGAATGTCATATTCTGTCAAGACCATTTTCCATCTTATTATTCTTCCGGAGAGAGCGGGTATCTCGAATATGTACTTTATTGGATCCATCTTAGAGATCAACAAAGTATTATGAGTCAACATATATTATCTTAGTTGGCGAGCATCCCATGCCAAAGCGTAGCAAGTTTTCTCGAGCGGTGAGTATCTTTTTTCAAATCTCTAAACTTTTTGCTAAGGTAGCATATTGCATGCTATTTTTGACATGACTCGTCATGTTGCCCCAATTCACACCCCATTGAGTTCTCTAACACCGTTAAGTACATGATAAGGGGTCTTCCTTCAACTGGAGGAATAAGAATCAGAGGTTCTTAGAGGTACTCCTTGATTTTGTCAAAAGATATCTGACAGTCGTCATTCCACTTCACTACTTGATCTTTTTTTAGCAACTTGAAGATTGGGTCCTCATGTGATTGTATGTCTCTTTCTTCCTACATTAACAGCCAAGCAAGATCTCCTAGTAATTCACAATCTTCCTCACCTTCATCCTCGACTTGGTAGATCAAATTTTCAAAGTCATAATTAGCAATAGCAGAATTGTTATCAATGGGATCCAGGGTGGATATGGATCTGCAATTTGTTATGTGGGTGTGTGTAAGAATATATAGCTATTTTGAAAGTAATAAAGTAAAATAAATACAAATAGCGCAAAATTTGAATGCAAACATCCAATGATTTATTAAATGAAAATATGCGGATACAAAATGGAAACCCTAATAAATGGACCGTTGTGCCCCGGGTAAGGCACAAGGTTTAAAGTTATTGTTTGAATTACATAACCAAAAACATGAAAGCAAGAAAAAAAATAGCACTTATTCCAGACTAAAGGAGATTGGTATAAAGTATTCAGCCATCAAATTGTTGAGCCCATTTCCGGTAGTAGGGAAAATTTAACTCTCTATGTCATAGTTTCTATCAGCGTCTTCCACAATATTGACTTGATTTTTTTGAACTCCATTATTGTTGATGCGGAATGGCGGTCTCCCAGAATTAGCACGAGCACGGCGGATAACCCTCTAAGCCTCTGAGGTGAAACCCAAACAAATGTATTAGACTTGTAAGGGATGTTGGGAAGCTGACCCCAAACAGTGCCATTACCTAATTTTACCACAGCCTTAGCGTCTTTCAGGGAAGCCATTCTTGGTGGAATCCTGGTAACCTTAGGAAAGGTAGGAATAGCTTTGCCAATAGGGGTTGTCTAAGGAATAACTTCAAAGGTCTGGCAAGGAGTCTCGAAGAATTCACCATTCATCTCAACATACTTGAAGGAATTCAAATGGCTCACCATGTATTCTTCTTCGCCGCAAGTTGTAACGATTTTTCCTTTTACGGGATAATTCAACTTTTGGTGTAAAGTAAAAGTAACAGCGCCTGCCCCATGAACCCAAGGGTGTCCAAGCAAACAGGAATAGGCTGGATGAATGTCCATCACATAGAAAGTAGAGTCAAAGACCTGGGAACCCACTTTTATTGGAAGTTCAACCTCTTCATGCACCATTCTCTTTGAACCATCAAAATCTCTTACCACAATGTCACTGGGTTTTAGCACAATCCCTTCACAGTCAAGTTTGTCTAAAGTAGCTTTTGGCAATACATTCAATGAGGAACATGTGTCCACCAATACATGGTATAAGGTAGTGCCCATACACTCAATAGAGACATGTAGGGCCTTATTATGGTTCCTTCCTATGGGAGTTAAGTCAACGTCAGAAAAGCCTAACCCATTATCGGTTGTCAGGATAGCAACACAATTTCCAAACTGATAAACAGAGATTTCATGTGGTACATGAGCAGATTTTAAAAACTTCACCAAATCCTAAGCATGGGCTTCATAGCACAACAATAGAGATAGCATAGATATTTTGGAGGGAGTCTGCCCCAACTGTTCAACAATCTTATAGTCACTCTTTCTAATAATTTTCAATACTTCTTGCATCTATTGCTTGGAGGTATCTTCAACAGTAACCTCTTTCGGTGCCTCAGTTTGGGCAGGTTCAGTCATATGTTATTTTCCTCGAGTTTCAATAGTTGATTCAGTGGTAGTGATACGAACTGGTGTAGTAACGGCTTTTAGAGAGATCTCTAGAGAGAAAACCCTTCCACTTCTGGTAACTTTACTAGTCCCAACAATATTTCCAACATTGGGATCAGTAACTTCAGTATTTTTAACTTCGGCAGTCAATGATTCTTGCTTTACGCCATGGTAGTAGACATCAGCTCCATAATTCTAAGGGATAGCCTTGTTAGAAGAATATGGAATTGGCCCAGGTGCGGTAATGATCAGAGGAACAACCCTAGGCTCGACAGTAATCTTCATAGGACCCTTAGAAGTGATCTTTATAGGAGTACTGGAAATTGCAGAAACGTCTTCAAGCTTCAGGTCTTGAGATATACTCTCCACAAAAAGAGTCTTCTCAAATATAATTACACGGTCATCCATCAAACGCTGAATACCTTCTTTCAGTAGTGCACAACCATTGGATTGGGATCCGTAGTAGTAGAACCTTTCAATGAAACCCAGAAATAAACTGGCTTGCCGCATCTTTTTCTTAACAATCATCAGAGGAGTAGTCAAGTCATTCATAGCAGAAACATAAGAAACATCACCAGTAGCATTAATGCCCTTGTCATGATTAGGCATAGGTGCAGTGATCACATTAGGAGTCTAAGGAGGGTTAAATTCAATCTCCTTGGTGTCAATCATGTCTTGAATCTTATTTTTCAGAGCCCAACAACCATTAGTGTCATGTCCAAGACTGTTGGAGTGATATGCACACCTTGCATTAGGATTATAACTGGGAGAATAAGTATTGGGATTCTGAGGAGGATCCTTCAATGTGATCAGTTTCGCCTTTAACATGTGTTGCAATGCTTGAGATAACGACCTGTTGATTTTTGTGAACTGTATCCTGGGTGTAACCTGCCTACGCTGATTATTCTGTTGTTGTTGTTGTAATGGCGCGGGATTAGAGATTAACACTGCCCTCACAGATTGGTTGTGGTTACTCTTACTATGACTCTTCTGGCTGTACACGGTATTGGATTCTTTCTTACCATTATAAGACTTATTCATAATATTCGAAGATGTATCCACCTGAATTTTACTGCTTCTGATTCCATTCTCAACATGTTCTCCTGTTAATATCAGTTCAGTAAAATCGGCTGAAGAACTTCCAAGTAGGTGATTATAGAAAGGACATGTTAACATGCTCATGAACATGTTAACTAATTCCCTATCTGCCAAAGGAGGTTGAACTTTTCCTGCAAGATCTCTCCATTTATGTGCGTACTCTTTAAATCCTTCCTTAGAACCCATGGACATACTCTGCAGTTGCATGCGAGTTAGTGCAAAATCAGAATTGTATTGATACTATTTACAGAAAACTGCAGCCAAATCTTCCCATGTATGGATATTGGTACCTTCAAGTTGATAATACCATTCTAGTTGTGTTCCAGATAGACTCTCTTGAAAGAAATGCAACCACAATTTCTTGTCAGCAATGTGTGGTTAAATTTTCCGAACATACGATCTCAAATGCAGCTTCGGGCAAGAAATGTCATCATACTTAGAAAAGGTAAAAGTTTTGAACTTAGGACGAATGACAATTCCTGAGACTAAACCCAATTCTTCAAAGTTCAAGCTAGGCACCTTCTGGATCTCTATAGTTTTCAGACGCTCTTCTAACAGCTTATACTTCTTGTCAGCAGGGGGATATTATTCATCTAAATAATCTCCTTCCTTTTCATCATAAAATTTGTCAGAACCAAGGTTGTTTCTTTCAGTTTTAACATTTTGACCATCTTCATCCTGGTTGTCATCTTAGTCTGATGGGATATCAAGATCTTGAGCTCGCTTGACTGGACCTCTGACCCTCCTCCCCATGTTAAGGATGTCAATTGGTTTCTTTTTCTTCTTCTTCTTCTATTTGGCGATGAACCCCTTTAGTTCTTCTTGCCCCTTGGCTAAGCTTAGGAACATCTCTTGGAACTGAGCATTCTGAGTCTGGAGATCTTTGACTAATTGTTCAAGAGACATCTCTCTATTGAAGTAAACAGCAAGAAGATGAGAAAACCTATCTTGGAAACCTGTTATGTAATGATATATATGGTATGTATATGCATATGCAATGTTTTCAATGACCTCATGAGATTTATATTTGTTAATAAAAAGGAAACAACAACAAAGATTCTTGTTAGTAAGTTCAGGTTATAAACGCATTTTAGGCTTACAATGAAAAAAAGAAGGGTTACAAAGGAATAAATTATGACTCAATTCTCCCATGGATGCTTCCTCTTTGTGTTGACATATGCATTAACTCTCTACTCTTTATGAAGGCATTTGGTCATCTCCAATACTTTCTTCTCACTAGCATAGAGCTGAGTCTCAAAGGTGTCCCTTTCTTATTTCAGTTGAATCCAAAACTTTTGTAGCTCTTCAAGGTCAGTATGCATATCTAGATAAAGAACAGTATGAGGAATATCTCCTTCAGCAACAGGCTTCACAATTACTGGTAGGACAGCGGGATATGGCATTATAAGATTTTGAGCACTAGATCGCACCCATCTGAGGTAGGGCTCCAGAGGGATGGAGTTTTTTTGTCCCAAAGTCTTTATGTCAATCTATTTCACCATGCCCCAAGCACCTATAAACCTTTGATGGTAACCTTAAGGATCATTCTCGTAATCAAATACAATACCCTAGATGAGCATATCATGAAGACCGTCTCTTCGAGCATAAACAAATTGACATAGAGCTAGGGAAGGGTTGTAAGTGATACCTTCCTTTATGCCAAGGAGTGGCACATTAGGGAATTCCCCATAACGATCAATAATGGTGATATCCTCCTGAGATCGGTAACACCAATAGATATTTGAATGAGAGAGTGGCATCAGCCTTTGAGACCACCGCAAACCTTGTTGATTCTTCATCACTGATCTGGGAAGGTGAGAAATGAACCACCTGAATAGTAAAGGTATGTAACACATTAGAGTCCCTCGCTTCCTCATAGTAAGAGTGTGAAGAGAATGCAAAATATCTCCAAGAAAAGTAGGCATAGGATTATGAGTAAGAAATATTTTGATGGTGTTCAAATCTATGAGTTGGTCTGGATTAGGGAATAGTACCAAACCATGGATCAACAAAGCCAAGATCTCCTCGAAAGCATGAAAACTCATAGCATCCAGAAACAATTGAGCCTTATCTATTAGAAATTTAGCAACAAGGCCCTTGATTCCACTTCTTGTTTCCCAATTAGATACAATGTCGGACCGCTTCAGATGTAAGGTTGTTGTAATATCTTCAGGTTTTGGAACTTTCTCTAAACCAATGAAGGGTGTCTGATCAAGAATAGGTACTCCAAGTAGCTTAGAGAACCCTTCCATTGTGGGTACCAACTGATAATTTGGAAAGGTAAAACAATGATGTTCAGGATCAAAGAACTGGAACAGAACACTCATCATGTCTTCTTCAAAACCTGAGGTAACCAAACTGAGTAGATAACCATGCCTTTTGGCGAATTGATAGTTTTCGGGAACCTTTGATACTAACTCCTTAAGCTGGGAAGGTACCCCTACAAAGTTGATCTGGATAGTGTTTCTACGAGCGGAGGCCATAACCTACAACAAAGAACAAAGATAAATCCCTAGGTTCTTGAAATGGTTAGTGAAAATGTTATGTTATGATTATATGATGTTATAATGTCATGTTCATGCTCGATAAGTAGAAAACACACACAAGTCACACAAGAGCCTTAAGTTTAAAGGATTTCATGAAGCCCATAGGTAATTACCTTTCCCCATTGAAGTTAAGTTGGATCAACCTGTCCTAAAATAGTAATTGGGTTCTAGGAATCTCTTATCACCAATCTTTCTCGCAGGCTTTATTTTAGCACAGCAATTAGCTTGCCACCAAAACATCACGAAAGTCAAATCACAATGAGCGTAGTTTCGAGTATCAACCAACCTTGGACTGCACCAAAGTTGGCTACCTCACTACGCTCTAATGGTTAATATGGGTCAATTAAGGTTCTAAAAGTAAGTTAGTGTTAACAACACCACACGGAAGCCTAATGTTATCCTTGAGTGACTCAAGAAACATCAGTACAAACCAAAGTGTCACACTAACTATAGCCATCATGTTAACCATATAGGATTTTATTTTAATTAACTTAGATTTTAGGTTTTAGTTAAATAATTAATTAACTCCCCTTGCAAATTAACTAGTTTAATTAGGTTAATTAAAACCTTCTCCATCAAAAACTTACCAAAAGACAATTTCTTCTCTCTTTTCTACAATTTACATTTCTTTGCACATTTTACTATTTCACATTACAATTTATGTAACTGTCAAAGCTTTGTAATAGTAATTAGGGTTTACTTCACTTGTCATCCCCATTTATAAATTTTTACCCCTCATTCCCAAATCATTGTAATAGCGTAGGGCATTTAAATTCTGTAATTTATCGCTTTCCTTATTATTGTTAGTAATTAGGGTTTGTATGGAAAGACTTAAAATCAAACTTAGCAAAACCCTAATTCAAGAGAATATACTTGAAAACAAAACACTTTGCACACATACACCTCTAGGGTAACCCACACTTGTTTCCTCGGATTAAAACAGTCATGTCCCTCGAACGTGAGATGTTTTAGCAAAGACCCTCGATTAAAAGATCGTAGTCTCTCGACGACCCTTTGGTGTTGCCTTCGGTAAACGGTCTTAGTCCCTTACGACAATTGCTAAAACATCTTACAAGTTGCCTTATATGACTGTACAATGACCCATGCTTGTTCCTCACATCCAATGACATGGCTTCCTACTAACTTATGGTAGGTAATCACTATCTAAAGGAGAAGGAAAAGAACAAAGACTTTTTGAGTAGGTAGATTGCTCGTAATTTCTTTCTCACAAACAAAACCATCTTCACACCGCACACTTTCAAAAAAACAAACATCTTTATACACACAAACATTTTCTTAAACTATTTTCAATACCAACACTTTGTATAAATTCTCAACGATATAAGAATCATTGTAAAGTTTGCCGAACTAAGGCGTTTTCAAAACATTTTCAAACATACACAAATCACAAATAATTTCAAAGTGAGCTAGCAATTAAGAGCCCGTAATATAACTACGGATGAAAAGGGTGCTAACACCTCCCCTTTTCATAACCTACCCCCCGAACTCAAGAAAATATCTCAAAAGGTATTTCCTGTTCTTTTCACCCTTTTCTTTATTGGATAAAAGAAAAGTCGGTGGAGACTCTTGCTATCTGCAACATTTGTGATAAAACACAAAACCCCAAGTCAATTCTCCCACGGTGTTACAGAACTGGCAACTTTACTGGGGAAAACCTTATGAAAAGTGGGGTTACCTTAAGAGCTAGATCACCCTTATTTCTTTAATTGTTTATCTTGTTTGCTTTACATTTTTGGGTTATGTTTGGGTTTATTTCTTGTATAGATCCTATACCTGAATCTGGGGCATTTTAGGTAAGTAGCAATAGATCGTGGGGACTATGCGGCATATATCGACATGGTTGAAGTGATGGCTACGTTAGTGTGACACATTTGTTGGTACTGGTGACCCTTGAGTCCAGTCAAGGAGAATATGGGGCCGTTGTGTGGTGTCATGAAGCACTAACTGGCCGTAGAACCTTAGTTGATCAACTTGGCCATTAGAAAGTAGTGAGGTATCCGGATTTGGTGCAGGACTAAAGTTGGTTGATACTCGATACTACACTCAATGAGATCAAACTTTTGGGATATTTTGGCTGCAGTTTGGATGCTTAAGGTAAAACAATGCCCAATGAAGAAAGATCAATGATTTTGAGATTCCTTAGATCCTAGTTACTTTATTTTAGGACAGGTTGAACGAACTAAAACTTTAAGAGGGTACTTACCTATAAACCTCATGCAAGCCTAAACCTAAGGCCTTGTGTGCTTTGTATGTATATGTTTATTTATTCATAACATCATAAACATCATGACATCATGACATAGCATTTTCACTAACCATTTCAAGGACCTAGTAATTTATATTTGCTCTGTTTTGTAGGATATGACTTCCACTCGCAGAAATACCATCCAAATAAACTTTATAAGGGTGCCTCCTCAACTCAAAGAGTTAGCATCAAGGGTTCCGAAAAATTCTCCGTTCACCAAAAGATATGGTCGACTTCTCAATATGGATACCTCAAGCTTTGAAGAAGACATGATGAGCGTGCTATTTCAGTTCTTTGACCCTGTACATCATTGTTTCACCTTTCCCGGCTATCAACTAGTTCCCACAATGGAAGAATTCTCTCAACTATTAGGGGTACCAATCCTTGATCAAATACCATTCACCTATTTAGAGGAAACTCCAAGACCTGAAGTTATTGCCAAGGCCTTACATTTAAAGAGTTCTGACATTATAGCCAATTGGGAGACAAGAAGTGGGGTCAAAGGCTTTTTGGCTAAATACTTGATGGAGAAGGCTCAACTATTTTGGGATGCTCTGGACTTACAAGCTTTTGAGGAGATCTTGACTCTTCTAATATATGGGTTGATGCTTTTTCCTAACCCTGACCAACTCATATATGTGAATGTTGTCAAAATCTTCCTTACTCGTAATCCCGTGCCTACTTTGCTTGGAGATATTCTACATTGTCTTCACACTCGCACCATGAGGAAGAGAGGGACTCTTATGTGTTGCATTTTGTTTCTGTCTAGGTGGTTTATTTCGCACCTTCCCCAATCAGTATTAAAGAATGAGCAAGGTTTGAGGTGGTCACAAAGGATAATGTCGCTTTCTCATGCAAATATCCATTGGTGCTTTCATTCTCAAGAGGACATTACTATCATTGACCGTTGTGGGGAGTTCCCTAATGTTCCACTCTTGGGCATTATGGGAGGTATTATTTATAAGCCTTCTCTAGCTATACGACAATTTAACTATGCTTGAAGAGATGGTCCCCACAACACACTCATTCAATGTATTATTTTCGACTATGAGAATGATGTTCAAAGTTATCATCAAAGGTTTGTACGAGCTTGGGGAATGGTGAACAAGTTTGATAGCAAGACTTTGGGGCATAAGAATTCCATCCCTCTTGAGCCTTATCTCAAATGGGTACAAGCTTGTGCTTAAAGTCTCATGATGCCATATCTAGCTATCTTACCAATAGTTATGGAGCCTGTTGCCGAAGGGGATATTCCTTATACCATTCTCCATCCTGACATGTCTACCGACTTTGAAGAATTACAGAGATCGTGGATTCAACTCAAGGGGGAATGAGACACCTTTGAAGCTCAATTATATACAAGCGAGAAGAAAGTGTTGGAGCTCACAAGGTAACTTCACGAGGAGAAAAGCTTGAATGCATACATTGCACCAAGGAGGAAGCGCCTGTGAGAGACTTGAGTCTTTTGTGTTAGGAGTCTATTTAGTTGTCTCTTCGAGACCTTTTTTCTTTTTCATTGTAAGCCCAAGGGGAATTTGTAATCTTTGAACTTATTAATACAATTGTTGTGTTTGTTTCCTTTTTGGCTAGAAAATTTAAAATTCCTTAAGTTCCTTGAAAACATTGAATCCGCATAGCATGCATCATTCCATAAGCAGGTTTTCGATACAAGTTTCCTCATATTTTTACTATTTATTTAAGTATAAGATGGCTCTAGAGCAAACCGTCAAAGATCTGCAAACCCAACACATGCAGTTCCAAGAGACTCTCCTCAACCTAGCTAAAGGTCAGCAAGAAATGATGGCACTCCTTGCCACCAAGAAGAAGACCAAGAAGAGGGTTGTTATCCTCAACATGGGAAGAAGGTTCAAGGGGCCTGCTCGACTGGCTCAAATATAAGAGGCTTATTTTGAGGATGAAGACAATCAAGAAGAGGAAGTTAGAAGCACCAAAGCTGGGGGTGGAAATAACTAGATTACTGAGGACGAAGACTATTCCGAAGAGAAGTACCCACTGGTGGATGACAAATACAAACAGCTAGAAGACCGACTTAAGGTTGTAGAGATCCAAACAGTGCCTGGTTTGGACTTTGGAGACTTAGGTCTGGTCCCTAGGGTGGTCATTCGCCACAAGTTTAAGGTTCATGTCTTCTCCAAATACGATGGGGTCTCCTGTACAAAGATGCATTTGAGGTCTTATGTCTGCAAGATTCAACCACACACCGTCAATAGGAAGTTATGGGTTCATTTCTTCCAAGAGAACTTATCTGGGACACAGTTGGAATGGTTCTATCAATTAGAAGGGAGCAATATCCACACATGGGAGGATCTGACTGCTTTCTTTTACAAACAATACCAATACAATGCTGATCTTGCACCAACTCGCGTGCAATTACAAAATATGACTATGGGCTCAAACGAAGGCTTTAAGGAGTATGATCAAAAGTGGAGGGACCTGACTGGAAGGGTGCAACCCCATTGACTGACAAAGAATTAGTGGACATTTTTATGGGCACCTTTACTAGTCCATTCTTTAACTTGTTGATTTGGAGTTCTTCGACATGGTTTACTGAGTTGATTTTGATTGGCGAGTGAATTTAAAGAGGAATCAAAAGTGGAAAGATCCAAATGGACTCAACCTCTACTAATGTGAATAAACCCTTTATTGGTAAGAAGGAAACTAATATTTTTTATGGACAAAGGAGTCGTGTCAAGAATGATCGTCATCAGTCGGTAGGAGTTGTATTAATTTCAAACCCGGCCCCTGTTCAACAACCACAACAATCAAACAATCAACAAAGGCCCGATGCCCCAAGGAGGCAATTCACTATAATTAACATGTCACTGTATCAAGATTCACAACATCTGTTAAAGACAAATTTGGTAACATTGAGGAATCCTCCTCAAAACCCCAATACTTCATCTCTAAAATATAACCCGAATGCAAAATATGCTTATCATTCCAATAGCTTTGGGCACAATACCAATGATTGTTGGGCCTTAAAGAGCAAGATCCAAGATTTGATTGATAACAAAGTGATTGAGTTTGACCCTCCATAAACCCCTAATGTCATTACTGCTCCCATGCCCAGTCACGGTAAAGGTGTCAATGCTATTGACGATGCCTCCTTTGTCTCCACCATAAATGATTTGACTACTCCATTATCGACTGTTAAGAAGAATCTGTTGAGAGTCAGTTTATTTATGGGATGCCTTGAAAATTGTTACCATTGTACTTCTCAAACTAATGGATGTGTGTGGCTGAAGAAAGGTATTCAATGCCTGATTGATAGCCATGAAATTCTGTTCGAGAAAACTCCGTCCGTGAAGAGTTTACCTGAAAGTATACCTCAAGATGTTTCCATAATCACAATTTCAAATACTCCTATTAGGATAACCTCTAAAGTCCCTATAAGGATTCTTGCTGAGCCAATAGTGGCTCCCCTGATTATCACTACACCGAGGCCAGTCCCCTATTCATCTGAAAAAGTTGTGCCCTAGAACTATGGGGAAGAAGTTTATTGTCATGGTGTGAAGCAAGAGTCGTGGATTGCTGAAAATGAAGATGCTGAAATTACAAACATTGTCGGAACTAGTAAGGTCACTAGAACAGGAAGGATCTTCTCTCTGGAGATCTCTCCTCAAACAACTCCTACAACACATGTTCGTATTCCTACTGCTATACCAACTGTTGACAACCGAGGTAAAGAGAAAGTTACTGAGCCTGCCCTGACGGAGCAGCCATCCAAATAAGTGACAATTGAAGACCCATCTAGGCAAGAGATGGAAGAAATTCTGAAAATCATTAAAAAAAGTGACTACAAAATAGTGGAACAACTGAGGCAGAAACCCTCAAAGATATCCATGTCGTCCTTGTTGTTATGCTCCGAGGCACATGCCCAAGCTCTGTTGAAATTCCTGAAGAATGCCCATGTACCACAAGGGACCACTACTGATCAATTTGAGAACTGAATTGAAAGCCTAACTGTGGATAATGGCTTGGGATTTTCTGATGCAGATTTGACTCCACGGGGAAGAATCACAACAAAGCTCTCCACATCTCTATTGAATGCAAAGGCACCACTCAGGCGCATGTGTTAGTAGATATTGGGTCCTCTCTCAATGTCTTACCCAAAGGTGCTTTGGATAGGTTGGACTGTGAAGGGCTGGTACTGAAACCCAGTGATATCGTGGTAAGAGCCTTCGATGGGTCAAAGAGGATGGTCCATGGAGAGGTTGATCTCCCGATCAAGGTGGGATCTCAAGTCTTCAATTCATCCTTTTATGTAATGGATATTCTCCAGGACTATTCATGCTTGCTCGGACGCCCATGAATTCATGGGGTAGGTGCGGTTACCTCTACATTACATCAAATTCTAAAGTACCTAGTGATAGGGAATATTGTCACAATCTGTGGAGAAGAATAATATATGGTCAGTCATTTGAATTCTTTCAAATATGTCGAAATGGATGGAGAATTCATTGAAACTCCTTGCCAAGCATTTGAGGTGATCCCTCCAATGATTATTATTTCTACTCCTAAAATCTCTAAAGGCACACCAAGAATGGCCTCCCTGAAGGATGCTTGGGCTGTTGTAGAAGATGGAGGTTGCACTATCTGGGGACAACTTCTTGTTATCCCCTACAAATCTGACAAATTTGGGTTTGGTTTTACTTAAAAGGCTCATAAAGAGGTTCAACGTACTCGTGCTGGTGGACCACCTCTCCGTATTAGCAACAATGAAGTCAATGCTCTGGAAGACACTGATAGTGATGGTGACTTGGAAGACTGGATATTCCCAACTGTTGACGGCGGGCTCAACAACTAGAAGGCCAAAGACTTCATCTCAATCTCCTTCAGCCAGGAGTAATTGTTATTTCCTATTTTTATTGCTTTAAGAAGTTTGTCTATATAATTTATGTTAAAACAATGACTTTAAACCATGTGTCTTGCCTGGGGAACAATGGTCCATTTGTTAAGGGTTGTCATTTCATATATCATATGCTCATTTAATTAAAGCATTGGAAAGATTTTTGCATTCAAATTTTGCGCTCCTTGTCTTTCTTTTACTTTACTGCATTTTTCAAAATAGACATGTGACCTTACATGCACATACACACATTTGCAAATCCACATCCACTCTGAATCTCATTGACAATAATTCTACTATTGTCGTTTATGACTTCGAAAATCCAATCTATCAAGTCGAAGACGAAGGTGAAGAAGATTGTGAGATACATGAAGAACTCGCCAGACTCCTGATACAAGAGGAAAAGGCTACCCAACCGCACGAAGAACCGGTCGAAGTTATAAACTTGGGTACTGAGGAAAATAAGAAAGAAGTCAAGATCGGCACCAACTTGGAAGACAGTGTCAAGAGCAGATTGGTTCAGATGTTTCATGAATATGTTGAGGTCTTTCCCTGGTCATAAGAAGACATGTCGGGGATCGATACTGATATCGTGGTTCATCGTCTACCAATGAAAGAGGGTTGTTCTCCGATCAAATAAAAGGTTCATTGTATCCCCAATGGGTTGCAAATGTTGTTCCAATGCCGAAGAAAGACGGTAAGGTCTGTATATGCGTAGACTACAGGGATTTAAATAGGGCAAGCCCCAAAGACGACTTCCCACTACCATATATTGATGTCTTGGTTGATAACACTTCTCAACATAAGGTATTTTCTTTTATGGTTGGCTTCTCGGGTTACAACCAAATCAAAATGGTGCTCGAAGACATGGAGAAGACTACCTTTGTTACATAGTGGCCACCTTCTGTTATAAGGTCATGCCTTTTGGGCTGAAGAATGCAGGCGCAACTTACATACAGGCTATGGTGGCTTTATTTCATGATATGATTCATAATGAAATAGAAGTCTATGTTGATGACATGATAGTAAGGTCCCAAACTGAGGAAGAACACCTTGATCATCTGCACAAGCTGTTTGAGAGGATGGAGAAGTATAAATGCATCTTCGGGGTGAGGTTTGGGAAGCTCCTAGGCTTCGTTGTTAGTGGCAAAGGTATTGAGGTTGAACCTGCCAAAGTTACAGCTATCCAAGAAATGCCAGCTCCTCGTACTGAGAAGGAGGTCAGAGGTTTCTTAGTACAACTCAATTATATTTCTCGATTCATTTCTCACCTGACTACTACTTGTGAGCCACTCTTCAAGCTGCTGAAGAAAGATCAAGTGGTAAAATGGAATGACGAATGCCAAATAGCTTTTGACAAGATCAAAGAGTACTTGCAAGAAACACCAATTCTGATGCCACCAATTGAAGGAAGAGCTCTGATCATGTACTTAACCGTGTTAGAGAATTCAATTGGGTGTGTGATGGGGCAACATGACGAGTCTGGTCGAAAAGAGCATGCAATATACTACCTTAGAAAAAAGTTTACCGACTTTGAAACAAGATTTTTACTGCTCGAGAAAACTTGATGTGCTTTGGCATGGGCTGCTCGCCGACTAAGACAATATATATTGACTCATACTATTCTATTACTCTCTAAGATAGATCCCATCAAGTACATCTTTGAGAAGCCAGGTCTCTCCAGAAGGATAGCCCGATGGAAAATGATCTTAACTGAGTACGATATCCAGTACACTATGCAAAAAGCAATCAAATGAAGTGTGTTGGAAGATCATTTAGCACATCAAGCTGTAGATAATTATCAATTTATGAACTTTGAATTCTCGGACGGGAATATCATGCTGATTATAGATTGTGAAAATCCTAGACTATATGAAGGCCCTGAGCAAGGATCTCGATGGACTATGGTTTTTGATGGAGCTTCCAACGCACTCGGTAACGGAATTGGTGTTGTGATCATTTCCTCCGAAGGCTTCTATACTCCTTTCACTGCCAGACCCTACTTTGACTATACCAACAACATGGCCGAATACGAAGCGTGCATCTTGGGTCTCAAGGCTGCTATTGACCTAAGAATAAAATTCTTAAGTGTATATGGAGACTCAGATTTGGTGATCAGTCAAGTTAAAGGAGAATGGGATACAAAACATCTAAATCTTACCCCTTACAAAGAACTGGTGCTAACCTTGATCCCATACTTTGAAGAAATCACCTTTGAAAACATTTGGAGGGAAGAAAATCAGTTGGAAGATGCCGTAGCTACCATGTCATCCATGTTCATGGTCAAATGGGACAACGAAGCTCCCCGAATTACTGTTGAAAGATTTGAAAAACCAGCGCACTGCTATGAGATTGACACTGATGGGTAGAAGATAAGCCTTGGTTCCATGAAGTGAAAAGGTACCTTGAAGCTCAAGAGTACCCTGAAAGGGCATCAATTAACGACAAGAAATTCCCGCGAAGGTTCTCAGACAAGTTCTTCCTAAGAAATGGGATCTTATACAAACGCAACCATGATTCAATTCTGCTCCGTTGTGTTGACAAGAAGGAAGCAAAAAAGATCATGGAGGATATACATGAAGGTATCTTTGGTACTCATTCTAGTGGACATACTATGGCCAAGAAGATTCTTAGAGATGGTTACTATTGATCGACCATGGAAACTGATTGTTACCACCACTAGAGGACTTGCCATAAGGGCCAAATTTATGCTGATAAGGTTCACGTGCGTCCAATACCTTTGAATGTCATGATTGCCCCTTGGCCATTTGCAATGTGGGGAGTCGATATGATTGGGGAAATTAAACCTACTGCCTCTAATGGACACCGTTTCATTCTTGTCGCCATTGTCTACTTTACCAAGTGGGTTGAAGTAGCTTCATTTTCCTCAGTTACCAAGAATGATGTGGCTTGGTTCATCAAGAATAACCTTATCTTCCGGTATGGTATCCCTGAGATGATCATTACTGAAAATAGAACTAACCTTAACAATGCCATGATCACTGAACTCTACACGTAGTTCAAGATCAAGCATCACAACACTTCTCCATACCGGCCTAAGATGAATGGCGCAGTAGAAGCTGCTAACAAGAATATAAATAAGATTGTGAAAAAGATGGTGGCGACCTACAAAGACTGGCATGAGATGCTACCATTTTCTCTTCATGGTGACCGTACTTCATCACAAACATCAACTGGGGAAACCCTTTTCTCTATGGTCGATGGCATGGAAGTTGTCCTGCCTATCAAAGTTCAGATTCCTTCTTTAAGCATTATGAAAGAAGCAGACTCAGACGAGGTTGGATCAGTTGAGTTTGATTGATGAAAAGAGGCTGGTGGTTGTTTTTCATGGTCAGATGTACCAGAAACGCATGATCAAAGCTTTCAACAAGAAGATCAAGCATCAGGTATATCAGACTGGTGACTTGGTAAAAAAGCGCATCATTTTATCATAAGTAGATCCCAGGGGCAAATGGACTCCCACCTACGAAGGGTCATTTGTTGTCAAGAAAGTATTCTCGGGTGGAGCAATGATGCTAACCACTATGGAAGGCGAAGATTTCCCGCACCCTGTGAACATGGACATAGTCAAAAAATACTATGCATAAGAATGATCCGCTACGTTGACATACTTAGGAAAAATAAGGGCATCCTGGCGAACCAAAAGGGTTCGGGAAAAATAAGGGATATATGCAAAAGATTATACACCCGGCAAGTCAAAATCCTGAAAGGGCGGTGTTGTACCACAAAATTTTCCCTCTCATTTCTTGAGAATTTCCTCCCCAAGATCCTCCATGACATCAAGTTTACAGCACTAATACATCAATTTAGGCTTAGAATTGGCACAAGGGCAAACTGGTCAATTGCATACTGAAAAGTCAAACTTTGACTTTTAGAACAAAATAAAGTTTCAAGAATCATATTCCACCAAGATATGAGATTTGTTTCATCAAGAAAATTAAAAGTCAAAATTCCAAATACTTAGAAATTTTTCTAAGTGTTTAGGAAAGATGATAAGCTCAGAACTTCTGGATAGATTTTCGCCATGATACAAGTTGATTCTGGAAGAACTTCTGACACAAGAGTTGTAGACTTCAACAACATCTGAAACATTGAAGAACAAAACATCTTCTAGAAATGCTGGGATTTCAAGTTATACCTCTTCAAAGACACGTCCCTGAAACACTCAGTAAATTCTGAGTATTTTGCAAATCAGAATTCGGTTACAACTTCTGGGCCAGTTTTCACGAAGGTTCAGTCAGAATTTGCAAGAGTAATTCAAAGAGGGTCTACAAAGCGTGTTACAAGCTTCCTGGAAAGTCTAAAAGCTCCTTCAGAACATGTTGGAGCAAAGAGATTCAAAGATCAGAAGTTGGATGTTTATTCTAAGTTACGTTGATGTTGAACTTCTGACCCAGACTTAGGCTATAATGCATAGTCTCATATTGCAGGATTTCTATTTTGATAAATCTCATCATCATTTAATGCTCACAACCACTTTTGATTCTTTATCCAAAGGATTTCCCCACGTGTGACATAGAAGTACCATTGCTGTCCTTGAAAAGTAGATTTTTGTACAAGGTTTATGTCAGGCCCATGCTTTGCTTTTTCTCCTGAGGGTACTTTTCCTTAATTACTGCTTACAAATCCAGCTTAAGCGCGGCTAAAGCTGCTAACTACCATACTTGTTTAACTTGCTTCAAGAACAAGGCAGCACCCTAGCATATGAAGGTTGTACCCTTGATCTCTCCAAGCTACAAAATCCTTTCCTATAAATTGGACTTCATTTGCAACGGTAAAGAGGTCGAAAAATTGAAAAGAAAAAGCCTTGAAACCCTGCTAAAAATTCCAAGAATCCGAAACTGCAAACACAAATACAAAACCTGCTAGATTTTTTTATTTTTGCATTCAAACTCCAATTTTCCTCAAGTGTTTCTTGACCAAATCATCCCTACAACTTCTGATATACATTTAGAATCTGTCCTAACTTCTGTTTTCAAACTATAACATGTTCTCCATCAATCTCCACCTCAAAAAGTCGGAACTTTGCTTCTTGGTTGTTCCAGAATTTTCCAGCCACTCATAGCCCAAGTTAAAGATTGTTCCAGCCTGTTGAGCACGTGAGGAAGCTGATCAGAACATCACAAGCAGTCAGAACCAAGCTCTAGTTCACAGAACATTTTCTAGCTTCAAGGTAAGATTCCGCTGACTCTCATCATATTACTTAGGCATTGTTAGATTTGCATGTTCAAAAATACAATGTAGACATCCTGATTTTGATGATGTACTTATTATGCGGTTTCATGTATTTTTTTCATAAGTAGGGAGAATATCAGTTTAGAACTTCTTAAAAAAATTAGGATTAGCAGATACAGGCTTGTTTCTGATTTACAGTCCTGATATATTTTATGTTTCTGAAACCATGATGGAACCTGCCATAACTGCTATGTGTGCATTTTCTATTTTGTTGAGAAATGACTAAGTTGCACATGTTCTAATTAGTGGGGAGAAGGAGATGAAGTTCATCATCAGAACTTACTTTGTGTTATATGTTTATGTTTTTGCTTCTAATACCGGATGTATAACCACCCCAGTGGTAAAAAGCGTGCGCATAAAACATTAGTGTTAAGGGTCCTGAGTTCTAGCCCCATAAATAACTCTTTTTATGTTTATTTCCTGACTTTTTACCCCATTAATTGGACCAGAACTTCTAGATCAATCCCTTTAATTGCTTATCAAAACATTGATCTTGAACCAGAATTTCTAGGCATTCACACTCAACAACATTGACACTTCACATACCCATCATCATAATTTCTAGCTTGCCAGCGACCCTAGAATTTATAGGTTTCCAACTACAACCAAAACTTCCAAACTCCCAACCACCAGAACTTCTGACCTTCCAGTAACGTTAATATTTCTAGGCTTCCAGTTGCATCAGAATTTCTAGGATTCCCCTTATTCCCAGCAACCCCAGAACTTCAGTGTACTCAGACCCAGAACTTCTGACCTTCCCTCGTTTTTGCTAACATGTTATTTCTGATTTTTACAGCACATCAGAGTCAGAGTTTCTGCCTCTTGTTTTTGTCCTTTCAACCATGCGCTGATTCTGACCCCTTTTTATTCTTATCATTTTTATCATTATTCTATTTTCATTAATCAAAAAGACCAAAAATATTTTT
The DNA here is from genome assembly GCA_948472305.1 of Vicia faba. Lineage (NCBI taxonomy): Eukaryota > Viridiplantae > Streptophyta > Magnoliopsida > Fabales > Fabaceae > Vicia > Vicia faba. The sequence goes on along the minus strand of OX451735.1, from coordinate 829,714,643 downwards.
ATATTCACATACTTTATTTTATTTCCTTTTGAAACAAAAAGATTAAAAATATTTTCTTAAGAAAATTTATTTCTTCTCTTAACAAAAACAAAACAAGTCCATTTTATATTTCTTGTACTTTATTTCAATATGGTTGTAATAGATAATTACGACTTTAAATTCCTTGCAATCCCCATTTGTAAATTTGTATACCCCATCCCCCAAATGATGTATTACCGTAGGATTTTACATTTCTGAAATTTATCGCTTTCAATATAAATGTTAGTAATTAGGGTTTGTATGGCAAGACTAAAATCAACAAGTAGCAAACCTAAATCCAAGATTAAATGCATGCAAATCAAACACATTATTCACACATGCACCCTTAAGGTTAATGTCACTTGTTGCCTAAAAAATGGTCATGTCATGCATGTGGGATGTCTTAGCAAAAGCAAATCAAAAATACAAGATCATAGTCCCTCGATGACGCTACAAAAGTTTCCTTTCAAATGATCTTAGTCCCTCAAAGAGAAATGCTAAGATATCTCACAACATTGCTATCATGACTATACGATGACCCACGCCCGTCCCTTTACATCCAAAGATAAGGCTTCTTACCAGTCAATGGTAAGATAGCAATATCAAAGGAAAGGAAGAAATGAACAAATACTTTTGAGTAGGTAGAAACGTTCTTAGTTGCTTGATCACTTTCAAAACAAACATCCTTGCTCATTTTTCAAAACAAACACTTTCAAAACAAACACCAAACACTTTCAAAACATGAAACATTTTCAAAAGTCCAACACTTTGTATACGTTCTTACGAATGAGAACTATTAAAAATTTTGCCTAGACGAAGGCGCCTTTTATAACTATGGATGAAAAGGGTGCTAACACCTTCCCTTTTCATAATCTAGCCCCCGAACTCAAGAAATAATCTCAAAGGTATTTCCTGTTCTTTTCCACCTTTCCTTTTGGATAAAAGAAAAGTCGGTGGAGACTCTTGCTAACCGCATCATTTGCGATCAAACGCAAAATATCCCAAGTCAGTTCTCCTACCGTATTACAGAACTGGCGACTCTGCTGGGGACTTATTAAAAAGTGGGGTTACCTTAGGGCTAGATAACCTTTATTTTCTTTCATTGTTTGACTTGCTTGCTTTACATTTTGGTTCCTTGTTTGGGCTTACTTTGATCCTCTACCCGAATCTGGGACACCTTTTTAGGTAAGTAGCAATGAATCATGGAAGTTGTATGGCGTAGAATGATATGGACGAAGTGATAGCTACATTAGTGTGATACTTTGGCTTGTACTAATGTTCCTTCAGTAAATCAAGGATAACATTAGGCTTCCTTAGTGTCATTAAGCACTAACTGACCTTTTAGAACCGTTTAATTGACCCATCCTTGGCCATTAGGAAGTAGTGAGATAGCCGTCTTTGGTTCTGATTGAAGATTGGTTGATACTCGATGCTACACTCATTGATATTGGACTTTTGGGATATTCTGGATGCAATACTCCAGTGCGTGAGCTAGAACAATGCCTAAAGGAAAGGTCAGTGATATGAGACTCCTTAGAACCCGTTACTTTTAATATGACAGGTGGAGCTAAATAAACTTCAAGAGGGTATTTACCTTTAAAGCCTCACGCAATCCATTTAAACCTAGGGTCTTTTATGTGATTTTCTTGATGTATTTGTGATTTCAAAACCATAACATCATGAACATCATGACATACATGCTAACCATTTCAAGGGGCTAGAGATTTATCTTTCCTTTCTTTGTTTTGTAGGGTATGGATTCAACTCGCAGAAAAACCATCTGAATCAATTTTGTAGAGGTCCCTCCCAAGCTCAAAGAATTGGTCCTGAGAGTCTCTGAGAGCTCATCGTTCAACAAGAGATATGGTCACTTACTCAGTTTGGTTACTACCGGGTTTGACGAAGGTCACGTGAGTGTTCTGTTCCAATTCTTCGACCCTAAACACCATTGCTTCACTTTCCCAGGTTATCAGTTAGTGCCTATGATGGAAGAGTTTTCCAAAATACTTGGGTCACCTATATTGGAGAAAGTACCTTTCACCAGCTTAGAACAAGATCCAACTGCTGAAGATGTTTCCATAGCTTTGAATTTGAAGTCTTCTAACATTGAGTCCAATTAGGAAAGAAGGAGTGGAGTTAAGGACCTCCTCACAAGTTTCCTGATGAAGAAATCCCAGGTATTCCTAGACTCTATGAGTCACCATGACATTGAAGATGTGTTAGCTCTTTTAATCTACGAGTTGGTTCTTTTCCCTAATTCAGACCAGTTTGTAGATGTCAGTGCCATCAACATTTTCTTTGCTCACAATCCAGTGCCTACATTTCTCGAGGATATTCTGCACTCACTCCATACACGCACCATGAAGAAGAGAGGAACTCTCATGTGTTGTATACATCTACTCTTTAGGTGGTTTATTTCACACCTTCCTCGGTCAGTAATGAAGAATGAATAAGGCTTGAGGTGGAATCAAAGGATAATGTCCCTTTCTCACTTTGACATCTATTGGTGCCCTCGCTCTTAAGAAGATATCTCTTTTGTTGATCACTATGGAGAATTCCCTAATGTGCCACTTATTGGAATTAGAGGAGGTATCATTTACAACCCTTATTTGGCCCTATGTCAGTCCTGCTATGCCCAGAGTGATGGTCCTCACGATATGCTCGTCCAGGGTATTATGTTTGGCTATTCAAATGAGCTGCAAAATTATCACCAGAGGTTCATTCGCGCTTGGGGCATGGTAAAGAAGACCGATAGTAGTTCTTTGGGACGCAAGAACTCCATCCCTTTAGATACTTACCTCAGATGGGTACGAGCTCATGCTCAAAATCTTATGATGCCATATGCTTCCATTATACCAGTGATCTCAGAGTCTGTTGATCAAGAAAACGAACCTTGCGTCATCTTTCATCATGATATGCCAACAAGCTTTGAAGAGTTGTAAAAGCCATGGATCCAGCTCAAGGAAGAACGAGACACCTTTGAGATTCAATTCTACACTAGTGAGAAGAAAGTTCTGGAACTCACCAAGCAGCTTCATGAAGAGTGGAGTTTGAACGCCTACCTTGCACCGAAAAGGATGCATTCAACCTTTTTGTCTTAAGGGTTGTTGTATTTATTTATTTCATTATAAAGCCCAAAGAGGCAGGATGTAATCAAGGTTGGATTTATTAATATAATGTGTGTTTCCTTTTTGTCTAAGCAAATTTAAATCTCTAATCTCCTTGAAATCATTCGCATATGCATTTTCATTCATCATAACATAACAGTTTTTCCACGACAGGTTTCCTTATCTTTCTATTGTTTATTTCAGCAAGATGGATATCGAGAAAACAGTGGAAGATCTGCAAGAACAAAACTCTCAGTTTTAAGAGACTCTGTTAACCCTGGCCAAGGGGCAACAAGAGTTGATGACGTTGCTGGAAGCCAAAAAGAAGCCAAAGAGGAAAGCATTAGTCAACATGGGTAGAAGATTCAGAGAGCCGGTCAGTCAGATGCCGGTAGTAGAAGACTCATCTGAGGAAGACGAGAATCAGATTGGAAAAGCAAAAAGTACCCAGGCTGGGTGTATCAATGATCAAGCGTCTGATGATTATTATTTTGACGAGCAGTACCCTCCTGTCGATGTCAAGTACAAGCTGCTAGAAGACAGATTGAAGGCTGTTGAGATTCAAGCCATCCCTGGTTTGGATTTTGACGATTTGGGTTTAATATTTGGGGTTGTCATTCCCCACAAATTCAAGATACCAGTCTTTGTTAAATACGATGGGGTTTCCTGTCCAAAACTTCACCTGAAATCTTATGTGCACAAGATTTAACCGCACACCTCTGACAAGAAACTATGGGTTCACTTTTTCAAGAAAGCTTGGCTAGGACGCAACTAGAGTGTTTTTACCAATTGGAGGGCTCTCGTATCCATACGTGGGAAGACTTAGTCACAACTTTCTACCACCAATACCAGTATAATGCTGACTTGGCACCGACAAGAGTTCAATTGCAAGACATGACAATGGGTAAGAATGAAGGATTCAAAGAGTATGCCCAAAAGTGGAGAGACCTTTCCAGTAGGGTTCAACCACCTTTGACTGATAGGGAGCACATTGATATGTTTATGGGCACTTTATCTGGTCCATTTTTCAACATATTGGTAGGTTGTTCTTCTTCCAGATTCACCGAGCTGATCATAACCGATGAAAGAGTTGAAAGCATTATCAAAAGCGGGAAGATTCCTATAGCATCTTCCTCCACCTCCAATCTTGTAAAGAAACCTTTTGTAGGGAAGAATGAAACAAATGTTGTGTATGAGGCAAGACCCCATACTAAGAATGATGGCCGTCTGTCTGTTAATGTTGTTCGGATTTCCAGCCCACCACCTGTTCAAGGACAATCTTCCAATCATCAGCGGATTCGGGCTCCACAAAGACAATACACAAGGATAGGCATGTCGCCATCTCAAGCCTTACAACACCTGCTAAAGGCTACTTTGGTGACACTGTGTGATCCTCCGGCCAATCCAAATACCTTTTCACCTATATACAATCCAAATACCAAGTGTTCTTATCACTCAAATAGTCCTGGGCATGAGACTGACCAATGTTGGGCACTAAAGAATAAAATTCAAGACTTAATAGACAACAAGACCATTGAGTTTGATCCTCCTCCAACTCCAAATGTAATCACCGTGCCTATGCCAAATCATGGCAAGGGTGTCAATGATGTTGAAGACACCATTTTTGTTTCCTCTGTCGAAGACTTAACTACTCCGTTAACCACTATAAAAAATAATTTGTTGAAAGCCAATATTTTCCCTGGTTGTTTGAAGGATTGCAACTGTTGTGCCAAACAACTCCATGGATGCAAAGGGCTGAAGGAAGGCATTCAACGCCTAATGAATAGCCATGAGATCCTATTTGAGAAGACTTCATCCGTCAAAAATCTGACCGATAAGATTGAAGATCTCTCTATCATAACCATCTCAAACAAGCCTCTTAGGATCTCCTCCAAGGGTCCTATGAGGATTTCAAATGAACCGACTGTTGCACCTTTAATAATTACCGCTCCTGGGATAATTTCATACTCTTCCAACAGAGCAGTGCCATGGAATTATGGTGTTGAGGTGTTCTACCATGGGATAAAGCAAGATGCTTGGATTGAAGAAAGCGAAGCTGATGACATTGGTAACATTATTGGCTCTAGTAAGGTGACAAGAACTGGGAGAATCTTTTCACCCGACATCTCACCACCAACTGTTACAAAGGCACCTGTCTGCATCACCACTGCTAAACCCATTGTTGTACCAAAGGGAAAAGAGAAAGTTGTTGAGCCTGTTGAAACAGAAATACCCAAAAAAGACATTGCTACCTAGGAACCTTCCGCTAAAGAAATGAATGAGATCTTGAAAATTATAAAAAGGAGTGACTTCAAGATTGTGGAACAGTTGGGGCAAACCCCGTCCAAGATTTCCATGTTATCTCTGATACTCTGTTCTGATGCTCATGCCCGGGCATTAATCAAATTATTGAAGAAGGCACACGTCCCTCATGAGACTACAACTGACCAGTTTGAAAATTGCGTGGCAAGCTTGATGGCCGATAATGGTTTAGGGTTCTCGGATGTTGATCTGACACCACTTGGGAAGAACCATAACAAAGCTTTACATGTTTCCATGGAATGTAAGGGGACTACCCTAGCACATTTTCTGGTTGACACTAGCTCTTATTTAAACATGCTACCCAAGGGAGCTTTGGACCGTTTAAACTGCGAAGGACTAATTTTAAAACCAAATGATATTATTGTGAGGGTTTTTGATGGGTCCAAAAGGACAGTTCATGGAGAGGTGGATCTCCCGATCAAGGTGGGCTCACTGATTTCAACTCTACTTTATACATCATGGATATCCGTCCTTCCTACTCCTATTTTCTAGGTCTCCCTTGGATTCATGGAGTTGGGGCAGTAACGTAAATTCTTCATCAAAAGCTTAAGTATCCGGTCAAAGGAAGAATTGTCACTGTCTGTGGTGAGGAGGAGTTCATGGTAAGCCATCTCAACTCTTTCAAGTACGTGGAGATAGATGGAGAATTTATAGAAACCTCGTGCCAGGCTTTTGAAGTTGTGCCACCAATGATTGCTATTGCCAAATGTTCCTTTGATGTGTCCAAAGCCGTTATGGCCATGCCAAAGATGGTTTCATTTAAAGATTCTCGTGCTGCAGTCGAAGAAGGAATTTGTGATACTTGGGGGCAACTCCCTGAGATCCTGTTCAAACCAGACAAATATGGTCTAGGTTTCACTATCAAGGCTCAGAAGGAAGTGAGGCACGCTCGTGCAGGGAAGCCCCCCTCCGTATTGGCAGTCATAAAGTTAACATTGTAGGTGATTCTGATGATGAGGTTGCATTTGAAGATTGGGTGTATCCTACTACAACGGAGCTCAACAATTGGCACGCAAAGGACTTCGTTTCCATTTCCTTCCTTGAGGAGTAATTACTTGTTTATTGCTTTCTTTTAATTCAAGAACATTTTGTCTGTAATATTAAACATTGACTTTTAAGACATGTGCCTAGCCCGGGGAATTATGGTCCATTTGTCAAGGGTTTCATTTATTTTCATCTTATCATATGATCATTCAATACAAATCATTAGACTTTTGCATTCAAATATTTGTGCTCATTGTCTTTCTTTTTCTTCAAATACATTTCTCAAAATAGCCATGTATCTTACATACACACTCGTACACTCTTGCAGGTCCTCATCCACTCTGGATCTCATTGCCAATGACTCTACTATTGTCGACTATGACTTTGAATGTCCGATTAACCAAGCCAAAAACGAAGGCGAGGAAGATTGTGAAATACCGGGAGAACTAGCCAGACTTCTATTACAAGAGGAAAAAGCTATTCAGCCGCACGAAGAGTCAGTTGAAGTCATCAATATGGGTACCGAGACAGACAAGAAAGAGTTCAAGATCGGCGCTAACCTGGAAAGCAGTGTCAAAAGTAGATTGGCTCAGATGTTGCATGATTATGTGGAAGTGTTTACATGGTCATATGAAGATATGCCAAGGTTGGATACCGACATTATAGTCCATCGTCTGCCGACAAAGGAAGATTTCCTCCTGTCAAACCAAAAGTTTGTCGCATGAGGCCTGACATGTCTGAGAAGATAAAAGCTGAAGTAATGAAACAATTTGATGCAGGATTCCTAGATGTAACATCTTATCCATAATAGGTTGCAAATGTGGTTCCAATACCGAAGAAAGATAGAAAAGTTCTCATGTGCGTAGATTACAGGGATCTGAATAGGGCAAGCCCCAAGGATGATTTCCCTCTACCCCATATTGACGTCTTGGTCGAAAATGTTGCTCAGCATAAAGTCTTCTCTTTCATGGATGGTTTCTCCGGCTATAATCAAATTAGAATGGCTCCCGAAGACATGGAGAAGACCACTTTCGTTACGCAATGGGGCACCTTTTGTTACAAGGTCATGCCATTCGGGTTGAAGAATGCAGGGGCAACATATCAAAAGGATATGGTAGCTTTGTTTCATGATATGATTCATCATAAGATAGAGGTATATGTGGATGATATGATTTCAAGATCACAAACTGAAGAGGAACACTTCAATCACCTATACAAACTATTCGAGAGGCTGAAAAAATACAAGTTGAGGTTGAACCCTAATAAGTGCACATTCAGAGTACGATCTGGAAAGCTTCTAGGTTTTATGGTCAGTGGTAAAGGCATCGAAGTCAATCCTGCCAAGGTAAAGGCCATCAAAGAAATTCCAGTCCACCACTCTGAACAGGAAGTTAGAGGATTCTTGGTTCATCTCAACTACATCTCCCGCTTCATATCTCACTTAACTGCTACTTGTGAGCCAATCTTCAAACTCTTGAAGAAAGATCAAGTAGTCAGATGGAATGATGAATGCCAAGCTGCCTTCAACAAAATCAAATAATATATGCAAGAACATCCTATCCTCATGCCTCTAGTTGAAGGAAGACCCTTAATCATGTACTTGACGGTGCTAGAGAATTTTACTGGGTGTGTTTTGGGCCAACATGACGAGTCTTGCCAAAAAGAGCATGATATTTACTACCTGAGCAAAAAATTTACCGACTGTGAAACCAGATATTCACTGCTCGAGAAAACTTGTTGCACTCTGGCATGGGATGCTCGCCAACTAAGACAGTATATGGTGACTCATGCCACTCTACTGATTTCTAAGATGGACCATATCAAGTATATCTTCGAGAAACCTGCTCTTTTCGGACGAATCGCTAGATGGAAAATGATCTTGACTGAGTACGACATTCAATACACAATGCAAAAGGCCATCAAAGTAAGTGTATTAGTAGATCATTTGGCCCATCAATTTGTTGATGATTATCAGTCTATGAACTTTTACTTCCCAGATGAGAACATCATGCTAGTGACCGACTGCGCGAAACTCGGACCGTATGACAAACCTGAACAAGGATCCCGATGGACTATGGTCTTCGATGGGGCTTCTAAAGCCTTGGGTAACAAAATTGGTGCTATGATCATCTCCCTTGAAGGTTTCCACACTCCTTTCACTGCCAGACTATGCTTCGATTGCACGAACAACATGGCTGAGTACGCAGCGTGCATTTTGGGTATGAGGGCTGCCATCGATTTAAGGATTAAGAATTTTAATGTGTTTGGAGATTCTTCTCTACTGATTAGCCAAGTAAAAGTAGATTGGGACACTAAGCACCCTAATCTCATTCCTTACAAGGAACTTGTGCTATATCTGATTCCTTACTTCAAAGAGATCACATTTGAACACTTCCCTAGGAAAGAGAATCAGTTAGCTGACGCTTTGGCTACCATGTCTTCTATGTTCAAAGTCAAATGGGACAACAAAACTCCTTTGATTACAATTGAAAGGTTTGACGAGCCTGCGCACTGTTGAGAGCTTGACACTGACACCGAAAAGCCATGGTACAATGAGGTGAAGAGATACCTTGAGGCACAAGAGTACCCTGAAGGAGCATCTATCAATGACGGAAAATTATTACAAAGATTTTTAGCCAAATTATTCCTAAGTAATGGAATATTGTACAAACCCAACCATGACTCTACTCTACTCCGATGTGTGGCCAAGAAGGAGGCAGAGGAAATTATGGAAGATAAGCACGATGGTTTGTTTGGGACTCACTCTAGCGGACATACTATGGCCAAGAAAATCCTTAGAGCTGGTTACTATTGGTCAGTGATGGAGACTGATCGCCCTCAACAATCAAGAACTTGCCATAAATGCAAAATCTATGCTTATAAGGTCCATGTGCCTCATGTCCCTCTGAATGCCATGATCGCTTCGTGGCCATTTGAAATGTGGGGCATTGACATGATAGGAGAGATCAAACCCACTGCTTCTAATAGACATTGCTTCGTTCTTGTCGCTATCGACTATTTCACCAAATGGGTCGAAGCCGCCTCATTTTCCTCAGTCACAAAGAACGTGGTAGCCAGATTCATCAAACACAACCTCATCTGCTGCTATGGTATCCCCGAAAGGATCATCACCGACAATCGGACTAACCTAAATAATGCTATGATTACCAAACTTTTCACTCAGTTCAAGATCAAGCATCACAATTCTTCTCCTTATAGACCTAAAATGAATGGCGCAGAGGAAGCGGCCAACAAAAAAATTTAGAATATTATGCAGAAGATGGTAGTGACCTACAAGGACTGGCATAAGATGATGCCATTTGCTCTTCATGGCTACCGCACTTCAGCTAGAACAATAATTGGGGCAACTCCCTTTTCTTTGGTCTATGGCATGGAAGTTGTCTTACCAGTGGAAGTTTAGATTCCCTCACTAAGGATTATGAATGAGGCAGGCTTAGGCGAAGACGAGTGGGTTCAGACAAGATTGGATCAATTGAACTTAATCGATGAAAAGCGACTGGATGTTGTTTGTCATGGTCAGATGTACCAAAAACGCATGATCAAGGCTTTCAATAAAAAGATCAAGCCTCGAGTATATCAAGTTGGTGACTTGGTGATAAAGCGAATCATTCCACCACAAGGCGACCCCAGGGGAAAATGTACTCCCACCTGCGAAGGGTCATTTATTGTCAAGAGAATGTTCTTTAGTGGTGCCATGATGCTGACTACCATGGATGGCGAAGACTTCCCACATCCTGTGAATGCGGACATAGTTAAAAAATACTACGCATAAGAGACACGCTAGGTTGACACACCTAGGCAAAATAAGGGAATCCCGGCAAACCAAAAGGTTTGGGAAACAATTAGGTATATATGCAAAAGATTGTACACCCGGCAAGTTGAAAACCCGAAAGGGCGACTTGGGCAAAAAGGGTATCCTAGTGAGCTGAAAAACCGAAAGGGTGGTTCAGGAAAAAGTTAAGGATTGAAAGCGTATGACTATGTCCCGTGGAATCACCACAGTCGACTTTATTACCAAGGTCCGAGTTCAAACGGTCCAAGATTAATCCAATCAACTTCTGTCAACGGCAAAGAGCATTCGAAGACATTAGGGAAATAATAGAGTGGGAATGCAATGAGATCACTTCCACATGGATATTTATCTTTGTTTTAAAATTTTTTTTCTTTTCAACGATTTCCTCTTACTAGGATCTCCGTCTCTTTGTACAAAAATGCCTATTCATGGGCAAAATATCAATACAAATATACTTTGAAGTGCAAACTTTTTGTTTTTTGTCCTGAATGCAAAAATGTCCAATGACTAAAATTGAACGAACATATGCATATGAACATGATTAAAAATATTTGGAACATGTGTCTTGCTAAGCCGCATCAAACATCTCTTTAATATATATGGAATACCCCCACAAGAGTTTAGTTCATTAGCATTATCCTCGCAAGGACGGCTACAATAAACCTTTCCCCAACAGAGTTACCCATGAAGTCTCTTGGCATAGGTTGATTCCCAGCCAGAGTCTCAATCTCTTATCAGTGCTCTCCCCAGCTAAGTTGGTCCTACAAGAAGGAGCCTTGTGGATCTCTTCCTCAAAGAACCCACCTAGTCAGCAGTTTGTCAAGTATTTCTCAATAGGGTTTATTTCCCCAACAAACTACAGATCTCCCAGCTGAGTCTATCCCCTCCAGTTTGAGTTTTCCCCTCGAATTATCAGAGGACCACAACCCTTGATCCCCAGTGAAGTCGCCAAATAAGTCTTTTCTATCTCCAAAAGTTTCTATGAAGCCTGGAATCCGACCAGATAACAGTTTTAACTTCAGTAATTTTTTGTTAAGCCTGGATCCGAGCAGATAACAATCAACTTCATTCATTCAAGACAATATCAAGCCTGGACCCGACCAGATAATAGTGAAACTTTTCAGATACTACAAAGCCTGGCCCCGACCAGATAATAATACAATTTTCAGTCGCTATGAAGCCTGGACCCGACCAGATAATAACACAACTTTCAAATACTATGAAGCCTAGACCCGACCAGATAATAGTATATCTTTCAATAACTGTGAAGCCTAGACCCGGCCAGATAATAGTTAATTCCTCAAGAAACTGTGAAACCTGGACCCGACCAGATAGTAGTTACCACTTCAAGTTGTTGTGAAGCCTAGACCCGACAAGATATCAGTTCGACTTCATCTCTTCCAGCAAGTTACTGTGAAGCCTGGACCCGATAAGATATCAGTTCAACTTCATATTTTCAAGTAAGTTATTGTGAATCTTGGATCCGACCAGATAGCAATTAACTTTATTCCCTCAGAAATTCGTTGTGAATCCTGGAACCCGGCAAGATAACAACCAATTCCCAGCAAGTCACTATGAAGCCTGGACCCGACCAGATAGTAGTTACAACTTCAAGTTGTTGTGAAGCCTGGACCCGACCAGATGTCAGTTTAACTTTATTTCTTTATACAAGTTTATTGTTGGATCTCAAGTTATGAATTTGTGAATAGAGGTCCATGAACTAAATAACTTAGTGAAAATTTGCCCTAATTTAGGCAGGTTTTTGACCCAACTTTATAGACATTTTTCACCTAGTTCCAAGAGGTATCTCAAAATGCATTTCAAAGATGGATTGTAGATCATGTTTCAAGATTTCCAAAATGTCCAAGAACTCTCCAAGATCATTTGTGGTTAAGGAGAATCGAAGAAGAGAAATTGGCATTTTGTCACTTTTGATCAAGCCATTTTTACATGAGATCAAGTTGCAAATCAGATCCTAGCATGCTTGTACCTTGCATTACAGGTCCTAAACTCATTCTACACTCCATAATTAAATGCTAACACAATGGATAAAGGCTTTATTTTCACTTTTGGAACATTGTACAAGAAATAAATCCATTAATGGCATAAAGGGCACATTGCCATTTTCATAAAGGCAAGCTTTTCCAACTTTATCAGCCTTGAGCCTTGGACTTGTTCCTTTGGTACAAAAAATTTCCACAGGAATTAAGCAAAGCATACCAACTCCCATAAGCTCAAGAACTAGCCAGTGCAGGCCTGTTGCACAAGTCACTTCAACTTTTCTTAAAATGCAAGAAAGTTGGCCAAAAGTTCAAAACTTGTACAAGCTGATAAAGGGTGGACTTGGTATCATTCTAGGCATCTGGACAAACTTATCACAAGCCAAGACACGAATTCTTGACCTCTGAAACACTCCAAAACTCCAAATTTCTGCCCAACATACACACTACGCCAAAAAAGACTTACGAAAGCGTTTTTTTTTTCCTTTAAAAGCGCTTTCGTAGGTGGCGCTGCTATAGGTTTTAGCAGCGCTTTTTGTTTAATGAAAAGCGCTTTCGTAGGTCTACCTAAGGAAGCGCTTTTTTATGAAGAAGCGCTTTTTTATGAAGAAGCGCTTTCATAGGTCTACCTAAGGCAGCGCTTTTTTCTGGAAAAGCGCTCTCATAAGTTTTCTTTTAGCAGCGCTTTTTTCTAGAAAAGTGTTGTCTTAGGTAGGCTTTTAGCAACGCTTTTTTCTGGAAAAGCGCTTTCATAGGTGGTCTTTTAGCAGCGCTTTTTCCTAGAAAAGCGTTGTCATATGTTTACCTTAGACAGCGTTTTTTGTGAAAAAGAGCTTTCATAGGTTACCTAAGGCAGCGTTTTTCTTGAAAAAGCGCTTTCATATGGTGTTTTTTTTAGAGGTATAATTTATATAATTCATATACCTGCATTGTTTGCAGCATATTATTTATATAAACCAGTTGCCATAACCTGTAATTCATAAACCGCGGTAATGCATTGTATACCATTGTAATCCAAAATATATATATATATATCATTTTTGTACCTCAAAATATATAAAAACTATTGTTATCAGCATTGTAACTCAAAATCCGTCTTACAAAATCAACCCTAACAACAACTAAATCAGTCCTAATGTATGAAAGAAACACGGTCAATTATGTATTAAGGTTCTGGTCCTGCGAGGTTTGAACATAATAACACGGTCAATATGGTATTCCATGTACACATGTAACGTATTCATAACACTTTTCACATAATAATATATTCATACCTTATATGATTCTCTGCTCAATAAAATATTGACACAATTCCTCTTTGATTTCTTCCAACTGAAGTTTCATGTAATATGCACATTTGTATTCATCGAAGTACTACATAACAAAACATAATATGCATGATTTAGTGAAAAGTAAAAAATTATATGAAATATCCGAGAAATAATAAAACAAATCATAAGTTATAAATCCATACCGTGACTGGAATATCTATTTGATTCAGTTGAAGGATTTCTTTGATAAACCACATAACGAAGTATCCGCAATCTATACCATTTTGCTGTTGAGGACACTACATAGAAAAACAAATAAGAATATATAGTTGTATTGTTTTATCAAATAGCATAAATATTATAAGAGGCATTGTCATAGGTTACCTCGTGACCATTAATGCAAAAAAAATTAAAGACGCATCACTAAAATTCAAAGAGGCATTGTCATGAGTTAGAAAGAAGAGAAGCCTTTCTATGTTAGTTCTTCGTGTGACCATAGATCTGTAGAAAACTCGTAGTTTGTGACGTGATCCCAATGAGGTGTTTCACTTTATTGGAAACTACTTGATAGTAGCAATCTCCTAAGGTTGCTTCCTGATGACATGTTTCAAACCAAGTTGGGAGTTGAATCTCAGAAATTCTCAAGGGAGTTCATTCATTTGGTTTGTCTTCCTGATGCGGGGAGTGTTGGTTTCTCAGAAATTCTCTTCGTCAATCTTCAAATTCTCACCTTCATCTTCTCTCCGCTTTCTCTCCATAACCTTCATTCTTCAGACTTCAGAAGAATCACCAAAAATACTTCAATCTTCTCTCTATGAAATCTCTGAAGCTCTCTGCATATTCAATCTTCATTATCTCTGAGCCTCTTCAATAATCCGCAACAATCATCATCAACATCGTTAAGAAATCATCATTATCATCTGCTTCAAACATCGACAACAACACCACAATAGAAACAAAATCGTAGAAGAAATTTGAAAGTAGAGATGAAGTGAATCGAAGAAGTAGCAGTGAAATCTACCTCTGAGTGTTTTGATTCGCTTTACCGGTTTGAAGGAGCACCAGACTCTTTCCGGTAGGTAAACAACGTCGAACTTTATCGTTTATCCGTTTTTCTACATCTTGATGTGTGTCAAGTGAGAAGGACCAAGATTGCGAAGTTGATGGCGAACGCGTGGAGAGGTTGAAATCATGACTGGGACGTTGAAAGAGGTTACGACGACTCAATACGGTGGTCGCTGGTAGGTTGAGATCAAAGAGGCAATTCCACGAATGATTCCAAGCGAGATAAAGAGGAGTATATGAGGTCAAGACATGACTGTGAGTTAGATGACACGTTTTACGGCCATTTTCAGACTCAAACCACCACGGGTGTCGGTGTTGCGGTGGCTGAGATTTTTTAACCTTTGAAGATGATGAAACAACAAATAAAGGGAATAGATAAAGACTGTGAACCCTAAGCCTTTCTCAAAGCGCATTGTTTCGTTGTTTCTAGCCACTTTATTCTCATATATTTAATAATCTGGATTATGTTAATTCGTTTGGGATTTCAAAAAGCGCTTTCGTAGCATATCCTATAGCAGCGCTTTTAAAAGTGCTTTCTAAAGGCCAGCTTTAGCAGCGCTTTGGAAAAGCGCTTTCTAAGGCTGACCTTTAGCAGCGCTTTTCAAAAGCGCTTTCTTAAGGTACCCTCTGAAAGTCCATCTTTAGCAGCGCTTCCCAAAAAGCACTTTCTAAGGGTGACCTTTAGAAGCGCTTTTAAAAAGCGCTTTCTTAAGGCACACTTTGAAAGCGCTTTTTTAAGCGCTTTTTTTTTAAAACCTACAGCAGCGCTTTTTTCCAAAAGCGCTTTCTTTTATGTACTGCTAAAACTTATTTTTGGTGTAGTGACAGCAGTTCTGCAAAATCATAGCAAGCTCAATATTTGCTCGTGCGTTTTGCCCTTTAACACTTCAAACATCTTCCACACATCCTACCAAAGCTATCCAAGCATTCATCCTGCACCTGTAGCCCCTGCTTCAGCCATCACCATTTTCACTTGGGAAGGTTGCATTTTGACTTCTACAGAGAGTTTCAGCCATCCACAAAGCCAGCTAAGCATTGGAATAGCTTGAGGGAACTTCAAGGAAGCTGACACGATCCTCAGGCCTCACTCAAAGTCCCTACATTGCCATATCCAAATCCAGCTGAAGGAGGTAGTTTTCAAAACTTTATCTCTCTATTTAGGCATCCTCAAGTCATGATTTGTGAAGCAAAAATGTAGTCCTTAACATGGTAAAGCTGTACATATGCATAGTTGTCATTTATATTAACTGAGCTAAGAGAATTTGAATGTTGAACATGCTGAAAAAATTAGGTCAGAATTTAAGGGTTATAAAATTCTCTCTGATCTTTGAGAGTCGGGTTACAAACTTTATATCATTGGAATCGTGAGATTACAAGCTACATTTTTTATGTTATGAGTTTTTTATTTTAAGCAAGCATGAGCAAGTTGCAGGTTTGAAGGGAAAACGCGCGCAAGCTGAAGGACAGGGATGAAGATGATGTTCTGGGCCTTGGCGCCTTTGGGCCTATTTGCTTTTGTTTTTCACACCCCATGACTTGATATTTGCACCCCCTTTGCATATTTGCTTTATTTTTCATTTTTCTTTTTATATTTTTATATTTATTGTTTTTATTTATTTTTCTGAACTTTTAAAAATCACAAAAATATTTTCTTAATTTTTTGCAATTTTATTTTATTTTTATTATTTTTTCCACATATAAAAATAGTTTTATTTTAATAAATAGAATCTATTTTCTTATGAAAAATTGTAAATACATTTAAAAATACCATACATTTTTATTTTTATTATTCATACACATAAAATATTATTTTCATACATATTTTAATTTTTAATATTTGTTAATAATATTATTTATTATTTCTTGTACAAAAATGGACAAAATAAAATAAATATAGAACATATATTTTCTTTTAATCAAAAATTAGGGTTTCCCCTTTCAAAAATAACAATATTATTTTTCTCTTTTTTTAGGGCTTAAATAAATCATTTTTCTCATATAAAAAAATCAAATACAAAACATTTTTGCATAAATATATTTTTATTGCATTTTTAATATTTGTACATTTATTTAATTTGCACTTAATTCAATTGGGTTGTAATAGTATTTTAGGGTTTATATTTGTGCAATATCCCCATTCAAAAACTTGTATCCCCCCTCCCATAATAATTGTTGTAATAGCTTAATTTACATTTACGCAAGTTATCGCATTTATACCATGTTAGTAAATTAGGGTTTTGCATGATAAGACCAAAAACAAACAAATAGAAATGACCTAATCCAAGACAAATCAAGCATGAAAAATGACACACATTGCACACAAACACCCTTAGGGTTTTACCCACTTGGTTGCCTAATACAAAATGGTCATGTTACACACGTGAAGTATCTTGGCAAAACAAAACAAATTAAGATCATAGTCCTTCGATGATGCAATCAAAAGGTTGCCTAAACAAATGATCTTGGTCCCTCAAAATGCTAAAGATACTTGGCAACATTGCTATCATGGTCATACGATGACCCACGCCCGTCCCGTTTAACATACAAAGATAGGGTTGTTTACCAAAACAATGGTAAATCAACAATGTCAAAGGAATAAAAATGCATAGGAAAGACATTTGAGTAGGTAGATAGATTCTAAGTTACTTGCTCCATTTCAAACAATCCTTGCTATTTTCAAAAACAAGCACACACACATTTTCAAAACATTTCTAAACATCTTTCAAAACATTGAAACATTTTTTAAAAGACAAACATCTTTGTATACATTCTTACGAACGAGAATCATTACAAAGATTGCCTAAACGATGGCCTCTTTTTAAAATACTTTCAAAACCACACAAAGCACCATTTCAAACAATTTCAAAAGCAAAGAAAGTGATCTAAAACAAGTAACTAAGAGCCCATGGAAAACCATGGATGAAAAGGGTGCTAGCACCTTCCCTTTTCATAATCTACCCCCCGAACCCAAAAACAATCTCAAAGGTCTTTCCTGTTCTTTTTTACCTTTCCTTTTGGATAAAAGAAAAGTCGGTGGTGACTCTTGCTAACTGCAACATTTGCAAACACAAACGCAAAACCTCAAGTCAGTTCTCCCACCGCATCACAGAACTGGCGACTATGCTGGGGATTTTTATAAAAGTGGGGTTACCTTAGGGTTTAGATAATATTTATTTGCTTACATTGTTTGACTTGTTTGCTTTACATTATGGTTCTTTGTTTGGGTTTGAATCCTCTACCCGGATTTGGGATACATTATAGGTAAATAGCAATACGTTGTGGAAACTGTGTGGGGTATACCGACATGGTCTAAGAAATAGCTATGTTAGTGTGACATATTTGGGGGTACCGGTAGCCTTTGAGTTAATAAAAGAGAATACGGGGCCGCTGAGTCATGTCATGAAGCACTAATGAACTTCTAGAACCCTTTACTTGACCAACTTGGCCTTTAGGATGTAGTGAGATGACCGGCTTTGGTGCAGTCCAAAGTTGGTAGATACTCGATACTACACTCATTGAGGGTTGGTTTCTTGGGATATTTCGGTCGCCATTAAAGAGGATTGAGCTGAAACAATGACCAAGGAAACAATCCAGTGATATTGAGCTCCTTAGAACTCGGTTACTATTATTAGGACAGGTTGAGCCAACGAAACTTCAAGAGGGTACTTACCTATAAAACCCCATGCAAGCCTAAACTAAGAACTTATTTGCTTTGCTTGTATATGCATACTTGTACATAACATCATGGACATCATGAACATCATATGCATCCACTAACCATTTCAAGGATTTTGGAGGTTCATCTTTGTTCTTGTTTTGTAGGATATGGATTCACTTCGCAGGAAAACTATCCAAATCAACCTTGTAAGAATTCCTCCACAACTCAAGGAGCTAGCTTCAAGGATCCCTGAGAACTCTCCATTCACCGAGAGGCATGGTCGTCTACTCAACTTGGTCACCTCTAACACAGAGGAGGATATGATGAAGGTTCTCTTCCAGTTCTTTGACCATTTGCATCATTGCTTCACATTTCCTGAATATCAACTTGTGCCCACTTTGGAGAAATTTTCTCAACTCTTGAGGATTCCTATTCTCAATCAACTACCCTTCAACGGTACAGAAAGAGATCCAAAGCCAGAAGATATTGCTCAAGCCCTGCACTTGCACTCATCTGATGTCACAACACATTGGGAAACTAGAAGTGGTGTCAAAGGCTTCTTGTCAAAGTTTCTGTTTGCGAAGGCCCAGAGCTGTTGGAATTCTATAGACTTACAAGCTTTTGAGGAGATTGTAGCTCTTCTCATCTATGGGATGGTCTTATTCCCTAATCCTGATCAACTTATAGATGTGAGCGCTATCAAAATCTTCATGTCTCGCAACCCGGTACCTACATTGCTTGGGGGTATCCTCCACTCTTTTCACACTCGTACAATGAGGAAAAGAGGTGTTCTCATGTGTTGTACTCCTCTCCTGGCAAGATGGTTTATTTCGCATCTTCCCCAATCATTCTTGAAGAATGAGCAAGGTTTGAGGTGGTCACAAAGGTTAATGACACTTAACCATTCAGATATTCATTGGTGTTCTCGATCCAAAGAGAATGTTATCATCATTAACCATTGTGGGGAATTCCCTAATGTCCCTCTACTTGGCATTAGGGGAGGCATCACCTGCAACCTTTGCTTATCTCTGAGACAGTTTGGTTATGCCCAAAGGGATGGCCCACATGACATGCTGATTCAAGGGTTGGTTTTCGACTATGACAACGACGACCAAGGACTCCGTCAGAGATTCATCCGAGCTTGGAGAATGCTCAACAAGGTGGATAGCAAGACTCTGGGGCACAAGAATTCCATCCCTCTTGAGCCTTACCTCAAGTGGGTACGAACCCGCGCCCAAAGTATTATAATGCCTTACCCCTCCATTCTCCCAGTGATTATAGAGCCTGTTAAGGAAGGAGAGGTTCCATACACCATCCTACATCCTGACATGCCAACATCACTCGAAGACCTACAAAGGAGTTGGATGCAGCTCAAGGGAGAGCGTGATGTTTTCGAAGCCCAATTATACGCAAGCGAGAAGAAGGTTTTGCAACTCACTCAGCTACTCCATGAAGAGCAGACCCTCAACACCTACATTGCACCAAAGAGGATGCGCAACGTCTTTTTACCTTATAATTTTGTATTATTTTGCCCAAGGGGCATTGATGTACTAACAATTCTATTAATATGGCGTGTGTGTCTTTTTTGTTTAAAACAAATTTGAATTTCTGAATCCTTGAAAGCATTGCATGAATACATATCATTCATCATAAGTATAAACAGGTCTTCACACCAAGTTTCCCCATCTCTCTGCTGTTTATTTCAGCAAGATGGATCTTGAACAAACGGTCAAAGATTTGCAAGCTCAAAATTCACAATTTCAGCAACTACTCATGACCTTAGCCAAGGGGCAGGAGGAGCTCAAGACTCTGCTAGAGAAAGAGAAAGAGAAAAAGAAGAAGAAGCCAAATGGTATGGTTATCATGGGCCTAAGATTTCAGGGACAAGCCAGACGGACCTTAGAATTTCCAACAACCTCGGAAGAAGGAAAAGAAAAAGGAACGACAATACCATCAGATTCTGAAGAAGAAGAAGAGGAAGAAGAGGACTACTCTGAACAATAATACCCTCCGGCTGATGACAAGTACAAACACCTTGAAGAGCGACTCAGCGTTATGGAAATCCAGAGAGTATCAGGGCTAGATTTTGAGGAGTTAGGGTTGGTGTCTGGAATAGTAATCCCTCCTAAGTTTAAAGTGCCACTTTTTGCCAAGTATGATGGGGTGTCTTTCCCTAAAATGCACCTCAGATCCTATGTTAGGAAGATGCAACCGCATTCTGCTGACAAATACCTGTGGGTCCACTTTTTCCAGGACAATTTATCAAGAACACAGCTTGATTGGTTCTACCAGTTGGAGAGGGAAGATGTTCATAATTGGGAAGACTTGGCAGCAACCTTCTATAAACAGTATAAATACAACGCCAACTTGGCGCCAACCCGTACTCAGCTGCAAAGTATGGCTATGGCTACCAATGAGGGCTTTAAAGACTACGCCCAAAAGTGGAGGGACCTAGCCGGAAGGGTGCAACCACCTTTATCTGAAAGAGAGTTAGTGGACATGTTCCTGGGGACTCTGTCAGGCCCTTTCTTTAATCATATGATTGGGAGTTCCTCTGCAGGGTTTACAGAATTAATCTTAACCGACGAAAGAATAGAGGCTGGTATAAGAAATGGGAAAATTCAGAAGGACGCGTCTGCCTCAGCTGCTGTGAAAAAGCCCTTCACTGGAAAGAAGGAAGTGTCTGCTGTCTATGCACAGAGGAATCAGGGAAGAACCGAGCACCGACCAATAGTGGGGGCCGTCATGATTCAAAAGCTTGCATCATACCAGCCAAGAAACAACCAGCCGAGAAATAACCAGCAAAGGGTGGAAAGGCCATTACGGCAATTCACCAAGATTAAGATGACTCCAGCTCAAGTCCTACCACATCTTCTGAAGTTAAATCTTGCCATGTTGAAAAAGGCCCTTAAAAATCCCAATACTACATCTCCACACTACCATCTGAATGCCAGGTGCGCTTACCATTCTGAAAGTCCAGGGCACGACACCGACAACTGTTGGGCTCTGAAAAACAAGATTCAAGATCTGATTAACACAAAGGAAGTTGAATTCGAAGCGCCAGAGAAACCGAATGTTATTTCCGCCCCAATGCCGAGGCATGGTCACAATGCCAACGCTATTGAAGAAGATCTGTTTGTTGCCACCGTGGATGAATTGTTGACTCCGCTCTTGACCATTAAGTTGAATTTGTTAAAGGCTGGGGTGTTCCTAGGTTGTGACAAAGATTGCCATGTATGCCTATCCTCATCATTTGGCTTCCCTCTGTTGAAGAAAGGTATCTAACAACTGATTGATAATCAAGAAATTTTGTTTGAGAAAGCTCCTGTTTCACCCATTCCAGTTCCAGAAGTTTCAATAATAACCATGTACGCCAATCCTTCCAGGGTTCCTAAAAAACCCGTTAGGATTACATCTTCTCCAGTGACTACTCCATTGAAGATGACAATGCTCGGGCCAACCCCATATAAATCAGATAAAACAGTACCATGGAACTATAGTGGAGAAATCTACTACCATGGTGTCAAACAGATTGAACAGACTGCCGAAGAAAAAAGCTCCGAAGAGGACAGTCTCGACATTAGAAATATTGTTGGAACTAGCAAGATCACCCGCAATGGTAGGATCTTCTCTCCAGAGATTACTCCTCCAACAGCAGTCTTTGGACCCGTGGCCGTTCCGAAGATTACCTCTAAACCAGTGATTGTACCTACAAGCGTACCCACCAACAAAGATAATACAATTCCCATTCCTACTTCCGCTGCTGAGAATAAAGGAAAGAATGTTCAAGTGGAGCCTGTCCTGACGAAGGCTCAGTCACTAGTTATTCCTGAAACATCCAAGAAGGAGATGGAAGAAATCCTGAGGATCATTAAGAAGAGTGATTATGATGTGGTTGAACAACTAGGGCAGACCCCTTCCAAGATCTTTATTCTATCCCTGTTGTTGTGCTCTGAAGCGCATGCCAAAGCTTTGGTCAAATTTCTGAAGACAGCACACGTGCCGTTAGAAACGTCTGCTGACTAGTTCCAGGACTGTGTGGCCAGTTTGACAGCTGATAATGGCCTGGGTTTCTCCGATGCTGACTTGACACCCCGAGGGAGAAAACACAACGATGGACTACATGTCTCAGTGGAGTGCAGAGGAACAACCCTAGCTCATGTCTTGGTTGATACTGGTCGTCTTTAAATGTCTTGCCGAAGAAAGCCCTTGATAGGTTGGATTGCGAGGGGCTGACTCTAAAACCCAGCAATATAGTGGTCAGAGCTTTTGATGGATCGAAAAGGATGGTCCATGGAGAGGTGGACATCCCAATCAAGGTGGGAACTCAGGTCTTCAACTCAACATTCTATGTGATGGACATCCTTCCTTCTTATTCCTGCCTGTTGGGACGCCCCTGGATCCACAATGCCGGAGTTGTCACTTCCACCTTACATCAAATTCTCAAGTACCCCGTCCAAGGGAAGATCATAAATGTCCATGGGGAAGAGGAATATATGATTAGTCATCTAAATTCCTTCCGTTATATGGAGTTAGATGGCGAGTTCATAGAGACCCCTTTCCAACATTTTGAAGAAGTCTCTCCTGAAATAGCGGCGACCAAGGCGGTATCCTCAACTCCTAAGATCACAAGACCTTCGCTTCGGATGTCATCTCTCAAGGATGCAAGGGCAGTAGTGGAAGAAGGGGGGTGCATAATCTGGGGCCAGCTTCCAGACATTCCTTACAAATCAGACAAGTTTGGCTTGGGATTTACTTCGATTGGTCAGAAGGCTGTACGCCGCGCCCGTGTCGGAGGGCCACCTGTGAAGATCAGCCACCAAGGGGTTAATGCACTAGAGGACAGTGAAGAAGATGGCAGCCTGGAAGACTGGATATTTCCTACTGTCAGCGGAGGACTGTGCAATTGGGAAGCAAAAGACTTTGTTCTGATTACTTTCATACCGCAGTAATTTATCTTTTCCATTTATGTTGGATCTGTAATAATTTACAAACAATTCATACTTTTTCAACCTTGTGTCTTACCCGAGGCACAACGGTCCATTTGTAAGGGTTTTTTATTTCATTTTCATATTTCATTTCAATGAATCATGGATGCTTTTTCATATATAAACCTTTTATGCTCATTATCTTTCTTTTACATTTTATTGTTTTAAGATGGCTATACCCTTACACACACCCACACTCATAAATGCAGGTACCCTTCCATTCCGGAACCCATGGGTAACGATACTACTATAGCCTTCAGTGACTCTGAAGATCTGATCTACCAAGCCGAATATGAAGGTGAGGAAGATTGTAAGGTGCCAGGGGAATTGGCCAGATTATTACAGCAAGAGGAAAGACCAAGTCAGCCTCATGAGGAGCAGTTGGACACAATCAACTTGGGTACAGAGGAGGATAAAAAGGAAATCAAGATAGGTGCCAATCTAGAGATGAGTGTCATGGAGCGCCTAATTTATCTACGGCATGATTATATTGAGATCTTCTCCTGGTCATACGAAGACATGCCGGGACTCGATACAGACATTGTGGTACACCGTCTACCCACAAGAGAAGACTGTCCACCTGTGAAACAAAAGGTCCGCCGCATGAGACCTGACATGTTAGAAAAGATCAAAGCAAAAGTTATGAAACAGTTCAATGCTGGATTTCTGGCTGTTACTTCTTACCCTCAATGGGTTGCTAACATTCTGCCCGTGCCTAAAAAGGACGGAAAAGTGAGGATGTGCGTGGATTATAGAGATTTAAACAGGGTCAACCCTAAAGATGACTTTCCACTTCTGCACATCGACATCCTGGTCGACAACACAACTCAGCACAAAGTATTTTCTTTCATGGACGGATTCTCAGGTTATAACCAGATCAAAATGGCACCTGAGGACATGGAGAAAACTACTTTTGTCATACAGTAGGGTACGTTCTGCTACAAAGTGATGCCATTCGGACTGAAGAATGTTAGGGTAACCTATCAACGCGCCATGGTAGCTTTATTTCATGATATGATACATCATGAGATAGAGGTCTACGTAGATGACATGATAGCCCGATCACAAACTGAAGAAGAACACCTTAATCACTTGCAAAAGCTGTTTGTCAGATTGAAGGAGTACAAGCTAAGATTGAATCCAAACAAGTGTACATTCGGAGTTCGGTCTGGTAAACTCTTAGGTTTCATTGTGAGCAACACAGGCATTGAGGTTGATCCTGCCAAAGTCAAAGCTATACAAGAAATTCCTGCTCCTCGCACTGAGAATGAAGTCAAAGGTTTTTTGGGACGCCTAAACTACATTGCCAGGTTCATTTCTCACCTAATGTCTACTTGTGAACCAATCTTCAAGCTATTGAAGAAAGATCAAGTAGTCAGATGGAATGACGAATGTCAGGTTGCTTTCGATAAAATCAAGGAGTATTTACTAGAACCTCCTGTTCTGATGCCACCCGTCGAGGGAAGACCGCTAATCATGTATCTGACCGTCTTAGAGAATTCAATAGGGTGAGTATTGGGGCAGCATAACGAGTCTGGCCGAAAAGAGCATGCCATTTATTACCTTAGCAAAAAGTTTACTGACTGTGAAACTAGATATTCACTGCTCGAGAAAACTTATTGCGCTTTGGTATGGGCTGCTTGCCGGCTAAGGCAGTATATGTTGACTCATACCACTTTGCTGATATCTAAGATGGATCCGATAAAGTACATCTTTGAGAAGCCTGCTCTATCTGGAAGAATAGCCAGATGGCAGATGATCCTAACGGAATACGATATACAGTACACGACCCAAAAATCTATAAAGGGTAGTGTGCTAGCTGACCATAAGGCTCATTAAGCTGTAGAAGATTACCAGTCCATGAAGTTTGACTTCCCTGACGAAGACATCATGACATTGGACAATGTCGAAGAGATCAGACCATATGACGGACCTGAACAAAGATCCCGATGGACCTTGTACTTTGATGGGGCCTCCAATGCACTTGGAAACGGTATCGATGTTATGCTTATATCTCCAGAAGGATGCCATACTCATTTCACCACCATACTTTGCTTCAACTGTACGAACAACATGGCAGAGTACGAAGCATGCATCTTTGGACGCAAGGCTGCCATAGACTTGGGAATCAAATCCTTAGATGTGTTTGGGGACTCAGCTTTGGTCATCATTCAGATCAAAGGAGAGTGGGATACTAAACATTCAAACCTCATCCCTTACAAAGAACATGTTTTGACATTGTTACCACATTTCGAGCAGATTACCTTCGAGCATTTCCCGCGAGAAGAAAATCAACTAGCGGATGCTCTAGCTACAATGTCATCTATGTTTAAACTTGATTGGGACAATGAGGCTCCCCAGATCTCCATTGAACGGATGGATGAACCAGCACATTGTCACGAGATTAATACCGAAGAAGTAGTGGACCAGCCGTGGTTTCATGAAGTCAAAAGGTATCTCGAGGCTTACGAATATCCTGAAGGAGCTTCAGTCAATGACAATAAGTTCTTAAGGAGATTCTCATCTAAGTTCTTCCTAAGTAATGGCATCCTGTACAAGCGCAATCATGATTCTATTCTGCTCCGTTGTGTGGACAAGATTAAAGCTGAAAAGATCATGGCTGAATTGCATGAAGGTACCTTTGGCACCCACTCTAGCGGGCATACGATGGCAAAGAAGATTCTACGGGCATGCTATTACTGGTCTACCATGGAAGCTGACTGCTATCAACACTCCCGGACCTGCCACAAATGTCAAATCTATGCAGACAAGGTGCACGTGCCTCATGTTCCTCTAAATGTCTTAACAGCTCCTTGGCCCTTCGCTATGTGGGGAATCAACATGATTGGAGAGAACAAGCCTACGGCCTCCAATCGACACCGTTTCATTCTGGTGGCCATTGACTACTTCACCAAGTGGGTCGAAGTAGCTTCCTTCGCATCCGTTACTAAGAATGTTGTTGCCCGCTTCACCGCTTCATCCATTTCAAACAATCCTTGCTATTTTCAAAAACAAGCACACACATTTTCAAAACATTTCTAAACATCTTTCAAAACATTGAAACATTTTTCAAAAGACAAACATCTTTGTATACATTCTTACGAACGAGAATCATTACAAAGATTGCCTAAACAATGGCCTCTTTTCAAAATACTTTCAAAACCATACAAAGCACCATTTCAAACAATTTCAAAAGCAAAGCAAGTGATCTAAAACAAGTAACTAAGAACCCATGGAAAACCATGGATGAAAAGGGTGCTAGCACCTTCCCTTTTCATAATCTACCCCCCGAACCCAAAAACAATCTCAAAGGTCTTTCCTGTGCTTTTTTACCTTTCCTTTTGGATAAAAGAAAAGTCGGTGGCGACTCTTGATAACCGCAACATTTGCAAACACAAACGCAAAACCTCAAGTCAGTTCTCCCACCGCATCACACAGAGCCTTGAATAAATTTGGTGTAATGAAATTTATTGTACAAAACTTGAATTTACTTAAACTTTGCAATTCTCAATTGAATGTTTTGGATTAAAATATCTTGTTTTGGTAACTTGGATTTCAAGCAATCACAAAATGATCAAATAACCAATGCGCCTTGTACTCCAATCAAATTTCTAAACAAAATAAATGTTTGAGAATTCAATTCTAACTTGGTTAACTCAAACCCAAAACCATGGTCATCTAAATGACCGTCTTAATCTTCACCTCTTGTCCATGCCAAATTTGCATTCAAAATGAAACTCGCACGCCATGCTCGATAAAAATGGAACTTCATTTCCAAACAATCATGCTTTGAGAACCATCATCAACCTTAACAAATTTCAAAAACAATGATGATTAAGAACACTTAAAATTTAACAAATGACTTGCGACGATTCGATAACTTTCAAAGTCTTCCCAATGCAATTTTCTTTCGATCTTTGAAGATAAACTCGTGTGCAACATCACCTATGACCATATGCAGAAATAATCGTCTCAGGATCTTGTAATTTGAGGAAATTACAAATCTTAGAAATCAGTTGACAGTTATTTAAGATTAGGTCAAAATCCAAGAAGTGACCTTTAACGCATTCAAATTTGGTGATCTTCTACACGTAATCAGCTCTTGATTTATGAAGAGAAATTAGACATAACATCGAGGAGAGTCATACGCAAGAAAAACCACTCAAAAATATCAAATAACGAAGAAGTTACGGTCGCTTGAACTTGGTCTCGCAAAAGGTCAGCTTTTGGGTTAATGGAGTCATTTTCAGTCGTCTGAACCATTGATTGAGCAGACTTGTGACGCAAGGTTCGAAACTAGGCATGAACATCCTTGAAAATACATGAAGATCTATGAAGACCATTTGTACCCTTGAAGAATCAACTTTCTTTGAGGAACGTCAAACCCTAATCGTTGACTTACTGCCTAGGAAGAGAATTTATCTGATCAAACTTCTGAGCCAAATTGAGTATTCGAGAAGACCTAGGATAGTATCTTAAATAAAAATGAGAGGGAAAATTTTGGGGTACAACAGCTGCCCCTGATCAATCTTCTTAAACTTGAAAAGTGAGATCGACATGTTTGTCGTTCGTAGCTTGAAAGTGGAAGATGATTGAACACTAGAGTGCCCAGAAATTTGCACTCGGCGATGTGTGTGGTCGATTGTGTAAGGAATGGGCTTAAATATGCCATTTGGAGAGATAACAGAAAGTTGTTGGAAATGGGCTAAAAGATGCCATTTGGAGAGATGACGGAAAGCTGTTGGAAATGGGATTAAATATGCCATTTGGAGAGATGACGGAAAGCTGTTGGAAATGGGCTTAAAGATGCCATTCGAAGGTGATTGTTGACAGGAATTAGACCAAGTCTAATTTTGACTTCAACTGGGGAAATGTGAAATCGACCGTATCTGGTCGAGTCCAGGTCTTATAGGGTTGTAAACTGTTGTCTGGAGACAAGGGAGAAGGAACCTGGATAGTAGGGTTGCTTCGAAAGGAAAGCCTGGATCTGAATGAGTATCAGTATGGCATCCGTATCTGGAGCGTATATGAATTGTATCTGAAAGCTGAATTTGAATGAGTATCAGGATGGAATCCGTATCTGGAGCGTATCTAAATTGTATCTGAAAGCTGAATCTAAATGAGTATCAGGATGGAATCCGTATCTGGAGCGTATCTGAACTATATCTGAAAGCTAAATCTAAATGAGAATCAGGATGGCATCCGTGTCTAGAGCGTATCTGAACTGTATCTAAAAGCTGAATCTGAATGAGTATTACGATGGCATCCGTATCTAGAGTGTATATGAACTGTATCTGAAAGCTGAATCTGAATGAGTATCAGGATGGCATCCATGTCTGGAGCGTATATGAACTATATCTGAAGGTTGAATCTGAATGAGTATCAGAATGGCATCCGTATCTGGAGCGTATCTGAACTGTATCTGAAAACTGAATATGAATGAGTATCAGAATGGCATCCGTGTCTGGAGCATATCTGAATTGTATCTAAAAATTGAATCTAAATGAGTATCAGAATGGCATCCGTGTCTAGAGCATATCTAAACTATATTTGAAAGTTGAATCTGAATGAGTATCAGGATGGCATCCGTATTTGGATCGTATCTGAACTGTATCTGAAAGTTGAATCTGAATGAGTATCAGGATGACATCCATGTTTGGAGCCTATCTGAACTATATCTTAAAGTTCAGCTGGTCATGTAGCCAATTATCCTCGGCTTGTTTCAGGTATTAATCTCTTATTTTTTGATTATAGTCGTTGATTAATCCTATCATGCAGAGTAAAACGTTAGCTGTATGCAATGTCATGATGTATGAAATGCATGGTACAATGAGATTGTGATATATGCATTTGTGTCATTAATGTTTATGATATATGGACGCGATTTATGCGTATGTGAGCCAATTTGTTGTAATGATGTTGGATTAGGGAAAATAAATCCCTGACTGCTGCTGGGAATGTAGAGCGTAAGTCTTCATGTTTGTGAAGTTGAAGTGTAGATGAGTTTCCGCTTAGAGAAATAAACTCTATTGTAAGGGAAACACCGTGTATTGCTTGTGAAATCCTTTTGGGGAATCTCGAGAAATTTGGCGACTTCTACCGGGGAGTGATAATTGGAAGTTTTGTTCAGCTAGGGATTAAACTGCACAATGTGGGGGATTTTAGAGAGATTTCCCTATTTCTTAAAGCCGTTAGTGATTGTCTTTTTATTTTGTTCATTTGTAAACGGTAATTACGTTCAAATGCATATGTTCAAAAATAAATCATTGGACGTTTTTGCAAACAAAACACAAGAGTAAAGAAAAAACATATAGTTTTTCACTTTCAAAGAGATATCTTTGTATTGACTTTGAGTAAGTATTTTTGTACAAAGAGACAGACACTCTAGTAAGAGAATTCCGTCGTTAAAAAAATGAAAATTTGATACAAAGAAAATATAGCTATGTGAAATAATCCCATGGGGTTTCCATTCTGCTATAGCCTTCGTGTCTCTGAGCATCTTGTCTCATCAGTTAAAAGCGTACGAGTATATCCCGTTATCTCATCAGTTTATCTATCGGTATAAGATTTGTCACTCTGACAGAGTTCAAACTCTACAAATCCTCACAAGGCCAATTTCATGGATGTCCCCATAAAGTTACTTCAAACAAATTATCCCCACAGAGTTGGATTCATGCAATCCCCAGCCAGAGTTTTCAATCTTTTGAAAACCCTCTCCCCAGCTTAGTTGGTCTAAAAAAGAAATGTAGTGGAGTTCTTCCTAAAGAAAACACCACTCCAGCAGGTCGTCAAAATTTTCTCTTCAACAGGGTTTATTTCCCCAAAAAATTGCAAATTCCCCAGCTTGAGTTTGCTTCTCAGATTATTACAAATCAACAGACGAAACCCCTTAACCCCCCAGTAAAGTCATTGCAATCCCCAATGGAGTCGTTACTATCCCCGAAAGTTGCTGTAAAGCCTGGAATCCGACCAGATAACAGTTGAATCCTTTATCTTCAAAGCAAGTTACTACGAAGCTTGGACCCGACCAGATGCTAGTTCAACTTCATCTCTTTCAAGCAAGTTACTACGAAGCCTGGACCCGACCAGATACTAGTTTAACTTCATCTCTCTAAGAACGAATTACTGTGAAGACTGGAACCGACCAGAAAATAGTTTGAGTTGCTGAAACCTGGACCCGACCAGATAACAGTAAAACTCAATTTTAAGTTACTAAAGCTTGGACCTGACTAGATAATAGTTTAACTTCTTCAATTGCTGAAACTTGGACCCGACCAGAAAACAGTTTGAGTTGCTGAAACCTGGACCCGACCAGATAAGAGTAAATCTCAATTTTAAGTTACTAAAGCCTGGACCCGACCAGATAATAGTTTAACTTCTTCAATTGCTGAAATCTGGACCCGACCAGATAATAGTTTAAGTTGCTGAAACCTGGACCCGACCAGATACCAGTTAACCTCAAGACCAAATTGTTGAAACCTGGACCCGGCCAAATAATAGTTCGAGTTGCTGAAACATGGACCCGACCAGATACCGGTTAACCTCAAGATCAAATTGTTAAAACCTGGACCTGACCAGATAACTGTTTGAGTTGCTGAAACCTGGACCTGACCAGATAACCATTCAAGTCACTACGAAACCTAGACTCGACCAGATAATAGTTTAACTTCTTCAATTCACTAACAAAATTCATCTTCCCCAGTAGAGTTTGCCACTATCCCCAGTGGGTTGCTGCAAAGCATGGATTGGGACCAGATAACAGTTAACTTCTTTATCCCCAGCAAGTTATTGTGAAGCATGGAATCCGACCAGATAACAACTAAACTTTCTTTCTCTCTAATCAAGAGATAGCTCCCCGATATAGCAATGGACAACCAAAATTCTTGAACTCTATTCCCCAAGCAGAAATCAACACTCTCCACAGAGTTTCCCTCAAAGAAAAGTCAATGTTCCCCAGCGGAGTTTTCCTCAAACAACAAAACAGGAATCCCCGACAGAAACACCCTAAACAAAGTTTGAAGATACACATACTCTTCAACAACAGTCTAGGATTTAAAGGCTCCCCAGTATTTGTCAAGGATTTATTCTCCCAGACAAAGATACATTTCAACAATATTTCACATTCATACATCATATTACATACATGATAAATGCATACAGCATAATCTCATTTATTTTGAGAACATCATCAAGCAACGCATACATCTACATGCAACTAACCCTCTTCCTTGCAGGAAAAGTCAATCAACAAAACAAAAGTCCTCTTCTAGATAGATTCACCTCTTCCAGTTAATAATAGGAAATCAACAGTCCTCTTTTGGATAGATTTACTTCTTCCAGTTAAAGACAGGCGAACAAAAGACCTCTTATGGAAAATACTACTAACATTTCTCAAATAGGTCAGAGATTAATTCCTGAAACAGGCCATAGAAACTATATCTACGACCAACAAAAGCGGGTTCTGGATTAATACCTGAAACAAGACAGGACAACTATCTATGAACAACTAATTGTAGATTAATACCTGAAACAAGACAGGACAACTATCTACATGAGCCGATTGAAGACTAACTCCCGAAACAAGACGGGGAAACTATCTTTATTTCTCTTTGGTCAGATAAAGATCAATTCCGGAAACAGGACGGGGCGAATATCTTTATTACCAATGGTGTGAACTCCCGAAACAAGATGGGTTTACCAACAAACTAATTGTATATTAATATCTGAAACAAGACCGGAAAACTATCTACATAAGCAGATTGAAGATTAAATACCAAAAAAAGACGGGGAATTTATCTTTCTTTCTCTTTGGTCAGATAAAGTTCAATTCCCGAAACAAGATGGGGTGACTATCTTTATTACCAATGGTATGAAATCCCGAAACAGGATGGGTTTACCAACAAACTGATTGTAAATCAATTCCCAAAACAGGACGGGGCGACTATCTACATGACAAACGCTTCCTTCAAGACATCTGCTAGTTAAGTTTAAATTGACTGATGATTTATCTTGATTCCGTTCTGGTAGACACTTTCTCTATTTCAATTAATTCTCTTCTAAGATTTATACTGATTTGTTATCCAGTTAAAGATTATTCAAAATCTCTGCTGGTTCAGTTTAAATCGACCGTTGATTTATCCTGATTCTGTTCTGGTAGACATTTTCTCTAGTTCAGTCAAATCGACCCTAAGATTTTTTTGATTCTTATCCAGACAAAAACAAATACAGACACCTGTTGTTTCAGTATAAATCGACCAAAGATTTACCCTGATACTTCTTCCAATCCCTATCAACAACCTTTTGGATGGCATTTATAAGCCCATCTCCGATGATTCTCAATCACTTTTGGATGGCATCTGTAAACCCATCTCTGACAATATTTCGTCACTCTCCAAATGGCATCTATAAGCCCATTCCCGATACAATAAATCCAAAGCATTACTTCTTGCACAAGCGAGTGCAAATTTCTGGGCACTCTAGTGTTCAATCATCTTCCACCTTCGAGTCACGAATGGAAAACATGTCAATCTAACTCTTCAGGTTTAAGAAGATTGAACAGGGGAAGTTGTTGTACCCCCAAAATTTTCCCTCCCATTTTTCATTTAAGATGTTCTCCTAGGGTTTCTCAAATAATCAAAATGGCTCAGGGTTTGATTAGACAGATTCTCTTCCTAGGCATTAAGTCAGCAACTATGGTTTGGTACTTCTCAAGAAAATTTAAGTTTCCAAGGTTTCAAATAGTCTTGGTGGTTCTTCATGTACTCTCAAGCATGCTCGTGCCAAGTTTCAAGCCTTGCATTGAGAGTTTGCTCGGTCAATGGTTCAGATGATTGAAAATGAATTGCATTGACCCAAAAGTCAACCTTTTCAAGATCAAGTTCAAACAATTTTAACTTCATTATTATTCGATATTTTTGAGTGGTTCTTTTTGCGTATGACTCTCCTTGACGTCATCTCTAATTTCTCTTTACAAGTCAAGAGCTGATTGCGTGCGAAAGATCATCAGAATATTCGAATACTTTAGAGGTCATTTTGCAAATTTGACCTCATCACATGAAACTCTTGTCGAACTTTCGAGGTTCCTTACTTCTTCAATTCTCAACGTCCTTTAGACATTTTCTCAAAAGACATTTTCTCAAAAGACATTTTATTCTTATGTTGGGATAATTCATGAAATTAGAGTTCTAGTTCAATGATTCATTGATTTCTTGTCGCCTGTTTCAAGTCATTTGCAATTAAACATTAGTGATTGTTGGATTAAGGTGGATTATTGATTAAATCTCTTAAAGGCACGATTTGTATTATTGGCTCGTATTGCAAGTTACCACTAATTGACGATATGGGTTTTAAAGAAGAAGATTTGAGGATCAATTCGAATAATTATTTTGATTTAAAATTGATTCAAGTGTGTGAGGTGCAATTCATTCATATGAATTTGCTTTTGAATTCAAGGTATGCAAAAGGACTAATTTCTCATGATGCAAGTTTGCTCAATTTTGAAAATCAATTCATGTAATTTGTTTGGAATTCTAGGAGAAAATACAAGATACTCATTCATCTACCATTCAACTTTCATTCAAAGTGTATGTTGAGAACCCAAACATATTTTCACATAAGTTACACTACTAGCATTATTCAAGACTTGTTTGGATTTAAGTTTCCAAGATACATCACCATCATTTTTATGTCACAAGAGGAATTCCTAATTTTTCTTATGTCATAAATTTCAAGCTTTAAAAGTCACATAAACTTTAAATCTAAGCTTTGAATAATCTATCATGTTACAAAACTTTTCAAGCTTTATGGTTTCAAATTCAAAATACATTCATGTTCATCAATGGAAATACATTTAAACCTACATGTAAACCTATGCTAAACTATCCTAAGTTTCAACTTTTTCCCTACAATTTCAAGTCTTCTTGTCACCAAGCATGAGTTGTTGTCCAAATTCCAAAAATATGCATTGCTGCCCTAAATAACAGTCCCAAACCTGTCAAAAACCTGGTGCAAAACCAGCCCAAAAACAGCCCTGCTCTAATAGTCCAAATTCTGCTACAAGCCTGTCCATAAACAGTCCAAATGTGGCACAAAATTAGCAAATAAAAAACTACATTGGAAAGCATTGAGATAGTTAACCAAATTCACCTTAATCTCACCTATAAATCAAGGCATTCTTTCCTCTCAAGAAACAGGACGGGGGAAGCAGAAAACGCACAAAGGAAAATTCAAGGAAGAGGAAAAACAACATATAGAAGAAGTTTGTTCAAACAACAAATAATCAGAGGAAAAGAAGTTTGAGCATAAACAAGAGAGAGAGAGAGAGGGGGAACTTATTGTTTTTTATAAGCTCAATCGGAGAGACTCCGATAGGTATTTCTTCTCCCTATTTACTTCTACACAACTTTCTCATATATCCATGTTTGAATCTTCTTCTGCACTACTTTTATGACATGCAATGCTTGCTTTATCATATTTTCCTTTGTTGTATTTCTGAGTTGCTGCAATACATGGACATTTAAAAATGTTTAGAAATAGTAGTAATAATAATAAACATAAGAAAACCAGAATCGAAATATTAGAAACCATATAAATCATAGAATTATATATTTATTTAACCTTAAACCATTCCCCTCTACACTTAACACTCCATCCTTTAGTACTGATAAAATGGTTGAGAAAAAGCAGTTGCTGCGAGAATCGGTTCAAAAGGAAATGGGATTAATGGATAATGATATACTTATGATATCTTTAACTCCGGAAAGAGCCAGCTGCTGCTTCTTGGATCAGCAAGCTCGGTAGTAAAACATGTACAGCTGGGAGATGGAAAAAATTGAAAGAGTTATCAAATATGAAGGAAGGCCTGTCTACTCAGGCAAGAAGGCAACATGCTAGGAACTTTTACCTGTTGCTGCACTTCAAGACATAAGGAGTATCGATCCCTCCAAATAGCATCTTGGTTCCTTACTTCAATTTCAACATCCATATCGATCTCCAGCTCAAACCTAGTGGTTCCAGCAGCTCCTTCAGCATCAGCATTCATTCACTAATCAATTATCAAAACAACATAATCAAAACCATTAACAAGAACACAATAACAACATATTGACATTCTACCAAAACAATGACACCGATAGAAATTACACAGAAAAATCCTTCTCTGGCTAGCTCATTGCAATCGAATTATGTACCTTCTTTGTCCTGATTCGTTCTACACAATCTTCCTAGCACCGATATTACCCATCAATTGGGACTTTCTACTCAACAAGTCTCTCAGTCAAGAAATGTAGCTCCCAATGCTCCGGTTCATACGCCACCATCCACATCTAGTCAATTGGGAACAATCTCGCAGTCTTCCTTGCGTAAAGGCTCACAAAGTTCGTACTAGGTGTAATGGCAAGAGGAACCAGACTCAGTTTGTTACTTTTTCACATATCGATGACAATATAATGTTATCTGATTATAATTTGCTGGAGGAAGTGAAGAGAGTTGCTGAGGTTGCTGTGAGAATGAGAACAAAGTTAGGTTGGACTTTGTTAAGGAGAGGAGAAGGATAAAAGATGGAAATTTGTTAATGGAGGAGAGATTGATTATTTTTCTTTTGCAGTAACTTAGAGAACAGAGGAAGAGATGAAAAGTTTTGGTAGAGAGGAAGAGAGAGAGTTCTGTTTTTTCCAATACAACATAGAGATAAGTTTTCAACAATAATAGTTTAATCTGTTTTCTCTTCCCCAGATAACTCCCATGCGGCGCCTTTTGCTTTGGTTTAGGGTTTTCCTAACTTTTCCTTGTTCTTCTTTTAACTGGGTCAACCCATTGGGCTTGTTGGCCCATTTCATAATCATATTCTCCTTATATATTAATTTAATCATGGATATAACAGTTAAATAATATAGGCCAGTTGGCAAAGCCTGTATATTGTAACTTAGAGGACCTGGGTTCAACTCTCAGTTAGGCCCTTTATTCTATTTTTCTTGATTCTCTTATTCTTATCTTCAAATTTTGTTACATCTTTGATAACAAAATTAGTTTAGGTTTAATTTTAATTTAAAAATTAAATTAAATAAATATATATAATTTCAAAATTAGTTAATTTAGTTTAGAACTTTGTGAATAAATTTATTTTTAGTTAACATTCTTTTAAATTGTTTAATTTCTTTTAGTTAATCATTTTATTTCTTAGAATAGGTTATTTTCTCTTCGAAATTTCTCACAAACAAAAATACCAAGAATACTATTTTCATATTTTTACTTTTCTAATTAATTTTATTTTATAGATTGTTTTAGTTTAATTAACTGTTTATTTTATTCGATTCGGTTGTATTGCTTGTTTATTTAG
Source organism: Vicia faba (assembly GCA_948472305.1). Taxonomy (NCBI): domain Eukaryota; kingdom Viridiplantae; phylum Streptophyta; class Magnoliopsida; order Fabales; family Fabaceae; genus Vicia; species Vicia faba. Next base: position 829,678,080 of record OX451735.1, on the reverse strand, counting down.
ACTTTTTTATCGCATTGTCGATTCTATCCATCCCCATTTGTAAATTTGTATCCCCCATTCCCGAAAGCTCTGTAATAGCATAGAATTTTAATTTCCACAATTTACTGTTTTTCTTTATACTGTCTAGTAATTAGGCGTGTATGGCAAGATTTAAAATTAATCGCTAGATAACCCTAATCAAAGACAAATTAAATTGAATCAAACACACTTTTCACACGCACACCTCCAGGGTAATCTCGCTTGTTGCCTCGGAAAAACACTCATGCCCCTCGAATGTGGGACGCTTTAGAAAAGACCCTTCGATAAAAAAGATCATAGTCCCTCGATGTTGCCTTCGGTAAAATGATCTTAGTCCCTTACGAAAATTGCTAAAGCGTCTCCCAAGTTGCCTTCTATGACTGTACGATTGACCCGCACATGTTCCTTCACATCTAACGATAGGTCTTCTTACCAATCAATGGTAAGATAGCAACATCTAAAGGAGGAGGAAAAGAATAAAGACATTTTGAGTAGGTAGAACATTCATAGTTGCTTGCTCACAACATTTTCAAAACAACATCTTTCAAACACACCAAACACTTTTAAAAATGAAATACTTTCAAAAGTAAACACTTTGTATACATTCTTATAGAGACGGGAATCATTACAAAGTTCTCCTAAACAAAGGCACTTTTCAAAAATACTTTCAAAGACAATCACAAACACATTTCAAACAAAGCATTTTCAAAGTGATCAAGCAACTAAGAGCCCGTAGATAACTACGGATGAAAAGGGTGCTAACACCTTCCCTTTTCATAACCTACCCCCTCGAACTCAAGAAAAATTCTCAAAGGTGTTTCCTGTTCTTTTTAACCTTTCCTTTATTGAATAAAAGAAAAGTCGGTGGCGACTCTTGCTATCCGCAGCAATTGCGATAAAGCGCAAAAACACCCAAGTCAGTTCTCCCACCGTATTACAACTACTTTTGTCACACAGTGGGGCACCTTTTGTTACAAAGTTATGCCTTTTGGTTTGAAGAATGTTGGTGCAAAATATCAGCGTGCTATGGTAGCTTTGTTCCATGATATGATCCATCACGAGATAGAGGTTTATGTTGATGACATGATAGACATGTCTTAGACTGAAGAAGAACATCTCGACCACCTGCACAAGTTGTTTGGGAGGTTGAAGAAATACTAACTGAGGTTGAATCCAAACAAGTGCACCTTTGGGGTAAGATCCGCTAAACTCCTAGTTTTCGTCGTTAGTGGAAAAGGTATTAGAGTTGATCCTGCCAAGGTTAAAGCCATTTAAGAAATGCCAGCTCCCCGTACTGAGAAGGAGGTCAGAGGTTTCCTGGGATGATTAAACTACATTGCCATATTTATTTCCCATATGACCGCTACTTGTGAGATAATATTCAAGTTACTGAATAAAGATCAAGTAGTGAAGTGGAACGACGACTGTCAAAGAGATTTTGACAAAATCAAGGAGTAGCTCCAAGAACCTATGATCCTGATGCTTCCAGTTGAGGGAAAACCTCTAATCATGTACCTAATAGTGTTATAGAACTCAATGGGGTGTGTATTGGGGTAACATGACGAGTTTGGTCAAAAAGAGCATGTGATATACTACCTTAGAAAAAAATTTACCTACTGTGAAACAAGATACTCACTGCTCGAGAAAACTTGCTACGTTTTGGCATGGGCTGCTCACCGACTAAGATAATACATGTTGACTCATACTACTTTGTTGATCTCTAAGATGGATCCGATAAAATACATATTCGAGAAACCTGCTCTCTCCAGAAGAATAGCAATATGGAAAATGGTCTTGATAGAATACAACATTCAGTATACTACTCATATGACAGATCATTTGGCTCATCAAGCCATAGCCGACTATCAATATATAAACTTCGAGTTCCCGTATGAGAATATTATGCTAGTCACAGATTGTGAACTACTTGGACCAAACAAAGGACTTGATCTAGGATCCTGATGGACTTTAGTTTTTGATGGAGCTTCTAACGCACTTGACAATGGAATTGGTGTTATGATTATCTCTCCCAAGGATTTCCATACACCCTTCACCACTAGACTTTGCTTTGACTGTACCAATAACATGGCCGAATACAAAGCATGCACCATGGGTATCAAGGCGGCTATTGATATGAGAATCAAGTTCTTGAATGTATATGGGGACTCATCCCTAGTGATAAGCCAGACTAAAGGAGAATGGGATACGAAGCATCCAAATCTCATTCCTTATTGGGAGCATGTATTGACGTTAATTTTATACTTCGAGGAAATCACTTTTGAACATATTCCACGAGAAGAGAACCAACTAGAAGACGCACTAGCTACCATGTCATCTATGTTCAAAGTCAGATGGGATAACGAAGCTCCTCGAATTACTATTGAGAGACTAGACGAACCAGCACATTGTTATGGAGTTGACATTGATGGAGTAGAGGAAAAACCTTGGTTTCACGAAGTAAAAAGATACCTCGAGACTCAGGAGTATCCTGAAGGGGCGTCTATCAATGACAAGGAATTTCTATGGACATTCTCTGCCATGTTCTTCCTGAGTAGCCGAATTATGTACAAGTGCAGCCACCATTCAACAATGCTTTGTTGTGTAGACAAGAAGGAAGCCGAGAAAATTATGGAAGATATGCACGAAGGAGTCTTTGGGACTCACTCCAGTGGGCATACTATGGCTAAGAAAATTCTGAGAGCGGGATATTATTGTTCTACCATGGAAACTGATTGCCACCATCATTCCAGAACTTGTCACAAATTCCAGATTTATGCTGACAAAGTACACGTGCCTTCAGTTCCTCTGAATGTCTTGACTGCTCCTTGGCCGTTTGAAATGTGGGGCATCGATATGATTGGAGAGATTAAGCCTATCACTTCTAATGGTCATCATTTCATCCTGGTCACTATTGATTACTTCACGAAGTGGGTATGGCATCCCCGAAAGGATCATCATGGACAATGGTACCAATCTTAACAATACTATGATCACTGAACTCTGCATGCAGTTCAATATTAAACACTACATTTCTTCTCTGTATCGACCAAAGATGAATGGCACAGTGGAAGCCGTGAACAAGAATATCAAGAAGATCTTGCAGAAGATGACGGTGATATACAAAGTTTGGCATGAGATGCTGCCATTTGCTCTTCATGGTTATCGCACATCAGTATGTATATCAACTGGGGCAACCCCATTCTCTCTAGCCTACGGCATGGAGGCCGTCTTACCTGTCAAAGTCCAGATTCCTTCTCTAAAGATTATGAAAGACGCAGATTTAGATGAAGACGAGTGGATTTATACTCGACTGGACTAAATGAATTTGATTGACAAAAAAAGGCTTGCGGTTGTTTGTCATGATCAGATGTATAAGAAATGCATGATCAAAGCCTTTAACAGGAAAGTCAAACATCTGGTATACCAGGCTGGCGATTTGGTAATAAAACGCATCATCCTACCACAAGGTGATCCCAGGGGAAAATGGACTCCCACATACGAAGGGCCATTTGTGATCAAGAAGATATTTTCTGGTGGTGTTATGATGCTTACCACCATGGACGGTGAATATTTTCCATAACCTGTGAATGCGGACATAGTCAAAAAATACTACGTATAAAAGAGCCTGCTGGGTTGACTGGCCTAGGAAAAAATAAGGGCATCCCGGCGAAACAAAAGGGTTTGGTCAAAACTTAGGATATATATATATATATTATTCACCCGACAAGTCGAAAACCCAAAAAGGCGGCTTGGGCAAAAAAGGGTATCGCGGTGGACCGAAAACCCGAAAGGGAGGTCCAAGAAAAAGTTAGGGATTAAAGCATACGACTACGTCCCATTGGATCATCTACCTACATCAAGCTTTGTTATCAACGTCAAGTTCAAATGCTACAGATCAATTCAATCAACTTCTTTTGACAACAAGGGATGATATGCTTGAAGGCATAGAGGAAATAACAGAGGTTAAACTCGATGGGATCGTTTCCACATAGCTGTTTTTCTCTGTTTTACTTTGTACTATTTTTCATTTTACGACGATTTTCTCTTACTAGGATTTCTGTCTCTTTGTACAAAATCGCCTGTTTATAGGCAAATTATCAATACAAGTCAAATTCAAAATTCAAATTTGTTTTACTTTCTCTGCTTTGTTTGCCAAAATGTCCAATGACTAAATTGAATGAAAATATGCATCTGAATATGATTACTGTTAACAAATATGTGCATACAAACAGGAATAAGCATTTACTAAAGACCCTAGGAATTGGGATAGAGCTTCAGCTATCCTCAAAATCCCCACAGAGCTATCTTCACAAGCTCATCCCCGACAGAGATATATTCCCCATCGAGTCTAATATGCCTTTATATTGAAATTGGGGCATCTTCTAGCAGTTTACCTCCATATCCCTGAGGAATAACTTGACAGTGATCATCTTTCCCAAAAGGTCCCTAGCATATAAGGAAGTTTGATCATTTCCCCAGTATACGGTGGAAACTTCCTCAGCACATCCTATGAAATTCTAATTCCCATTAGAGATTATTTCCTTGATACAGTTTACAAGAATTTAATTCTCCAGTAGAGTTTATTTCTCCAACACCGCAAAATCCCCGGCAGACTTCTTTTCTCCAGCAGGGTTTATTTCCCCAATAGAGTTTACTTCTCTGATTATTGCAATTCCCCAACAGGATTCTCTTCTTGGGCCAGATATCGTTCAACTTTGTCCTCCCCAGAAGAATGGACATCCATATTCAAAACTCGGTTAGATAGCATATAAGAGCATTATCCATCTATTTTATCCCTAGTTAGGGTAGGTAAGAGTCAAGTCCTTCAAAAGAATGATGAACGATCAATGTTTCTGGAATTCTTCTATCCCCAAACAGAAGTCGAAATATCCTCGAACAGAAAGCAGGGATCCCTAGCGGAGATATTCTAAACAAGATTGAAGATTCATACTCTTCATCCCCAACAACAGTCAGAGATTTATTTTCCCCAGCCAACACTGCTACACAAAGCTACCACTATCGTTAGCAACATCCTACACCCATACATCATAGCATATGCATACGAAACGCATATAGCATTCTCATTTATTTTGAGAAACATCATTACGTAATGCATTACATACATCATGACATTGCATAAAACTAACTTATTTTCTTTCAAGTTAGTTTGTAAACAGATAAATATTGTCAACAATTTCTCACCCTTCAGATATAACCAATCGACGATTCATTCTGATGATCTTTCAGATACAGTCAGCCGTAGACTCATTCCAAAACATTTTCTAGATACAGTTCAGATACGATCAGACATAGATCCATTATGATACTCATTCTAGTACATATTCGCGATATACTCCATATACGATTAAGGCGTAGATCCATTCTAATGTTCATTCTGGTGTATCTTTAGATACAACCAGGCGTACGCTCATTCTAATACGAACCTTAAATACATTCAGGCGAGGACTCATTCTGATCCTCTCATAGATATAGCCAGGCGTAGGCTCATTTTAACACAGATCTCAGATACAGCCAGGCGTAGGCTCATTCTAACACAGGTCTTAGATACAGTCGAGCAAAGACTCATTCTGGTACACTTATAGATACAGTCAAGACATAGGACTCATTCTAGGACATCATTCAGATACAATCAAGGCATAGATTCATTTTGACACACCTTAACACGTCTGCTAGATACAGTCGGACACATACTCATTCTAGTATACTTATCAGATATAGTTGAACATAGACTCATTATGATACTCCTATAAATAGATGCTTCAGATGGAATCTATAAGCCCATCTCAGACGACACTCTATCACCTTTTAGAATGGAATCTTTAACCCCATTCAAGCAATACAATCAACCAACAGTGTTACTTCGTGCACATGTGAGTGCAAATTTATGGGCACTTAAGTGTTCAATCCTTTTCCACCTTCAGATCATGAATGACGAGCATGCCAATCTAACTACTCAGGTTTAAGAAGATTGAACATGGGCAGCTTTTGTACCCCAAAATTTTCCCTCCCATTTTTTCTAAGACATCTCCTCATGCTCCTAGGGTTCTGAATTTCTCAAGACAAACCCTCATCCTAAGCAGTTGACCTACAAATAGGTTTTTTCTTTTCTCAAGGAAAATTGAGCTTGTATCACCTCAAGTGGGTTCCACGATTTCTCATATGTCTCTAAGAATGCTCCTGCCAAATTTCAAGCCTTGCATCACAAGTTTGCTCAATCAATTGCTCAGGTGATTGAGAATCAACTATATTGGCCAAACAATCAAATATGGTCAACATACAGTCAAACCTCAAGATTTTTGGTCAATATCAAGGTTTTGAAGTCACATTCATCATTTGATCAAGGGTTTATCATGATTCATCAAGAAAACTCTCAATTCACCAAAAGTTAAAAGTTACTAAATTAGGGTTTTCTTTAGAAGAAGTCAACTAAACTTTGACCAAGCATAAATTCCACACGCTTCATCAGATTTTTCTCAACCAAATGTCATTTTGAAGGAAATCTAATTCTCTACAACTTTGTCTCTCTAAGCTCAAGTCCAAAAAATGCTTCATTTGAGAGATATAGGCCAAAATATTATAGGTCATTTCAAAAGTCAACAAAAAGACACTTTTTATCAAGGCAATTTAAATCAAGATAAAATCTTAAAAGGAAAAAATGACCAACATAGATATTGTAGATGACATCTTGAGATCTCCAAAAAGTCAAAGATCACCTTCATATGATGAATATTGAGAGAGTTATGATTGGTGCGTGTTAGGAAATTTTGAGAAAAATACATGAAACCCAAAGTGAGTAAACTTGGAATTTTGAGCTAATGGGCTGATATTTCAAGGTTCAAACGTGTATAAGGCCTCATAGTGAACCTCTGATCCTATTCATACATCCCTTTTATTTTTATTCCATTTATTTTTTATTTTATTTATATAAATTAAAAATTAAATAAAATAAAATCAAGGATTTTCATACAAAGGTCCAAGCCCACTCTTTTTTGACCAAATTCTCCTCTCTATATATTCTCATTATTCAGACAAGACAGGACGACGAAAACCTTGCAAGAAGATCCTATACCAAAACTTCAAATTATTCAAAACTAGGGAAAACTTCAAACCCTAGTTACAGCCTCTCTCGAAGCAAGCCAATCATCCAAATTGATCCCTAAAGCATTGTAGGGTAAAAATGGATCAATCTTGATGATTTAAAGGGCCTGAAGCTCATAAACGTACATCTCCGATTTCCTTGTTTTTTTGCAAATTTGTATTTTCGTTTTCATATTGTTTTGATGCATAATAATATTATTAACATGCTTCTGAGGTATAACTCTGCAGGATAGACCCATCGCATGACCCCCATAATGACATAATCATGTATTGCCATGCTTAAACTGTTTTAGGTTATTTGCTTCATATCTCTTTGTACAAGGAGAATCAGCCAAAACCAAAGGCACCATTGAATTTGCAAGGCCCAAATTAGAGGGCTAGGGTACCTTTGGACCATTAACATTTGTTATTTTGCAAAAATAAAAAACGAGCTCGCCGGAGAAGACGACCAAAGCTAGGGCTCCGACGCTTCTCTGGTCCACTAATTTTTTTTATTATATATTTAATAATTTCCATTGATGTACCGGATGAAACAGCCACCCCAGTGGCAAGCGCGCACATGATAAGGAATTTGTATAGGAAGGCGTGGGTTCGATCCCTACCTTTTGACATTTTTCATGTTTTCTCAAATTTTACAGGTTTTATCATATTTTGCGTTATGCCCATCCTTCTAACACCAGCGCGCGCCTGGCGCAGTGGCAAGCTATGCAGTGGAAAAGGCAAAGGGCGTGGGTTCAACATCCACCCCTGGCATTTGTTTTCTTTTTGGTTTCTAACCCTTTTTACATTGATTTTTTCCCTATTTTATTTTTTGGCAAACTTAATTCCTTTTTATTAATTAATTAACAAAACCTTTTTTTCTTTGATCCTAAAAAATAATTAGGTTTAGTTTTTGTATTAACCTTTTCATAATTTAATTAATTAACCATATTTTTTTATTAATTAAAATTAATTAGGTTTTATTTAGTTAATCATCATCATGAATCTTTTTTTTTTGGCAAAAAAACCTCAAAACCACTTTTTCCTTGTTCTTTTTTCTTTCGTTTGTATTTTATATTTCCTAGATCCAGTGTATAGGGATCTCCTCGAATGTAATAGCGTAACTTTATATTTATTTTCATTTTTCTATTATGTAATTGCTTCCGGGATGTAATAGTTGTAGGTTTTCTTTTCCGCACCTCTATTATGTTACTGCCCCAAAACTTTATAATAGCCTAGGTTTACGTTTCTGACTTTATCTTCTGCTACTATATTTACTATATTGTTGTTAGTAATTAGGGTTGTATGGCAAGACAAAAACAAACGCTAGAAAACCCTAAATTCAAGACTAAATAACTGAATTAAACATACTTGCACACTTGCACCTCTAGGGTAACCTTTCTTCATTTCCTTCGGAATAAACGGTCATGTCCCTCGAAAGTAGGAATGCTTTAGCAAAGACCCTCGAATAAAAGATCATAGTCCCTCGATGACCCTTCGACTTTGCCTTTCGAAAAATGATCTAGTCCCTTACGAAATTGCTAAAGCATCCTTACAAGTTGCCTTCAATGATCGAACAATGACCCTTCGCTTGTCCCTTCACATCCAACAAATAGGGCTTCCTACTAACTAATGGCATGGATAGCACTATATAAAGGAGAAGGAAAGGTACAACAATAACCTTGAGTGGGTATAATACTGTTAATCGCTTGCTTACAAACTTTTCAAAACAAAAAAAATTCTCACATCACACTTTTCAAACAAAATATTTTCAAAACACTTTGTATACATTCTTGAGAACTGATACAAGAATCATTACAAAGTTCTCCTTACATTGGCAAATTCTCAAAATATTTTCAAACAAATCATACACAAAGCAAATTTTCAAAGTGAGCTAAGCGATTAAGAGCCCGTAGATAACTATGGATAAAAATGGTTCTAACACCTTCTGTTTTCATAACCTACCCCCCGAACTCAAAATCTATCAAGGTATTTCCTTTTCTTTCACCCTTTCCTTATTGGATAAAAGAAAAGTCGGTGGCGACTCTAGCTATCTGCAACATTTGTGATAAAATGCAAAACAAATCAGTTCTCCTACCGTATTACACCATCCTTATTGGGTACTGGAACGATGTTAGCTAGCCAAGGTGGATAATCTACAACCGCTAAGAACCCTGCATCAAATTGTTTAAGGACTTCTTCCAGAATCTTGCTAGACATATCTGGATGAGTTCTTCTGAGATTCTGTCTAACTGGAGAACAACCTTCCTTAGGAGGTAGTATGTGTACCACAATATTCGTATCCAATAATAACATATCTCTGTAAGACCGGAAAAATATATCCACATATTCATGTCTCATACGGTGGCAGAACCAATTGTTAATACTGGTTTGCGTTTTTTGTTCGCAAATGTCGTGGTAAGCAAGAGTCGCCACCGACTTTTATTTTATTCGACAAGAAAAAGGAAAAAGAATAGAAAAAACCTTTTTCGATATATTTCTGAGTACGGGGGGAAGATTATAGAAAGGGAAGGTGTTAGCACCCTTTCTATTCATGGTTTTCCATAGGCTCTTAGGTACTTGCTCATTTTGAAAACTGCTTGTGTGTTCTTATTTTGAAAAGTTTTATTTTACTTCGTATTAACCCTTGTTTCTGTCCTCAAGATGTTACGAAGTTGTTTTTGAAAACTTTGTTTGAAAAGTGTTGGTGTGAAAACGTTTTTGTTTGTTTGAGCAATTACCTAGGAACTAATCTACCTACTCGAAAAAGGTTTGTTCGTTTTCCTTTTAGACAATGTTATCCCATTATTGAGAAATAGGTAGCATCAACGTTGGAGTTTTTTAGGGACATTCGAAGGGATAAATACGATCACAAAAGCAATATTAGGAAATGTTAGTAATCATCCTAAATCCTTAAAGATATTTTTCCGAGGTAACATCTGAATGGGTCATTTTAGATCTTTCGGGGCTAAAGGACAACCACTAACAAACCCTATACTTCATGACCGTTTACCAAAGGCAACTGGAGTGGAGTAAACCCTAGGAGTGAGCATGTGCGAGTGTAATTTTCAGTTAATTTATCTTTGCACATTTAGGGTTTTCTACCGTATTAATTTTCAGTTTATCTTTCCATACAATCCTATTAACATACATCTAAGCAGTTTATAGTTTGCGGAAATTAAAGCGAGAAAGTTAAAGTCCTAGCTGTGATACGGTAGGAGAACTGACTTGAGGTTTTGCGTTCATGTTCGCAAATGTTGCGGTTAGCAAGAGTCGCCACCGACTTTTCTTTTATCCAAAAGGAAAGGTGAAAAAGCACAGGAAAGACCTTTGAGATGTTTTCTTGAGTTCGGGGGGTAGATTATGAAAAGGGAAGGTATTAGCACCCTTTTCATCCATGGTTTTCCATGGGCTCTTAGTTACTTGCTTAGATCACTTGCTTTTGTTTAAAAATGTGTTTGGTGTGGTTTTGAAAGTATTTTGTAAAAGAGGTCATTGTTTTGGCAATCTTTGTAATGATTCTCGTTCGTAAGAATGTACACAAAGATGTTTGTCTTTTTTGAAAATGTTTTCAATATTTATAAGATGCTTTTGAAATGTGTGTATTTGTTTTGAAAGTAGCAAGGATAGTTGTTGGAAATGGAGCAAGTAACTAGAAGTAATCTACCTACTCAAATGTCTTTCTTGTGCATTTTCTATTCCTTTGGCATTGTTGTCTTACCATTGATTTGGTAAGCAACCCTATCTTTGGATGTAAACGGGATGGGCGTGGGTCATCGTATTACCATGATTAGCAATGTTGAAAAGTATCTTAGCATTTTTTAGGGACCAAGATCATTTTGTAAGGCAACTTTTGGATAGTGTCATCGAGGGACTATGATTTTATACTTGTTTATTTTGCCAAGATACTTCGCATGCGTAATATGGCCATTTTTTATTTTAGGCAACCAAGTGGAGAAAACCTAAGGATGCTTGTGTTCAAGTGTATCATTTTCATGCTTTGGTTTTGTCTTGTATTAAGGGTTTTCTATTTTTCTTTATTTTGATCTTATCATACAAACCCTAATTACTAATCATGGCATGTAAAGCGGTAAATTGCGCAATGTAAATATTACTAAGCTATTACAACAATTTTATGGGAGGGGAGAATACAAATTTGAATGGAAATTTGCAAGAATATAAATCTAAATAAATTATTACAATCAAATCGAATTTGTACGAATTAGAATAAATAAAATACAATATTTAAGTATGCAATATAATATACATGTAAGGAAAAGATTTTTGTTATTTTTTTTATGAAAAAGAAAATTTTCACCTAATCCTAAAAAAAATAAAGAAATTAATTCTTAGTTAAGGTTAACCCTAATTTCTAAAGAAAATGAAGTTCATATGTATTATTTTTTATGTATTTTTCATGTTAAAATAATAAATAATATTGTATATAAAAATATAAAGTTTTTTGTATATGCAAAAATAAATATGCATAAGTATGTGGTGAAAAGGAAATAAATGAAATAAACTAAACATATTTTAATTATATTTCATAAGCTTATTAAGAAAATATATGATATATATTAAAAATAAGATATATTTTTTATGTGAAAAATAAACTAAAACAAAATAAAAATACAATATTATTAATTTTATATTTTTAGGATTTTTTATGCATAAAAGAAAATATTTAATAAACTAAAATAAAAATAAAATAAATAAAATAAAAATATGAAAAGAATTGGCAAAGGGGGGTGTTGTAGAAAAACTGGAAGCAATGTGTTAGTAAAAAAAACTATGGCCCAAGGAACTAAGCCCAAACCTGCAGAAAAAAAAAAGAAAAAATGGAAAGAAGGAAAAATGTGGAAAAACAAAAGTAGCGCCCAGGTTCGAACCCAAGACATGGGTCTCACCAGCGTGCTATTTTTCCACTGGGGTGGCTATACATCCATTGTCTTAAGTGAAGCAAAAATAACATAACATGTAACAAGTCCTTGCCCTGTACTTCATCTTCTTCCTCAAGCTTGGCCAGATGTCCTCCTTTAGTTGAAATCGTGGATGGAACTGGAGTGAGTTTGATGGAGGCCTGATGTTTGCTTGAGCTTCCTTGAACTTCCCTGAATGTATTCCCACCCTTGCCTTGCTCTGAAAGTGTCTGAAACTCCTTGGCCAAGTCAACCTGTAAGGATCCAAATGAGAGATTGGTATGCTTATGCCAAAACTGCAAGTTTTGACAGTTTTCTGGTGTTTTTGAGCTTGAGAGTGTTTCAGCCTTCAACTAATCGTGTGTCATGTTGTATTATGTTTGTATATTAGTATATAATCAGTTTCATGTCAACCCTCCAACAGTTGTGCCAGTTATAGCCTTTTTGCAACTTTTCTTGCCTTTGAAGTAAAGTGCAAGGACAAGGCTTGCCATGCTTGTACTTGCTTTCTTATGGTTGGTATAAACTTGTACAAATTGCTTTAGGCCTGTAAGATTTGTATATGCAATGGAGACAGGTGCAATGCTCAAGAATTGGAAAGTGGCAAAAGTTGAGCTTTTTCAAAATGGCAATGGTCACTTTATGCCATTTATGGAATTAAAACTTGGGTAATGGCTCTAGGGAATGGATCAAAGCTTTTTCAACTAAGTAAGCATTAAATTAAGGAGTGATGAACAAGTTTAGGACCTTTAAAGCATGGATTAGGCAGCATAGGTACTGATTGGAACTTTGTTCTTCATGAAATGGCTTGGACAAAAAGTGAGAAAATGCCAACTTCATCTCTTCGATTCTCCATACTCAAAAATGATCTTGAGGAGTTCTTGGACATTTTGGAAATCTTGCAATGTTCTCTATAACTCATATTTGAAATGAATTTTAAGATACCTCTTGGAACTAGGTGAAAAATTGCCATGAAGTTGGATCCAAAACCTGCCTAAATTAGGGCAAAATTTCACTAAGTTATTTAGTTCATGACCATGTATTCATAAATTTATATCTTGAGATCCAATCATCTTTAGGGAAAAGTGTGTGAAGCAAAGTTGTGTATTTCATGGAGGTCTACAACTTTCATGTTGGGAACTTTCTTTGAATCATTATGCATCATCGTGAAAAAATGGCCTAAAGTTGAGAAAAAATAAGATATTTTCTATACTTTTATTTTCTAAGTTAAGAAAATTTTCAAATTTAAACCCTAATCTTCAAATTTGGATTTCTTGGTAAACAAGTTTCACATTTTTACATGTTTTGATGAATTATGACCCTTGACACTTGATTTTGACCAAAAAGTCAAAGTTTGACTTTTCAGTGTACAGTTGACTTTTGATCAGTTGACTGCAAATTTCATCTGTCAATCCAATGAAATTGAAATGTTTTGAGCCATGTAATAAGGTCAAGATGATGCATTTGAATCCTTGAAAGCATGCCTTAACTCAATTGGTCATTTTCTAGGTTAAAAATCAGAAATTACCCTTCCTCAGTCAAAATCCTAATTTTGACCATTTTGCCCTCTTGGTGATTTGATCAAATTTCTTGAAGAATTGTGGTCAAAACTTGATCAAATGATACACATGAGTCTAGAATGTTGATGTGGATCAAAAATTATGAATTTTGACTGTAAATTGGCCATGGTTGACTTTTTCCCCAATACAGTTGAATTTTAGGTCAATTGTCCAATTGACTGATCAAAAATATGGTTCAAGGCTTAAAACTTGTCATGAGTGATCTTAGGGGTCCATAATGATGTTTGAAAGTCATATGAAGCATTGGTAGTCCAAAAATCCTTGTGCAAACTCAAACCCTAATTTTGGGTCATCAGTGCATGATGAGATGTCTTGAGCTGACCAAACCCTAATCCAATCTTGAGTCAAAGAGATCTTGTGAGAAAAGTCTTGATAAATGAGAGGGAAAATTTTGGGGTACAACAGCTGCCTCTGTCCAATCTTCTTAAACCTGAGGAGTTAGATTGGCGAGCTTTTCCATTCGTGACTTGATGGTGAAAGATGATTGGACACTAGAGTGCCCATAAATTTGCACTCGGCGATGCGATGGTAGAAGGAATGGGCTTAAAGATGCCATTTGGAGAAGTGACAGAATCTTGTTGGAGATTGGCTTGTAGATGCCATCCAAGAATGTTTGTTGAATTGTAAACTGTAAGCTGAAAGAATGAGTATTAGAATGGCATCCGTGTCTGGAGCGTATCTGTACTGTATCTGAAAGCTGAATCTGAAGGAGTAACAGAATGGCATCCATGTCTGGAGCGTATCTGAACTGTATCTGAACTTGAAATTTAAATGAGTATCAAAATGGCATTCGTGTCTGTAGCGTATCTGAACTGTATCTGATAGTTGAATCTGAATGAGTAAAAGAATGGCATCCGTATCTGGAGCGTATCTGAACTGTATCTGAACTTGAAATTTAAATGAGTATCAAAATGGCATCCGTGTCTGGAGCGTATCTGAACTGTATCTGAGCACTAAATCTGAATGAGTAACAGAATGGCATCCGTGTCTAGAGCGTATTTGAACTGTATCTGAACTTAAAATTTAAATGAGTATCAGAATGGCATCCGTGTCTGGAGTGTATCTGTACTGTATCTGAGCGCTGAATCTGAATGAGTAACAAAATGGCATCCGTGTCTGGAGTGTATATGTACTGTATCTGAACTTGAAATTTGAATGAGTAACAGAATGGCATCCGTGTCTGGAGCGTATTTATATTGTATCATGATTGCATATTGTTAATGATAGTCGTTAATCTTATCCTGAAAAGGGTAAAATGTTAGCTGGAACACCAAATTATGTTGCATGAAATGTATGATGCAATATATGTGTTTTATCAATGTTTATGATATATGGATGTAATGTATGCGCATGTAAGCTGATTTGATGTATTGCTGTCTAATTGAGGAAAATAAATCCTTAAATGTTGATGAGGATATGTTGAATTTCCAACGTCCCGAGACTGAAGTACTGATGAACTCTTTGCTGAGAGAAGTAAATTCTATTGTGAGGGTAATGTCATGTACTGCCTGTAAGATCTTCTTGGAGAATCCAGAGAATTTTGACGACTTCTACTGGGGATTAATAATTTGAAATTTTAGTTCCACTGGGGATTTAAATGATGTACTGTGGGGGATTGCTCATGGAATAGCCTAAAGATGTTTTCCTATTCTTTCAACCTGTCCGTAATTTTCTTTTTCATTTTGTTTATTTGTAAACAGTAATTATGTTCAAATGCATATGTTCATTAATGAATCATTGGACGTTTTTGCAAATAAAACACAAGTGTAAAGAAAAAAGACAAATAGTTTTCTGTACTTTAAAGAGATTTCTTTGTATTTAACTTTGAATAAGTATTTGTACAAAGGAGACAGTCATTCTAGTAAGAGAATGATGCCATAAAAAGCAAGAAGAACTTTATACAAATAAAGATAGCTATGTGTGATAATCCCATGGGGTTCCCATTCTGCTATAGCCTTCGTATCTCTGAATATCTTGTCTATTTGTTGCTTCGTCCGAAGATGATTGGATTGATCAAAAACTCCGAGTATGTCAGTGGAAGTCAGGTGTTGTCCATAAAGTGATCTGACGGGACATAGTCATACGCTTTAATTCCCCAACTTTTTCCTGGACCGACCTTTCGGGTTTTCAGTCCACCGGGAAACCCTTTTTTTCCCAAGTCGCCCTTTCGGGTTTTCAACTTGTCGGGTGTACATATTTTTTTTATTTTATCCCTAATTTTTCCCGAACCTTTTTGTTCGTCGGGATGCCCTTTTTTTTTGCCTGGGTGTGTCAACCTAACGGGTCTTTTATGCGTAGTATCTTTTGACTATGTCCGTGTTCACAGGGTGTGGCAGGTCGTCGCCGTCCATGGTGGTTAAGATCATTGCCCCACCAGAGAATATGCTCTTGATTACAAATGGTCCTTTGTAGGTAGGAGTCCATTTGCCCCTGGGATCACTTTGTGGTAAAATAATGCGTTTGATCACTAGATCTCCAACTTGATATACTTGGCGTCTGACTTTCTTGTTGAAAGCCTTGATCATCCGTTTTTGATACATCTGACCATGGCAAACAGCAGTAAGTCTTTTTTCATCAATTAAGTTTAGTTGATAAAGTCGAGTCTGGATCCAATCATCCTCACTTAAACATGCATCCTTCATAATTCTCAAAGAGGGGATATGAACCTCAATAGGCAAGACAGCCTCCATGCCATAAACCAAAGAATAAGGTGTTGCCCCGGTTGATGTGCGAGCCGTGGTACGATACCCGTGGAGAGCAAATGGTAGCATCTCATGCCAGTCCTTATAGGTGACTTTCATTTTCTGTACGATCTTTTTAATGTTTTTATTTGCAGCTTCAACGACACCATTCATCTTTGGCCGATAGGGGGATGAATTTTGATGTTGAATCTTGAACTGCTCGCACAAGGCGGTGATCATAGTATTGTTAAGGTTTGTACCATTATCAGTGATGATCCTTTCTGGGATACCATACCGGCAAATGGGATTTTGTTTGATGAAGCGGGCAACAACATTCTTAGTAACGGATGCGAAGGAAGCTGCTTCGACCCACTTTGTAAAATAGTCAATGGTCACTAGAATGAAATGGTGTCCATTGGAGGCTGTAGGCTTGATCTCTCCAATCATATCAATTCCCCACATAGAAAAGGGCCAAGGAGCCGTCAATACATTCAGAGGAACCGGAGGTACGTGCACCTTGTCAGCATAAATTTGACACTTATGACAGGTCCGAGAGTATTGATAGCAGTCTGCTTCCATGGTAGACCAATAATAGCCTGCCCGTATGATTTTCTTCGCCATCGTATGCCCACTGGAGTGAGTGCCAAAAGTACCCTCATGTAATTCAGCCATGATCTTTTCAGCCTCAATCTTATCCACACATCGGAGCAGAATGGAGTCATGATTGCGCTTGTACAGGATGCCATTACTCAAGAAGAACTTAGCAGAGAATCTCCTTAGGAACTTTTTATCATTGATTGAAGCTCCCTCCAGATATTCTTGAGCCTCAATATACCTCTTGACTTCATGAAACTAAGGCTGGTCTACTACTTCTTCGGTATTAATCTCGTGACAATGTGTTGGTTCAACCATTCGTTCAATGGTGATCTGGGGAGCCTCGTTATCCTAATTAAGTTTAAACATAGATGACATTGTGGCTAGAGCATCTGCTAGCTGATTTTCTTCTCGCGGAAATGCTCGAAGGTGATCTGCTCAAAATGTGATAGAAATATCAAAACATGTTCTTTGTAAGGGATAAGGTTTGGGTGCTTAGTGTCCCATTCTCCTTTGATCTAACTGATGACCAAAGCATAATCTCCGAATACATCTAAGGATTTGATTCCCAAGTCTATGGCAGCCTTGAGACCATAGATGCATGCTTCGTATTCTGCCATATTGTTCGTACAATTGAAGCAAAGTCTGGCAGTAAAGGGAGTATCACACCCTTCCAGATATATGAGCACAGCACCGATACCATTACCAAGTGCATTGGATGCCCCGTCAAAGAACAGGGTCCATCGGGATCCTTGTTCAGATCCGTCATATAGCCTGATTTCTTCACAGTTGTCTAATGCCATGATGTCTTCATCCGGGAATTCAAACTTCATGGACTGATAATCTTCTACAGCTTGATGAGCAAGATGATCAGCTAGCACACTTCCCTTTATAGCTTTCTGGGTAGTGTACTGTATGTCATATTCTGTTAAGATCATCTTCCATCTAGCTATCCTCCCAGACAGAGCAGGATTTTCGAAGATGTACTTTATCGGATCCATCTTAGATATCAACAAGGTAGTATGGGTCAACATATACTGTCTTAGCCGGCGAGCAGCCCATGCCAGAGCGCGGCAAGTTTTCTCGAGCAGTGAATATCTGGTTTCACAGTCGGTAAACTTTTTGCTCAGGTAGTAAATAGTGTGCTCTTTTCGGCCAGACTCGTCATGCTGCCCCAATACACACCCCATTGAGTTCTCTAAAATGGTCAGATACATGATCAGTGGTCTTCCCTCGACTGGTGGAATCAAAACAGGAGGCTCTTGTAAGTACTCTTTGATCTTGTCAAAAGCAATCTGACATTCATCATTCCATCTGACTACTTGATCTTTCTTCAATAGTTTGAAGATTGGCTCACAAGTAGCTGTCAGGTGAGAAATGAATCTGGCAATATAGTTTAGGCGTCCCATGAATCCTCTGACCTCCTTCTCAGTATGAGGAGCAGCATTTCTTGTATCGCTTTAACCTTGGCAGGATCAACCTCGATGCCTTTGTTGCTGACAACAAAACCTAGGAGTTTACCGGACCACACTCCGAATGTGCACTTGTTTGGATTCAACCTTAGCTTGTACTCTTTCAATCTCCCAAATAACTCCTGCAAATGATCAAGGTGCTCCTCTTCAGTTTATGACCGGGCTATCATATCATCTACATAGACCTTTATCTCATGATGTATCATATCATGTAACAAAGCTACCATGGCGCGTTGATAGGTTGCCCCAGCATTCTTCAGTCCGAATGGCATCACTTTCTAGCAGAACATGCCCCACTATGTGACAAATGTAGTTTTCTCCATGTCCTCAAGTGCCATTTTGATTTGGTTATAACCTGAGAATCTGTCCATGAAGGAAAACACTTTGTGCTGGGCCGTATTGTCAACCAGGATATCGATGTGGGGGAGTGGAAAATCATCTTTAGGGCTGGCCCTATTTAAATCTCTATAATCCACGCACATCTGTACTTTGCCGTCCTTTTTAGGCACGGGAACAAAGTTGGCAACCCATTGAGGGTAGGAAGTGACAGCCAAGAATCCAACATTGAATTGTTTCATGACTTCTGCTTTGATCTTCTCTGACATGTCAGGTCTCATGCGGCGGAATTTTTGTTTCACTGGTGGACAGTCTTCTCTTCTGGGTAGACGATGAACCATGATGTCCGTATCAAGTCCTGGCATGTCTTCGTATGACCAGGCAAAGATCTCAACATAATCATGCAATAGTTGAATTAGACGCTCCTTGACGCTCGGCTCTAGATTGGCACCCACCTTGATTTCTTTTTTATCTTCTTCGGTACCCAAATTGATTGTATCCAACGATTCCTCATGAGGCTGAATAGCTCTTTCCTCTTGTTGTAGCAGTCTGGCCAATTCCCCTGGTACTTCACAATCTTCCTCACCTTCGTCTTCGGCTTGGTAGATTAGATCTTCAGAGTCACTAAAGGCCATAGCAGTATCGTTACCCATGGGATCCGGAACGGAGGGTGATAACGAGAAATCGTATCATATAATTACTACATTTTTTATCGATTTTCATAATACATTAACACGTTTAACTCTCGATTATTCCGAGTTTTTGTGTCTTTTCACAGGTACAACATGTTTCAAATCAAATCAGTGAAAAAGGATCACATGAAGGAAGCTAACTGTTGTACCCCAAAATTTTCCCTCTCTTTCATCAACATTTTCTCACCATAAGACCCTTGGAGCTCAAGATCAAGTTAGGTTTTGCTCTGTTCAAGACCCTTCCTTGCACTGTTGACCCAAATTAGGGTTTGTGTTTGCACAAAGATGTTTTGACCTAAAATTCCTAATGTGACTTTCATACTTCATGTTGGACCCTCAAGCTTAACCATACCAAGTTTCAAGCCTTGATTCCAATCTTTGCCCAGTCAATTGGACAGTTGACCTAAAGATCATCTGTATTGGGGAAAAAGTCAACTGTGGTCAATTGACAGTCAAACCTCATGATTTTTGACCCACATCAACATATTGAACTCATTTGAACCATTTGGTCAAGTTTGGATCACAATTCCACAAGAAATTTGATCAGATCACCAAAAGGGCAAAATGGTCATTTTTAGGGTTTTGACTGCACAAAGGCAATTTTTGACTGTTGGACCTAACCAATGGAAAACAAAGCTCATATGTGGACTCAAGGACCCAATGGAATTGTCTTGACATGTTCAACAAGTTCAAAAGATCCCAAATGCACAAGATTGATAGATGAATTTTCCAGTCAACTGAGCCAAATTGATTGTATACTAAAAAGTCAAACTTTGAATTTTTGGTCAAAATCAAGTGTCAAGATTCATTTTTCATCAAACAACATGCCAAATCATGAAACTTGTTCATCAAGAAATCAAAAATCATAAATTAGGGTTTGAAATGAAGAATTTTCATAACTTAGAATTTTTCTAAGTTATGAAAAACCCTAATTTTTTCCTAACTTTGTCCCACTTTCTCATCAAGATGCATGTGGATTCAAGCAAAAGTCAAAACATGAAAGTTGTAGTCCATTGCAAAATCTACAACTTTGATTCACAAAGTTTCCTCAAAAGAAGCTTGTAGCTCAAGTTACAAGTTTTGGATTAAGGGTGCAAAACCATTCTTAACTTAGAGAAATTTTGACCTATTTTAGGCAGGATTTTTGCCTAACTTCATGGCCACTTTTCACATGCTTCCACTTGGAATTTCAATTTGCATTACAAAGATGGATTGTAGTACACATTCCAAGATTTCCAAAATGTCCAAGAACTCATCAAACAACCTTATGGTTAGAGAGAATCGAATTTGGCAATATGGGAAAAACTCACTTTGTTCATGGCCAATTTACATGTTCATAACTTGTGCAATTTTTCAAATCAGCATGCATAAGCTAGTTACAGGCCTCTAATCTCATTTGCACTCAATAATTAAATGCCCATCCATTGTGTGTTAGCATTATTTTGTGCATTTGGACATTACATGAAGAATTAAGCCTTAATTGGAAAAAGCACTTTATCCATTTTTGTAAAATATGGCTTTATGTCAAGTTTGTGAATCAAGAAGTACAAAGCCATATCTTTGGACATAGGATTCTTGGACATAACACACTGATCAAGAGAGATTGAGGCAGTATACTGGAGGGGCCTGCATAAGCCTAAAGATCAACTTGACATTTGGTTGCTTAAGTGAGAAGAAACTTGGCAAAACTGATCCAACATTCACTTCCTGCAAGCAAGAACTAAAACAAACTTTCTCCACACTTTCCATACTCCCTAACCAACCTGAAACACGACCAAGCCATCCCTGAAACTCCCTCATCCATGAAAATACAGTTTTGTGGCAAAACATGGTACCTTCTGCATTTTGACTTGGCCAACAACATTCCATCGTGTGTTTTCATCCAAACCACCCCAAACACCTTCACTAACATCCATCCAAGCTATTCCCAACCTTAGATACAGACTGTAACAGCCATAGCACAATTGGCCATTTTCATCTTTCTCTCTTGCAGGTGGACTTCCATGGAGTGATTCAGCAAGATTCAAAGCATACCAAGCATTGGAATAGCATCCCTGGACCTCAAGCAAGTTGTACCAATCTTCACTTTGCCTTGAAAGTGCCTCCATTGTCATACACGATTCAAGCTAAACAGGTAAGTTTTTGAACTTCTATCTCTCTATCCAGGCATAGTTAGGTTTAAGTTTGTGAAGAAAACATGTTCTAATCATAGCCCTGAAGCCATTCATATAGTTACTTTTCATTTATATTATGTGTGCTAAGAGTATTTTGAATCTGAACATTAGGAAAAAGTTAGGTCAGGAATTGGGGGAGAAGAAATTCTCTCTCATTTCTTAGAGTTAGATCAAGTTCTTCATATGTATGAATTCGTGGTTTAATGCTCTACATTTTTGATGTTATAAGTTTTTGTTAAAAGTCAAAGGATCAAGAGATAGCAGGGATGGAAGAAAACGCGCGTTTTTGTGTTTGAATCTGGCCAGAGGTTGAAGACAAAGCTCTTCTGGGCTGGGCCTGTTTCACTTTTCTATTTACACCACCTTTTCACATTCACACCCCCTTGGCCCATTGTGTTTATTTTTATCTTTTTTTGACTTTTTCTTGTTATTTCTGACTTATTTATTTTTTCTCATAACATTAAAAATATTAAAAATATTTTTCAAACCATTTTTGTATTTATTAAGCATTTATTTGTTTTAACTTGATATTTGTACATAAATAAACAAAATATACTTTTTACTTAAAATACTTAAAATAATACAAATATACTTTATTTTCTGATTTTATTTTATTTCATCTTTTGAAAATATTTTCTTAACAAATATACTTTTTTTGTAAATATTAAATAATTTATTTTTGTACATATTTAATATATATTTAATAAATAATATAAATACTTATATATTTATTAGTATATTTAGGTTAAAAACATAAAAATAATACATTTTCATTTTTTATTAATATTTGACTTAAAAAATCACTTTTTTATAATATACTTTCTTTTTATTTATTTCTTACACACAATTAATAATTATTGCATATAATAAATAGTTAATATATTTTATTTAGCAAAAATTAGGGTTTTACCCTAAACTTGAAAAATATCCAAAATTAACCTTTTTATTTTTGTTTATTTGACACATAAAAATACTTTTTACATACATATAAAAGTCATTTTTTGCTTCTTGCATATTTATTTTATTTTATTTTATTATTGTACAATTAAATACCTTGTAAAATTTCAATTTGGATGTAATAGTTTAGGTTTAAATTTCTTGCTAAATATCCCCCACTTGAACATTTGTACCCCCCATCCCATATATTATGTTGTAATAACTTAGGACCTTTTATTTCTCATTTAAAAGCTTTCTAATTATACCATGATAGAATTAGGGTTTTGTATGCAAAATTAACCAAAAATAGTTTGACCTAAATTCAAGATAAACAAGCATGAAAAATGGACAACACTAATCACACTTGCACCCCTAGGGTACTCCACTTGTTGCCTTCAATAATGGGCCATATTGCATGTTAGGTATCTTTGGCAAAAACAAAACAATCAAATGATCATAGTCCCTCGATGATGCTTTCAAAAGTTGCCTAAAAATGATCAAGTCCCTTAAAGGAAAAGTTGCCCAAAGATACTTGGCACCATTGCAATTATGGTCTAAACGATGACTCGCGCCCGTCCCGTTAACATCCTAACACAAGATTGTCCACCAAATACAATGGTGGAACAATATTGTTAAAAGGGTTAAAAACATAGGGGAAATCTTTGAGAAATTTAGGAGTAGACAAACTCTTAGTTACTTGAATCAAACTTGCAAAAACACTTGCCTATTTTCAAAACCACACCTCACAAACACACTTTCAAAACAACTTTCAAAAACATTGAAAACTTCTCAAAAGACGTACACCTCTTGTATACATCCAAACATGGATCATTACAAAGGTTGCCACCACATTGGCCTCTTTTCAAGACATTTTCAAAACCCACACATAAAGCACCATTTCAAACAATTGAAAGCACCATTTCAAACAATTGAAAATCAAGGCAAGTTGATCTAAGCAAGTAACTAAGAGCCCATGGATAACCATGGATAGAAAGGGTGCTAATACCTTCCCTTTCTATAATCTACTCCCCGAACCCAAGAAAACATCTCAAAGGTTTTTTGCTGTGCTTTTTAACCTTTCCTTAGGATAAAATAAAAAGTCGGTGGCGACTCTTGCTCAACCGAAACATTTGCGAAAACAAACGCAAAACCCTAGTCAGTTCTCCCACCGTATCACACTAACCAAGAACTAGAAGAAAAAGAACTAAATCTGCAAAATCTGCAGATTTTGTTGTCATGACGAACGTCACACCCCCATGACGAGCGTAACTCGCTCACAACTTGAAGGACGCTCGTCACACATCATTGACGAACGTAACGCACTATTTAAGCGCATTACAACCGTCACCTCCTCATGACGATCGTCACACGCTTAATTCAACGTTATGCATAACAGGAGATGTGGGCAACGAATGGATGTTTTTCTTCTCCTACAATTCCTCAACTTCAGCAACTATCAATCCGAGTCTTCCTCCACTCGAGCAATTCCTAAATTCTCTTAACTGCAAAAATCCTCTTCTATAAATAGGAGGCATTTTAATGGAACAGGGTCGGAGATTTTTCTACAGAGCCAAACTTTTGCCTTTCTGCATTATTTTATTTTTATTTGCTTTTGAACCAATATACCTGCTGTATCGTTCAGTTTCTAGAATTAGTTTCCAAAAGTGTTAATTCTTCATCTAAGAATTAACACGATCATATATTTCAATTAATTGCAAGGATATTGTACGCACTCAAGATTACCACAGCAACATATTTTTAGGTTTTTATGCAATTGGTTTTTATTATTCTTATGCTATGTTAGTTATTTTTATGAATTGTATTTTACCTTGCATGATTACTAAATATATTATGTCTGGCTAGTTTCGTTTGTACCGGTATGTGACTCCTAAGCACCGAAGGAATTCGGTGATAACTTGGCTAAAAACTTTTATAAATAATTTCTGGTTTCCAATTTCCATATTTTAATTTAACTACCCTTGTCACGAGAGTGAAAGGATATTTAACACGATTTTTCCACGAGAGTGGGAAATTAATTAAGGCAAGAACCTGCATGCGAGAGTTGGGGTTCGGCCCAGATAGTGGTAACGAAACATTAATTTTTAAATACACGAGAGTGTTTTAACAAATTAATTAAACTCAAGTTGTTTTCAAAGAGTGTTATTAAATTTAAAGTGCATCCACTAGGTTTAGTAGCATAACTTATTTCATGAACACGTGAGTGTATGTCTCAGGTTTTTAAACAATTCGTTTTTATCGAAATACTTTATATGCCAAGCGATTCACCGAGTTCCCGAAGTCCGACTATCACATACCGGTATAGCTATTACTATTGTTTTTAATTAAACTCTT
Organism: Vicia faba; assembly: GCA_948472305.1. Lineage (NCBI taxonomy): Eukaryota > Viridiplantae > Streptophyta > Magnoliopsida > Fabales > Fabaceae > Vicia > Vicia faba. Next base: position 829,653,228 of record OX451735.1, on the reverse strand, counting down.
TTCCCCCAAAACCAAATATTCATCGCTTAGTTAAACAATTGTAACATTAGATCGTATGCGATTGATCCTCAGTCTCTGTGGGTTCGATAATCATTTAAAACTAGAACGACTAAACTGTATACTTGTAGTTAGTATCCCAATAGACTCATAAAGTCCCGATCAGAGGGGTACCTGCATTTGTGAGTGTGGGTGTGTGTAAGGGTATAGCCATCTTTAAACAATAAAATGTAAAAGAAAGACAATGAGCACAAAAGGTTTGTATGTGAAAAAACGTCCATGATTCAGTGAATGTTATATGAAGATGAAATAAAAACCCTTACAAATGGACTATTGTGCCTCGGGTAAGACACAAGGTTTTTAATGTGCGGATTGTTTGTGAATATTACAAGTGCAACAGAAATGTAAAAGATAAATTAATGAGAGATGAAAGTTATTGGGACAAAGTCTCTGGCTTCCCAATTACGAAGTCCTCCGTTGACAGTAGGAAATATCCAATCCTCCAAGCTGCCATCTTCTTCCCCATCTTCCACTGCATTGACCTCTTGGTTGCTAATCTTCAAAGGTGGTCCTCCAGCACGGCACGAGGCACAGCCTTCTGAGCATTTGAAGTAAACCTTAAGCCAAAATTGTCAGATTTATACGGGATGTCTGGAAGCTTCCCCCAGATGGTGCATCCACCCTCCTCTACTACTGCCTTGGCATCCTTTAGAGATGACATCTGAAGCGGAGGTCTTGTGATCTTGGGGATCTGGGATGCCTTCTTGGTTACCGCTACCTCTTGAGAGACTTCTTCGAAATGTTGAAAAGGAGTTTCAATGAACTCGTCATCCAACTCCACATACCGGAAAGAATTTAGGTGGCTAATCATGTACTCTTTTTCTTCGTGGACAGTGATAATATTTCCATGAACCGGGTATTTCAGCATTTGGTGTAGTGTAGAGGTGACAGCACCGACATTATAGATCCAGGGCCGTCCTAGCAGACAGGAGTAAGAGGGGCGGATGTCCATTACATAGAAGGTTGAGTTGAAAGTCTTAGTTCCCACCTTTATGGGGATGTCCACCTCCATGTGGACCATTCTCTTTGAGCCATCAAATTCTCTCACAACTATGTTACTGGGTTTCAATGTTAGTCCTTCGCAGTCTAATCTGTCGAGAGCTTTCTTCGGTAAAACATTCAAAGAAGAGCCAGTGTCCACCAAGACGTGGGCCAGAGTTGTTCCTCTACACTCCACAGAGACATGTAATACCTCGTTGTGCTTTCTCCATTTTGGTGTCAAATCAACATCAGAGAAGCCTAGGCCGTTATCAACTGTCAAACTGGCCACACAATCTTGGAATTGGTCAGCAGACGTCTCTTGTGGCACATGGATTGTCTTCAGAAACTTCACCAGAGCTTTCGCATGTGCCTCAGAACACAGCAACAATGCTAGCATGGAGATCTTGGAGGGAGTTTTCCCTAACTGTTCAACCACATCATAGTCACTCTTTTTTATTATCCTCAGGTTCTCCTTCATTTCCTTCTTGGAGGTTTCGGGGATAGTCAGCGGTTGAGCCTTCATCCGGACAGGCTCTTCTTGAATATTTTTTCCTCGAATTTCAGCAGTAGAAGTATTGGTAGGGATAACAGCAGGGGTTGTGTCGTCTTTTCCAGTAGGAGCACTTGCAGATATGATTATTGGTATGGAGGTAACCTTTGGAACAGCCACTGGTCCAAAAACTGCCTTTGGAGGGGCAATCTCTGGAGAGAAGATTCTACCGCTACGGGTAATCTTACTGGTTCCGGCAATATTGCTAATGTCGGAATCTTCTTCTTCGGAGCTCAATTCTTCGGTGATCAGCCCATCTTGTTTAATACCATGGTAGTAGATTTCTCCACTATAATTCCATGGTATTGTTTTGTCTGATTCATACGGGACCGGCCCGGGCATTGTAATTATAAGAGGAGTAGTCTTTGGAATTGATGTAATCCTAACGGGTCTTTTGGGGACCCTGGAAGGATTGGAGGAGATGGTTATGATTGAAATGTCTTCAACAGGAATAGGTGAAACAGGAGCATTTTCAAACTGAATCTCTTGGTTGTCTATCAAGCGTTGAATTCTTGTCTTCAACAAAGGGCAAACATTTGGTGAGGATAAGCAAAGATGGAAGTCTTCATTACAACCTGGGAATACACCAGCTTTCAACAAGTTTATCTTAATGATTGGGAGAGGAGTCAAGAGGTCATACACTGTGATAACAAACAAATCTTCTTCGATAGCATTGGTGTTATGACCATGCTTAGGCATAGGAGCGGAAATGACATTTGGTTTCTCGGGCGTATCAAACTCAATTTCTTTTGCATCTATAAGGTCTTGAATTTTGTTTTTCAAGGGCCAACAGTTGTTAGTGTCGTGACCCGGACTTTCGGAATGATATGCGCATCTGGAATTTGGGTGATAATGAGGGGACGCCGTGTTGGGATTCTTTGGAGCTTCTTTTACTGTTGCCAGATTAGATTTCAAAAGATGTGGTAAAACCTGGGCTAGAGTCTTATTAATTCTGGTGAATTGCCGGACTGGCCTTTCCACCCTCGGTTGGTTACTTCTTGGTTGATCAGATGTAGGTTTTAGGATCATAACAGCCCCTACCATTGGTCGGCGCTCAGCTCTCCCTTGGTTCCTTTGTGGATAAACAGCATATACCTCCTTCTTCCTAGTGAAGGGTTTTCTCACAGCTGTAGAGGCAGGCGGATCCTTCTGAATCTTTCAACTTTTTATGCCAGCTTCCACTCTCTCTCCGGTTAGTATTAACTCAATAAACCCAACAGATGAGCTCCCAATTAAATGGTTGAAGAAAGGGCCTGATAGCGTGCCTAAGAACATATCCACCAACTCCCTTTCAGACAAAGGGGGTTGCACTCTCCCAGCTAGATCTCTCCATTTCTGCGCGTAATCTTTGAAACCCTCATTTGAAGCCATATCCATACTTTGAAGTTGAGTACGGGTAGGCGCCAAATCTGCATTATACCGGTATTGTTTATAAAAAGCTGCGGCAAGATCTTCCCAGTTGTGGACATCGGCCCTTTCTAATTGGTAAAACCAATCGAGTTGTGTTCCGAATAAACTATCTTGGAAAAAATGGACCCACAAGTCTTCATCGGCAGAGTGCGGCTGAATCTTTCTCACGTATGATCGGAGGTGCATTTTAGGACATGACACCCCATCATATTTTGCAAACAACGGCACTTTGAACTTTGGTGGGATTACAATTCCCGACACTAGCCCCAATTCTTCAAAGTCTAGACCTGGTACCCTTTGGATTTCCATAGCGCTTAAACGCTCTTCAAGATGTCTATACTTATCATCAGTCGGAGGGTACTGTTCCTCAGAGTAGTCTTCCTCTTCCTCCTCCTCTTTAGATTCTGACGGAACCGTTGTTTCTTTTCCTTTTCCTTCTCCTTCCCCGGAAGTGGTTGCAAAATTCAAGGTTCTTCTAGTTTTTCCCTGAAACCTTCTCCCCATGTTCAAAACCCCAGTGGCTTTCTTTATTTTCTTCTTTCTTTCTTCAGCTAACAGAGTCTTCAACTCATCCTGCCCCTTGGCTAGGGTCATGAGTAACTGTTGAAACTGCATGTTTTGAGCTTGAAGATCTTTGACTGTCTGTTCGAGATCCATCTTACTGAAATAAACAGTAGAGAGATGAGGAAACTCGTTGCAAAAGACCTGTTTATGTTATGATGAATGATATGTATACATGCAATGCTTTCAAGGATTTAAAAAAATTCAAATTTGTTTTAAACAAAAAGAAACACACGTTATATTAATAAAACAGAGTTTGAGTACATCAATGCCCCTTGGGCAAAATAATACAACACTCTAAGATAAAAAATTAGTGCGCATCCTCTTTGGTGCTATGTAGGCATTTAGAGTCTGCTCTTCATGAAGTAGCCTAGTTAGTTCCAAAACCTTCTTCTCGTTTGTGTAGTATTAGGCTTCAAAATTATCTCGCTCTCCTTTGAGATGTATCCAATCCCTTTGTAGGTCTTCAAGAGATGTGGGCATGTCAGGATGTAGGATAGTGTATGGAACTTCTCCTTCCTTAACAGGCTCAATAATCACCTGGAGAATGGAAGGATAAGGCATTATAAGACTTTGGGCGCGGGTTCGTACCCACTTGAGGTAAGGCTCAAGAGGGATGGAATTCTTGTGTCCCAAAGTCTTGCTATCCACCTTGTTTAGCATCCTCCATGCTCGGATGAATCTCTGGCGAATTCCTTGATCGTCATTGCCGTAGTCGAATACCAAGCCTTGAATCAGCATCTCATGTGGACCATCCTTTCGGGCATAACCAAACTATCTTAAAGCTAAACATGGGTTGTAGGTGATGCCTCCCCTAATGCCAAGTAAAGGGACATTAGGGAATTCCCCACAACGGTCAACAATGATAACATTCTCTTTGGATCGAGAGCACCAATGAATATCTGAATGTTTGAGCATCATTAACCTTTGTGACCACCTTAATCCTTGCTCATTCTTTAAGACTGATGGGGGAAGATGAGAAATAAACCATCTTTCCAGGAGGGGAGTGCAACACATAAGGACACCTCTTTTCCTCATTGTACGAGTGTGAAAAGAGTGCAGGATATCCCCTAGTAATATAGGCACCGGATTATGTGACATGAAGATTTTGACAGCACTTACATCTATGAGTTGGTCAAGATTGGGGAAAAAGACCATCCCATAGATAAGAAGAGCCACAATTTCCTCAAAAGCTTGCAAGTCTAAGGAATTCCAACAGCTTTGGGCTTTCTCAAACAGAAACTTTGCTAAGAAGCCTTTGACACCACTTCTAGTTTCCCAATGAGTTGTGACATCAGATGAGTGCAAGTGCAGAGCTTGAGCAATCTCTTCTGGCTTTAGATCTCTTTCCGTACCATTGAAAGGTAGTTGATTGAGAATAGGAATCCTCAAGAGTTGAGATAATTATTCCAAAGTAGGCACAAGCTGATAGTCAGGAAATGTAAAGCAATGATGCAAAGGATCAAAGAACTGGAAGAGCACTTTCATCATATCCTCCTCTGTGTTGGAGGTGACCAAGTTGAGTAGACGACCATGCCTCTCGGTGAATGGAGAGTTCTCAGGGATCCTTGAAGCTAGCTCCTTGAGTTGTGGAGGAATTTTTACAAGGTTGATTTGGATAGTTTTCCTGCGAAGTGAATCCATATCCTACAAAACAAGAACAAAGATGAATCTCCAAAATCCTTGAAATGGTTAGTGGATGCATATGATGTTCATGATGTCCATGATGTTATGTACAAGTATGCATATACAAGCAAAACAAACAAGTTCTTAGTTTAGGCTTGCATGGGGTTTTATAGGTAAGTACCCTCTTGAAGTTTAGTTAGCTCAACCTGTCCTAATAATAGTAATCGGGTTCTAAGGAGCTCAATATCACTGGATTTTTTCCTTGGTCATTGTTTCAGCTCAAGCCTCTTTAATAGCGACCGAAATATCCCAAGAAACCAACCCTCAATGAGTGTAGTATCAAGCATCTACCAACTCCGGACTGCACCAAAGTCGGTCATCTCACTACATCCTAAAGGCCAAGTTGGTCAAGTAAAGGGTTCTAGAAGTTCATTAGTGCTTCATGACATCACTCAGCAGCCCCGTATTCTCTTTGATTGACTCAAAGGCTACCGGCACCCACAAATATGTCACACTAACATAGTTATTGCTTAGACCATGTCGGTATACCCCGCACAGTTTCCATAACGTATTTCTATTTACCTATAATGTTTCCCAAATCCGGGTGGAGGATTCAAACCTAAACAAAGAACCATAATGTAAATCAAACAAGTCAAACAATGTAAGCAAATAAATGTGATCTAGCCCTAAGGTAACCCCCCTTTTAAAATGTCCCCAGCAGAGTTGCCAGTTCTGTGATACGGTGGGAGAACTGACTTGAGGTTTTGCGTTTATGTTTGCAAATGTTGCGGTTAGCAAGAGTCGCCACTGACTTTTATTTTATCCAAAAGGAAAGGTGAAAAAGCACAGGAAAGACCTTTGAGATGTTTTCTTGAGTTCAGGGGGTAGATTATGAAAAGGGAAGGTATTAGCACCGTTTTCATCCATGGTTTTCCATGGGCTCTTAGTTACTTACTTGGATCACTTGCTTTTGTTTGAAAATGTGTTTGGTGTGGTTTTGAAAGTATTTTGTAAAAGAGGCCATTGTTTTGGCAATCTTTGTAATGATTCTCGTTCGTAAGAATGTATACAAAGATGTTTTTCTTTTTTGAAAATGTTTTCAATATTTATAAGATGCTTTTGAAATGTGTGTATTTGTTTTGAAAGTAGCAAGGATAGTTGTTGGAAATGGAGCAAGTAACTAGAAGTAATCTACCTAGTCAAATGTCTTTCTTGTGCATTTTCTATTCCTTTGACATTGTTGTCTTACCATTGATTTGGTAAGCAAACCTAGAGTGATCGGTGGATCTGGAACTGACTGTTTAACGCTGGTTCGCGAAATGTCGCGGAAGCAAGAGTCGCCACCGTCTTTTATTTTCTCCAAATGGAAAGGACAAAAGCACAGAAAAATTCCTTAAAGAGATTGCTCTCGGTTCGGGAGGTAGGTTATAGAAAGGGAAGGTGTTAGCACCCTTTCTATCCATGGTTATCCATGGGCTCTTAGATACTTGCTCATTTGTGTTTTCAAAAGGTTTGTTTGCTTTTCAACTGTGGGTTTTTAAAAAGTTTCTTTGAAAATTTCAGTTCGACTCTTGTATCGGTCCTCAAGAGTGTTTGAAAAATTGCTTTCGAAAGCTTTTTGAAAAGGTGTCGGTGTGAAAAGTATTTTTTGAATTTGTTTTGAAATTAGAGCAAGTATCTACGGGAACCTACCTACCCTAAGGAATTCGTCTGTGTAAATGTCCTTTAAAGTAGTGCCATCCCACCATTGAGGGGTAGGTAGCACCACCGTTGGAGGTGTTCGGGTCAATTCGAGTTTAGGGACATGGTGATCACCAGAGCAATGGGAAGACACCTTAGAAGCTACCCTCATGCCAGGTTCCCGGATCATGAGGACTTACTAAGACATCCTCTACTCGACGATCACCTTTCGAGGCAAGGCAACAGTGAGGCGTACCCTAGGGGTGGTGTGTGATTTGTGTGTCATGTTCATGTGCATTTATCTTGTTCAAGTCAAAGTGATCTATGCGTTTGTTTTTATTTTAGGCCATACATTCTTTCATGCTTTGTTTAACAGTTAAAAATATTGCGGGAAAAGTAAATTCTAAGCTATTACAAATGGCGCGGGTCCACATCGCCAAAATTTCCAGGACCCGATTTGACAGAAAAATAAATAAACAAAGTAAATAAAGAATTAAAGGTGCGAGCAATTATTTACACGGCTTTGGGAGAAGTACATAAATATTTAAACGGAATAAAATAATATGCGAATTAATAATTAAATCGAAACGAGGGCGTTGGACCCTTTTTGCAAAAATATTAAAATTACATGAATTAATTAATTAAAAAAAGAAAAGAAATTGTTTTTGTTTTTGGTACTTTATGATTTTTAAGACTTAATATGAAAAAGAGAATTAATTAAAATTGAAATAAGATGCAAACCCTAATCCTAATTATTTTTAATTTATCAAGAAAATATTGAAGTTTTTTAACCTAAATTAACCCTAAGTTATTTTCATGCAATTTAATTATAAAAATATATATTTAGTTATTTTAATTATTATGAAAGAAAAAATAAAAAGGATGAAAAATTAATTAAACCTAATTCTATGTTTTTTTTAGATTTTTGTTTAAAGAATTAAAATTGCAACCTAATTTAAAACTAAATAATTACATGCAAATTTATTTATGAAAATATTAGAAATAAAAATATTTATTATTTTAATTCTTTTCTGATTTTTTTTATGGGTTTTTTATATTTTGTGAAAATAATTAATTAAATTGAACAAAACAATTATTAAAAGAAATAGAATTAAATTAAATAAAAAAAGATATGGCAAACCTAGGGGGGTGGTAGTCCCCAACATGGAGGTTTCTCTCTAGCAATTCAGGCCCATTTGACTTTGGCCTTGTTGGACTTTTTCACTAGCATGTAGCACGTTGACTGCAGCCTACCATGCTCCCTAATTCCTGGCCCTTGGATGGATGAGGTTGGACGCGTGGACATTGATTTTTGAGGATGCATGAGAGTCTTCAGCATGGGCGCTACACATGAACATTAATTGAGAAAAAATAAATGGAAAGGAAGAAGACCTGGGATCGAACCCAGGTCATTAATATTACCAATCAACACGTGCACCACTGAACCAATTGATGCGTTCTGTACATTAAATAAACCAAGAATAATATAATAAGAAAACGATGATTAGTGGAAATCAGCGCGCGAACTTTCAAACCGTCCAATCATTGATGGCCACGATATCATCTTCTTCGCGTGTTTTCTTTTTTCCTGAAATACACAAAACATTGGCAACGGTTTTCACGCGTTGCCTAAGACATCCTACAAGAAAATAGCGATTAGGCATGGAACGCCCATAAATTGGGCGCGAGGGTGGGTTTAGGATCGTCCAGATGCGCTGATTCTAATGGTGGTGGTCTTGAGGGCCAATTTTTCCTCATTCGAAAATCCCTAAATTGAAGCTTCTTGAACCCTAAAGAACGATAATGGTGAAATCACCTATAGCATGTAATAATCCAATTAAACGCATGGGTTAGCTTTAGAATCATACCATGAACATGAATCAATAATTAAAATGCCATGAAAATGCATAGAATTTAAAATACGATCATGGATTTTTTTCTGTACAGGGGCGGTTCATGTTACCAATTCTCTGAGTTTTGATGGATGATATTGATGGGAAATCGTTCAGTGATGCTTGAGGAAGCTAATGAGATAAGAATTGTGCCTTGAATCGTCCTAGAAAGTGGTTTTCAGATTTGAGTTTCTTAACAAAATTTCAAGCTTTTGTTTTTCAGTTTCTGAGCAGCTGCGTGTGTTTTTTGATTAGGTTTTCCTTTAGGCTTATGTACTGAACGAATTAGGTCAAGAAACTTGCTCAAAATCTCTTGCAATCATGGTTTTGAAGATTTGATTTTCAAGCTTTGTTTTTTCAATCTTTTCCATGCATTTTTGTATCAATTATGATCTAATCAATCCAAATCTTTCCTTATTTGGCTAGGCACGAATTATTGAGTATAAAACATGCACAAAAAGATTTAAAACTTTAGGTTAAGTATTTTCCATGTATTTAATTTGATTTAAATGAATTAATATAAATAAAAATTCAAATAAATAAATAAAAAATGAAGAAATACTTCCCTTTGGGCCAAGTGGTCGTGCACATGCCATGGATGATGAATTATGGAAGAAAAATGGGCCCATTAGCAATTTTAGGTCATTTGAAGTAATGTTGACTTTTCAAAATATCCAAAAATTTCCCAACTTCTACAAGGCATAACTTGCTCAATTTTTAAGCTTTTCTCATGTTCTTGGACATTTTGGAAAGTTCTTTGAGTCCTCTAACCAATGCCTTTGGTCCCATGTCATTTTGATTTACCAATCTCAAGTTATGGCCTTTGACTTAAAGTCCCTTTTTGTTGACTTTTGAAAATGACCTATAATGTTGAAATTGATAACTTTTTGTGAGAGCATTTCTTGGACTTGAAGTATGAATATGCGTTGTAGGAAATGTCTTTCTCTTCAAAATGAGATTTGGATGGAATTTTTCTGATAATCCATGTGAAAGTTATGCCCTGGTCAATTTACAGTTGACTTTTTCAACTGTCCAAATAAGGAAACTTTTGCATCTTGATGATTTTTGAGCCCAATTTTGAGAATCATGATCAAGCATTGATCAAATGATGTTTGTGGCTTCAAAATGATATGTTGACCAAAAATTTGAACTTTTGACTGTCAAATGACCATTTTGCCCCTACAGTTGACTGTAGTGCAATTAGGGTTTTTGACTATGCAATTTTGTGCTGAAAGCCTTGAAACTTGATATGAGGATGCTTGACCATATTTGTAGGCATGTGAGACTTGATTAGGCCCTTTGAAACTCCATTTTCTTGATCAGAACACAAACCCTAATTTTGACTGTATAGGAGATCTTTGACTGTGCAACCCTTGGGGAGATTTTGAAGCTTGACTTGGCAATTTCTTGAAGAATATGGGAGGGAAAATTTTGGGGTACAACAGTTGCCCCTGTTCAATCTTCTTAGACCTGAGGATGCAGATTGGCTGATGCGCCTTTCGTAATCCGAGGGTAGAAGATGATTGAACACTAGAGTGCCCAGAAATTTGCGCTCACATAGTAGCAGTGGGATGATGGGAATGGGCTTATAGATGCCATTTGGAGATTAATGGATAGGATGATGGGCTTATAGATGCCATCTGGATGTTGATCGCGTAAGAGATTCCTTAGCGAGAACCTACATACCTGCAAAAGAAAAAAGAGTACCTGACATGTTGCAGGAGCTGGTCTTCAAATGCTTGGTATAGATATGTCCTGACTGGTTACAGGAGCTGAGTCTGGATCTTCAACAGGTGATGAATGAACCAGGGATGGTTACTACCTTAGCATGAACGCTGAGAGAACCTTGGGTGACTTTAACTTCAACAACGCTCGTTGAGCAAATCTTGGTGGGAATCACCATCTTCGCAGGATCGGGAAGTGAACCATAGGCAATTATAATCTGAAAGGGAATTACATCTCACGCACCGTCGGGGAGAGAACCATAGGAAATTATAACCTGAAAGGGAATTATCACCTCACGCACCATCGGAGAGGGAACCATAGAAAAATTAACCTAAAAAGGAATTATCACCTCACGCACCATCGGAGAGGGAACCATAGGAAATTAACCTAAAAAGGAATTATCACCTCACGCACCATTGGAGAGGGAACCATAGGAAATTAACCTAAAAAGGAATTATCACCTCACGCACCATTGGAGAGGGAACCATAGAAAAATTAACCTAAAAAGGAATTATCACCTCACGCACCATTGGAGAGGGAACCAATAGGAAATCATAATCTAAAAGGGAATTATCACCTCACGCACCATCGGAGAGGGAACCATAGGAAATTATAACCTAAAAGGGAATTATCACCTCACGCACCATTGGAGAGGGAACCATAGAAAAATTAACCTAAAAAGGAATTATCACCTCACGCACCATCGGAGAGGGAACCATAGGAAATTAACCTAAAAAGGAATTATCACCTCACGCACCATTGGAGAGGGAACCATAGGAAATTAACCTAAAAAGGAATTATCACCTCACGCACCATTGGAGAGGGAACCATAGAAAAATTAACCTAAAAAGGAATTATCACCTCACGCACCATTGGAGAGGGAACCAATAGGAAATCATAATCTAAAAGGGAATTATCACCTCACGCACCATTGGAGAGGGAACCATAGGAAATTATAACCTAAAAGGGAATTATCACCTCACGCACCATTGGAGAGGGAACCATAGAAAAATTAACCTAAAAAGGAATTATCACCTCACGCACCATTGGAGAGGGAACCATAGGAAATTAACCTAAAAAGGAATTATCACCTCACGCACCATTGGAGAGGGAACCATAGGAAATTAACCTAAAAAGGAATTATCACCTCACGCACCATTGGAGAGGGAACCATAGGAAATTAACCTAAAAAGGAATTATCACCTCACGCACCATTGGAGAGGGAACCATAGGAAATTAACCTAAAAAGGAATTATCACCTCACGCACCATTGGAGAGGGAACCATAGGAAATTATAATCTCAAAGAAAAAACCTAAAATGGAAATCTCATGCACCGTCGGAGAGAGAACCAATAGGAAATTATAATCTCAAAGAAAAACCTAAAATGGAAATCTCATGCACCGTCGGAGAGAGAACCAATAGGACATTATAATCTCAAAGAAAAACCTAAAATGGAAATCTCATGCACCGTCGGAGAGAGAACCAATAGGACATTATAATCTCAAAGAAAAACTAAAATGGGAATCTCATGCACCGTCGGAGAGAGAACCAATAGGACATTATAATCTCAAAGAAAAACTAAAATGGGAATCTCATGCACCGTCGGAGAGAGAACCATTATAATCTGATAACTTCTACTGAGTCTTCATCAGAAAAATCTGTTGGGAGTCAATTTAGCTGGACTAGAGAAGGCCTTGGACTGGATAAGAAATCTTTAGAGTCGATTAACTGAACCGGTCTAGGTCTTGAAATATGATGGAGAATTTAGCTGAATCTTTCCTGAAAGGTAGAGGTCAGTCTTATGCAATGCATGATATGGATCAGGCAATGATGTTCTCAACATAAATGAGATTCGTATGATATGATGCGTCTATGCATGCTACAATGATGTATGTGATGTTTATGTATGTTTTCGTCTAGGAAAGTAAATCCTTGACGGGTGCCGGGAAGTCATATCCTGGGCTGATATTGAAGAATAAGCTTTTGCTTCCGCTGAGGATGATAGTTGCAAGAATACCAGTAGGAGAAGATGACTCCGTTGAGGAATAAACTTGGCAAATGGAAGATTCTGCGGGGAGAAAAATACTCTAGCGACCATGCTGGGAAGCGATACTCTGTGGGGAGAGAGATACTTTGCTGAGTTGATAATAACTTGCTGGGGATATTTTTGTTGAGTTGGAAGTGCTGATAGACTTCGCTGGGGTAAGAAGACTTCGTCGAGGACGCTCTTTCCGTGGCTTTTGGCTGAGGATAACCCAGTTATATCCTGGTAAGGAAATAACTCTTTGAAGAAAGTCGGGAGACGCGCTCGTACTCTGCGGGGTAAGCTTCCAGAATTTACTGGGGATAAGCTTATTGCTTGGGGAGATGGATTCCGACCTTCCTAGGGAACTGGATTGGACTTTCCTGGGGAAGTTTTGAGCTGTATTAGGGAAGTGATTCCACTGAATGTTTGATATACCACCGGGGAAAAATCTTTAGACCAAGGCTGCCGAGGATGCTTGTATATGCTACTGGGGAATGTTGAGATCTGCTGGAGGATACCCAACTTCCTTAAGATTTGATGGCTCTACTTGGAGAAGAATACACTGACTGCTGACTCTCTCTGGGGAATTTGAGATGTAGTTATGTTCTTTAGTTGAAAACCCAGATGCTGATAATTGTGGGGGTCAAACCTTCTTCTGGTAAGCAGGTGACAAGATGATCGGACATAGTCGTACGCTTTGATCCCTAACTTTTGCCTGGACCACCCTTTCGGGTTTTCAGTCCACCGGGATACCCATTTTATCCCAAGCCGCCTTTTCAGGTTTTCGACTTGTCGGGTGTACAGGTTTTTTTCATTTCATCCCTCATTTTGCCCGAACCCTTTTGGTTCGCCGGGAAGCCCTTATTTTTGCCTAGGTGTGTCAACCTAGCGGGTCTTTGACTTTACGTAGTATTTTTTCGACTATGTCCATGCTCTGAAAGTAGGGAATTGCCCTTGTTAGAAGGGTTTTGTCATGCCACCAGGAGGTATTTGATTAGGCAAGATTCGTCGTTGGAATGCCCCAAGCGACTCAGGCGGAGATTTGCCCCAGACTATTTGGCCTTTGAGAGATTCTCCGAATCTTGACTGAATTGCCCCAGATAATAGACAATAGTCATGCCGTGCCCCTTGATTGGAAGTGCTTTTGTTCACTAGGTATTTCTCGTGCGAATTTCCCTGCCGTTCAAACAAAAAGTCATATGCAAACAAAGTTATGTTAAAAAATGCAAAGCCTATGTCTGTCTTGAAGATTTTGAAAATGCATTCTTTTTCATAAAACAAATGAATGTTTGTAAAACGTGATGTTAACTCCGTATTTACCGTAAGCCTTCAGGAGTCAGGATACCTTTCGTAACAGTATGCTTTCGAACTAACCCATGCTTCAGCTAGGACTTTTAAGGGTTATAACGTGGCCTGGTTCACGGTTTAAGAAACAAAGGATAAAGGCTCAAATTATTTGTACCCACCTGCTCTTCGTGATGTTCTCCAAACCTAAACTCAGTTGATCATATGTTAGACCTTGTTTGAGTCTTTGCTCTGATTTTCCGGTGATGATTCGGATATTGATAACTTATTTTGAATAGGCAGTCATTCCTTTTTTGTTGAGGGTTTGTAAGACCTCTTTCTTGTCTGATTTTTGTTATCCCTAAATTTTGCCTGAACTGTTTCCTTTTTTGGAATTACAGTCAGCGGGATGCTCCAGTTTTGTAAGTCTCCTTCATAGGTTTTGACTTGATGGGCTTTTTATTTTGAGAGATAATGACTGTCTGTCTTTATTGATTATTCGGAACCATCACTGTCTTTTGTTTTGTAAGGACCTCTTTAGTGCCATTTTTTATGCACTTGAATCAACTGAGAGACTACCCTGCCCCAGGTTATGATTAAGGGTTTTAAATTTCGAAAAGAAAAACTCCTACTTCTTTGGCTCAGAGGGGTTGACGAGGGATTATCTTCCTTATAACTCCAGTGTTTAGGAATTGAAACAATGCCTGTACCTCATCAGCGGGGTCTGTTCAAAAGCATACTGTAAAGATCGTGGTATCGTTTTCGTCATCCTCCCTCAAGAGGCTTAGAATTTTAGATCAAGAGTTGACATCAGAAAAAATATGGAAATAATTTGCGTATAGTGAATACGAATATATTGCTTCAAAACAGACATATGCGATGCATTAATGAAATAACAACGTTTTAACATGAGTAAATGCTTGAACAAAAGAAAATTGCAACTTGAAAATTCGAATGAACAAAAGTATTTTCAGTCTCAGGGCTTGTTATTTCAACTGGTGCATCTTGTAGGGATGGCAGGAGCATTCAGCCTGGCCCATCTGGGTAAAATCCACAGCTCTTTCATTGATCAGATCTTGAATCTTATTCTTCAAAGCCCAGCAGTCGTCGGTGTCATGTCCTGGACTGTTAGAATGGTATGCACATCTTTCCTCAGGATTGTACTTCAGGGAGGTTGTATTGAGACGCCTAGGAGGGTCCCTTAACGTCACCAGATTTAACCTCAACAATTGTTGTAAAGCTTGAGACGGTGACACATTGAGCTTGGTGAACTGCCTTTTAGGCTTGTCCGGCTTGCTCTGATCAGCCCGTTGTTCATGGCGAGGTCGTTGTTGGACCTGTGAAGTAGTAGCAGCTCGGAGAGGCCCATTCATTAAACCAAACCTTTGACTTCTTGGAGGCTGATTAATGACTTGGTCCTTGACTTGGGCTGGTTGCTTCATGTCTTGAGGAAGTTGGCTGATCATGGCTCTCAGCTCTCCTTGCTCCTGAGCTAAACCTTGAATGAGGGCCCTTTGCCCCAGCATCTGGGTTTTCAATGTGTCTACCTCAGCTTGTAGACATTTCAGTTGTTCGTCCTTGTCATCTTCAGGACTCTTTCTGATCAGATTCCCCATGAGGAGTGTCCTCAACTCTTCCTGCCCCTGGGATAGGCCTAGGAAGATTTCCCTGAACTGAGTCTCTTGAGCGTGAAGGTCCTGGTTATCTTGTTGTGAAGCCATTGCTGAAATAAACAGCGAGAAAGGTAAGTGACCTGCAACAAGGATACCTGTTATGCAATGATGAGTATGACATGCATGTAATGTTTTCAAGGACCTCGCGGGGTAAACAAGAAAATTTGTTAGCATTTGGACCCGGTAGCTTGATTGAAAGAACTTCATATTTGTTGAGAGTCTTTCTTCCAAGGGTCAAAGGCTCACCATATCAAGTGGGTCATAGCCCCTGACAACTCTGTCTAGAGGAAAATAAATCCTCTTTGCCCCTTGTTGGGGATAGTTGATTCACCATGACCTGCATCACAAGCCCTTGAGATCCTTGAAATGGGTTAAGATGTATGCAATGGTATGATGTTATGGTATGCATGGGGTAATATGGGTAACCCTGTTACGAGTCTCCATTAAGGACTGCAAACCAAAACCTGCAGGGAACTCAAGTAAAACCTGTCATGAGTCCCAATTAAGGACTATAAGCAAAACCTGCAAGAAACTTAGCAAACTCTGTTATGAGTCCCAATTAAGGACTATAAACAAAACCTGCAAGAAACTCGAGTGTCAGACAACAAGCATGCAAGTAGTCAAGTACGAAGGCACACAAGTCACACAAGAGAAACCCTTAAAGTTTAGGCCAGCATGAGGTCTAGGTACTACCCTCTTTCAGTTTGTTGGTTCATACCTGTCCTAATCAAAAGTAACCGGGTTCTTAGAGGATCCCAATATCATTGACTACCCTCAATCGGTCATAACTCCAGCATCGCAATCTTTTCTTGCGGCCAGAACCATCATGAGAGTTTAGCCTCAATGGGCGTAGCATACTGCTACAATTCTAAAGGCCAAGTTGTGTCAATTAAGGTTCTAAGGTTGTTGGTGCTTAATGACTCCTCAGAAGACCCATATTCTCCTCGTTGCAACACAAGGGATATCGGTACAGACCAAGGTGCCACACCAACGTAGCCACTGCTTCACCTGTGTCGGTCTACGCCGGACAGGTCCCTCACAGCTTATGCTACCTAAACAGGGTATCCCCAGATCCGGGTTAGGATCTATGTAACTTCCGATGCAACCCACAATATTAAAGCAAGCAAATCAATACAATTGAAAACACATTGATCTTAATCCTAAGGTACACCTCACTTTATAAGATTCTTCCCCAGCAGAGTCGCCAGTTCTGTGATCGGTGGATCTGGAACTGACTGTTTAACGCTGGTTCGCGAAATGTCGCGGAAGCAAGAGTCGCCACCGTCTTTTATTTTCTCCAAATGGAAAGGACAAAAGCACAGAAAAATTCCTTAAAGAGATTGCTCTCGGTTCGGGAGGTAGGTTATAGAAAGGGAAGGTGTTAGCACCCTTTCTATCCATGGTTATCCATGGGCTCTTAGATACTTGCTCATTTGTGTTTTCAAAAGGTTTGTTTGCTTTTCAACTGTGGGTTTTTAAAAAGTTTCTTTGAAAATTTCAGTTCGACTCTTGTATCGGTCCTCAAGAGTGTTTGAAAAATTGCTTTCGAAAGCTTTTTGAAAAGGTGTCGGTGTGAAAAGTATTTTTTGAATTTGTTTTGAAATTAGAGCAAGTATCTACGGGAACCTACCTACCCTAAGGAATTCGTCTGTGTAAATGTCCTTTAAAGTAGTGCCATCCCACCATTGAGGGGTAGGTAGCACCACCGTTGGAGGTGTTCGGGTCAATTCGAGTTTAGGGACATGGTGATCACCAGAGCAATGGGAAGACACCTTAGAAGCTACCCTCATGCCAGGTTCCCGGATCATGAGGACTTACTAAGACATCCTCTACTCGACGATCACCTTTCGAGGCAAGGCAACAGTGAGGCGTACCCTAGGGGTGGTGTGTGATTTGTGTGTCATGTTCATGTGCATTTATCTTGTTCAAGTCAAAGTGATCTATGCGTTTGTTTTTATTTTAGGCCATACATTCTTTCATGCTTTGTTTAACAGTTAAAAATATTGCGGGAAAAGTAAATTCTAAGCTATTACAAATGGCGCGGGTCCACATCGCCAAAATTTCCAGGACCCGATTTGACAGAAAAATAAATAAACAAAGTAAATAAAGAATTAAAGGTGCGAGCAATTATTTACACGGCTTTGGGAGAAGTACATAAATATTTAAACGGAATAAAATAATATGCGAATTAATAATTAAATCGAAACGAGGGCGTTGGACCCTTTTTGCAAAAATATTAAAATTACATGAATTAATTAATTAAAAAAAGAAAAGAAATTGTTTTTGTTTTTGGTACTTTATGATTTTTAAGACTTAATATGAAAAAGAGAATTAATTAAAATTGAAATAAGATGCAAACCCTAATCCTAATTATTTTTAATTTATCAAGAAAATATTGAAGTTTTTTAACCTAAATTAACCCTAAGTTATTTTCATGCAATTTAATTATAAAAATATATATTTAGTTATTTTAATTATTATGAAAGAAAAAATAAAAAGGATGAAAAATTAATTAAACCTAATTCTATGTTTTTTTTAGATTTTTGTTTAAAGAATTAAAATTGCAACCTAATTTAAAACTAAATAATTACATGCAAATTTATTTTATGAAAATATTAGAAATAAAAATATTTATTATTTTAATTCTTTTCTGATTTTTTTTATGGGTTTTTTATATTTTGTGAAAATAATTAATTAAATTGAACAAAACAATTATTAAAAGAAATAGAATTAAATTAAATAAAAAAAAATATGGCAAACCTAGGGGGGTGGTAGTCCCCAACATGGAGGTTTCTCTCTAGCAATTCAGGCCCATTTGACTTTGGCCTTGTTGGACTTTTTCACTAGCATGTAGCACGTTGACTGCAGCCTACCATGCTCCCTAATTCCTGGCCCTTGGATGGATGAGGTTGGATGCGTGGACATTGATTTTTGAGGATGCATGAGAGTCTTCAGCATGGGCGCTACACATGAACATTAATTGAGAAAAAATAAATGGAAAGGAAGAAGACCTGGGATCGAACCCATGTCATTAATATTACCAATCAACACGTGCACCACTGAA
Source organism: Vicia faba (assembly GCA_948472305.1). Taxonomy (NCBI): domain Eukaryota; kingdom Viridiplantae; phylum Streptophyta; class Magnoliopsida; order Fabales; family Fabaceae; genus Vicia; species Vicia faba. Next base: position 829,634,698 of record OX451735.1, on the reverse strand, counting down.
CCAATTGATGCATTCTGTACATTAAATAAACCAAGAATAATATAATAAGAAAACGATGATTAGTGGAAATCAGCGCGCGAACTTTCAAACCGTCCAATCATTGATGGCCACGATATCATCTTCTTCGCGTGTTTTCTTTTTTCCTGAAATACACAAAACATTGGCAACGGTTTTCACGCGTTGCCTAAGACATCCTACAAGAAAATAGCGATTAGGCATGGAACGCCCATAAATTGGGCGCGAGGGTGGGTTTAGGATCGTCCAGATGCGCTGATTCTAATGGTGGTGGTCTTGAGGGCCAATTTTTCCTCATTCGAAAATCCCTAAATTGAAGCTTCTTGAACCCTAAAGAACGATAATGGTGAAATCACCTATAGCATGTAATAATCCAATTAAACGCATGGGTTAGCTTTAGAATCATACCATGAACATGAATCAATAATTAAAATGCCATGAAAATGCATAGAATTTAAAATACGATCATGGATTTTTTTCTGTACAGGGGCGGTTCATGTTACCAATTCTCTGAGTTTTGATGGATGATATTGATGGGAAATCGTTCAGTGATGCTTGAGGAAGCTAATGAGATAAGAATTGTGCCTTGAATCGTCCTAGAAAGTGGTTTTCAGATTTGAGTTTCTTAACAAAATTTCAAGCTTTTGTTTTTCAGTTTATGAGCAGCTGCGTGTGTTTTTTGATTAGGTTTTCCTTTAGGCTTATGTACTGAACGAATTAGGTCAAGAAACTTGCTCAAAATCTCTTGCAATCATGGTTTTGAAGATTTGATTTTCAAGCTTTGTTTTTTCAATCTTTTCCATGCATTTTTGTATCAATTATGATCTAATCAATCCAAATCTTTCCTTATTTGGCTAGGCACGAATTATTGAGTATAAAACATGCACAAAAAGATTTAAAACTTTAGGTTAAGTATTTTCCATGTATTTAATTTGATTTAAATGAATTAATATAAATAAAAATTCAAATAAATAAATAAAAAATGAAGAAATACTTCCCTTTGGGCCAAGTGGTCGTGCACATGCCATGGATGATGAATTATGGAAGAAAAATGGGCCCATTAGCAATTTTAGGTCATTTGAAGTAATGTTGACTTTTCAAAATATCCAAAAAATTTCCAACTTCTACAAGGCATAACTTGCTCAATTTTTATGCTTTTCTCATGTTCTTGGACATGTTGGAAAGGTCTTTGAGTCCTCTAACCAATGCCTTTGGTCCCATGTCATTTTGATTTACCAATCTCAAGTTATGGCCTTTGACTTAAAGTCCCTTTTTGTTGACTTTTGAAAATGACCTATAATGTTGAAATTGATAACTTTTTGTGAGAGCATTTCTTGGACTTGAAGTATGAAGATGAGTTGTAGGAAATGTCTTTCTCTTCAAAATGAGCTTTGGATGGAATTTTTATGATAATCCATGTGAAAGTTATGCCCTGGTCAATTTACAGTTGACTTTTTCAGCTGTCAAAATAAGGAAACTTTTGCATCTTGATGATTTTTGAGCCCAATTTTGAGAATCATGATCAAGCATTGATCAAATGATGTTTGTGGCTCCAAAATGATATGTTGACCAAAAATTTGAACTTTTGACTGTCAAATGACCATTTTGCCCCTACAGTTGATTGTAGTGCAATTAGGGTTTTTGACTATGCAATTTTGTGCTGAAAGCCTTGAAACTTGATATGAGGATGCTTGACCATATTTGTAGGCATGTTAGACTTGATTGGGCCCTTTGAAACTCCATTTTCTTGATCAGAACACAAACCCTAATTTTGACTGTATAGGAGATCTTTGACTGTGCAACCCTTGGGGAGATTTTGAAGCTTGACTTGGCAATTTCTTGAAGAATATGGGAGGGAAAATTTTGGGTACAACACCTATCTTTGGATGTAAATGGGATGGGCGTGGGTCATCGTATAACCATGATTAGCAATGTTGCAAAGTATCTTAGCATTTTTGAGGGACCAAGATCATTTTGTAAGGAAACTTTTGGATAGCGTCATCGAGGGACTATGATCTTATACTTGTTTATTTTGCCAAGATACTTCACATGCGTAATATGGCCATTTTTTATTTTAGGCAACCAAGTGGAGAAACCCTAAGGATGCTTGTGTGCAAGTGTATCATTTTAATGCTTTGGTTTTTTCTTGTATTTAGGGTTTTCTATTTTGCTTTGATCTTATCATACAAACCCTAATTACTAATCATGACATGTAAAGCGGTAAATTGCATAATGTAAATATTACTAAGTTATTACAACAATTCTATGGGAGGGGGGAATACAAATTTGAATGGGGATTTGCAAGAATATAAACCTAAATAAATTATTACAACCAAATCGAATTTGTATGAATTAGAATAAATAAAATACAATATTTAAGGATGCAATATAATATACATGTAAGGAAAAAAAAATTGTTTTGTTTTTATGTAAAAGAAAATTTTAACCTAATCCTAAAAAAAATAAAGAAATTAATTCTTAGTAAAGGTTAACCCTAATTTCTAAAGAAAATGAAGTTCATATGTATTATTTTTTATGTTAAAATAATAAATAATATTCTATATAAAAATATAAAGTTTTTTGTATATGCAAAAATAAATATGTATAAGTATGGGATGAAAAGGAAATAAATGAAATAAACTAAATATATTTTAATTATATTTCATAAGTTTATTAAGAAAATATGTGATATATATTAAAAATAAGATATATTTTTTATGTGAAAAATAAACTAAAACAAAATAAAAATGCAATATTATTAATTTTATATTTTTAGGAGTTTTTATGCATAAAAGAAAATATTTAATAAACTAAAATAAAAATAAAATAAATAAAATAAAAATATGAAAAGAATTGGCAAAGGGGGGTGCTGTAGAAAAACTGGCAGCAATGTATTAGTAAAAAAAACTATGGCCCAGGGAACTAAGCCCAAACCTGCAAAAAAAAATAGAAAAAATGGAAAGAAGGTAAAATGTGGAAAAACAAAAGTAGCGCCCAGGTTCGAACCCAGGATATGGGTCTCACCAGCGTGCTACTTTGCCATTGGGGTGGTTATACATTCATTGTCTTAAGTGAAGCAAAAATAACATAACATGTAACAAGTCTTTGCCCTGTACTTCATCTTCTTCCTCAAGCTTCGCCAAATTTCCTCCTTCAGTTGAAATCGTGGATGTAACTGGAGTGAGTTTGATGGAGGTATGATGCTTGCTTGAGCTTCCTTGAACCTCCCTGAATGTATTCCCACTCTTTCCTTGCTCTGAAAGTGTCTGAAACTCCTTGGCCAAGTCAACCTGCAAGGAGCCAAATGAGAGATTGTATGCTTATGCCAAAACTGTAAGTTTTGACAGTTTTTTGGTGTTTTTAAGCTTGAGAGTGTTTCAGCCTTTAACTAATCGTGTGTTGTGCTGTATTATGTTTGTATATTAGTATAGAATCAGTTTCATGTCAACCATCCAACAGATGTTCCAGTTCTAGCCTTTTTGCAACTTTTCTTGCCTTTGAAGTAAAGTGAAGGGACAAGGCTTGCCATGCTTGTACTTGCTTTCTTAGGGTTGGTATAAACTTGTACAAATTGCTTTAGGCCTGTAATATTTGTATATGCAATGGAGACAGGTGCAATGCTCAAGAATTGGAAAGTGGCAAAAGTTGAGCTTTTTCAAAATGGCAATGGTCACTTTATGCCATTTATGTAATTACAACTTGGGTAATGGCTCTAGGGCATGGATCAAAGCTTTTTCAACTGAGTAAGCATTAAATTAAGGAGTGAGGAACAAGTTTTGGACCTGTAAAGCATGGATTAGGAAGCATAGGTACTGATTGGAACTTTGTTCTTCATGAAATGGCTTGGACAAAAAGTGAGAAAATGCCAACTTCATATATTCGATTCTCCCTACTCAAAAATGATCTTAAAGAGTTATTGGACATTTTGGAAAGCTTGCAATGTGCTCTATGACTCATCTTTGAAATTCATTCTGATATACCTCTTGGAACTAGGGGGAAAATTTCCATGAAGTTGGGTCCAAAACCTGCCTAAATTAGGGCAAAATTTCACTAAGTTATTTAGTTCATGACCATGTATTCATAAATTTATATCTTGAGATCCAAGCATCTTTATGGAAAAGTGTATGAAGAAAAGTTGTATATTTCATGGAGGTCTACAACTTTCATGTTGGGAACTTTCTTTGAATCATTATGCATCATGGTGAAAAAATGGCCTAAAGTTGAGAAAAATAAGAAATTTTCTATACTTAGAAAATTTTCTAAGTTAAGAAAATTTTCAAATCAAACCCTAATCTTCAAATTTGGATTTCTTGATGAACAAGTTTCACATTTTGACATGTTTTGATGAATTATGACCCTTGACACTTGATTTTGACTAAAAAGTCAAAGTTTGACTTTTCAGTGTACAGTTGACTTTTGATCAGTTGACTGCAAATTTCATCTATCAATCAAATGAAATTGAAATGTTTTGAGCCATGTAATAAGGTCAAGATGATTTAATTGAATCCTTGAAATAATGCCTTAACTCAATTGGTCATTTTCTAGGTTAAAAATCAGAAATTACCCTTCCTCAATCAAAACCCTAATTTTGACCATTTTGCCCTCTTGGTGATTTGATCAAATTTCTTGAGGAATTATGGTCCAAACTTGATCAAATGATACACATGCGTCTAGAATGTTGATGTGGATCAAACATTATGAATTTTGACTGTAAATTGGCCATGGTTGACTTTTTCCCCAATACAGCTAAATTTTAGGTCAATTATCCAATTGACAGATCAAAAATATGGTTCAAGGCTTGAAACTTGTCATGAGTGATCTTAGGGGTCCATAATGATGTTTGAAAGTCATATGAAGCATTGATAGTCCAAAAATCCTTGTGCAAACTTAAACCCTAATTTTGGATCATCAATGCATGATGAAATGTCTTGAGCTGACCAAACCCTAATCCAGTCTTGAGTCAAAGAGATCTTGTGAGAAAAGTCTTGATAAATGAGAGGGCAAATTTTGGGGTACAACACTAGCTATTACAGGACTTTTGCAGATACATAATTATTTTGACCGAAAATAAAGATGCGGAATTGAAACCCTAATTACTATTACAAACTCGGAGCAGTTACAATAATAATAAAAAGGAAACTAAAAAATGCGCGCGGCGAATTAAATGCGAGAATAATTAGCAAAACCTAAAAAATCTAGTTGAAAAAAGATTTAGGTTATTTTTGAGAAAAAATCAGATTATATACAAAATTAAACCCTAAGTCTAATTATTTAAAATTATGAAAAAAGAAAGAATTAAATTGCCTTAATTTAATTAAACTAATTAATTAATTAAAGAAACAAAATATTTTTTTATGAAAAATGATATTGGATGTTTTTTATGATTTTTTGATTAAATGAAAAAAGTAATGATTTTTGTGTTATTTTTAAAAAGAAAATAATTAGAAAATAATTAATAGAATTAAAATAAAAAAGATAGAATGGGCCTATTAGAAGTTGGATGAGGGGGTATGATGCTAAATTTCTTAGGCCCATGAAGCTGAGCCCATTCCATGCGTGTGATTCCCTGTTGTTCCAGCCTGGGAGTGCGCCATAGTCCTTCCTTGGTTGAGGCATTGGATCTGGCTAGCAATGAATCCAATGGCAAGATGGTGACAGCTCATGGGAGGCGCTTGGAAAGGCAATGCACATAATCTGTAGAAACAAAGTGAGAAAATAAAATTTGCTGGGACCTGGGATCGAACCCAGGTCCTCCCACTCAAATCAATACACGTCTTGCCATCTGGGCTATCTGATTTGTTTGTTAGTATAATAAAAACAAATAATAATATATGAAAACACATGGATAAAAACAAAAACACGCACCAGCATTTGAATGGACCAGTACCATGATGCCAAGTCATCGTCTCCTTCATTGACACCATCGTCTTAGGTATCACCTTTTACCTATAGACAAACGTCTATGGCCATAGCCTGTACACTTCAAACATCAAGAAATACGCATGATAAATGAAATTAAAGACCATGGTTCAACTTATCTTGATGCCACGAACACCATGGCATCCTTTTCTTAGCCTAATTTAGCCTGTAGAGAAAAAACCTAAAACGGCCATGAAAACCCTAACAATGGCAAACACACATACAAGCCTCAAAACTTCAATTAAACAATCCAGGCATGTTTCAAATACATAAATAATCACAAGTATATCATTAAAATATGCTAATGATGCAAGAATTGTTGTAATCGATTTTGAAAAAGAAAGCAAATTGTATGAAGTCTAGGTGTCGATTATGGGCGTGAGGATGCGTGAAGCTGGTCGTGTTAGCTTCAGAGAGGCTTCAAGAAACGATTAGGAGTGTTGTAATGGCTTGAATTGCCTTCTAGGTCCAAAAACGATCCAGCACTTTTGTCTAATTTTTTGAGTTTTGGTATGGCGTTTTACGACTGCAAATCCTTGTGTTTTTTGCTTGTTCTTGCTCAATATATATGCTAGAATGAATTAGGGTAACAAAAACAATTTGAATCTTTGAAGATCATCAAGATTTGATTTGTTTTTTCCCTTGCATCATATCTTTCTAAATGCATCAAAATCATGCCAATTTGAGCCATTCCACCCTTGCACGATTTTATTTGATCATGCTAGGTTGATTTGATTTGATTCCTACAAAAAAATTAGATCAAAATCAATCTTTTGTAGTTTTTGCCATTTATTTGATTTAATTTGTATATTAAATAATAAAAAATCAAAAGAAAATAAATAATGAATCAATTAAAGTGTGGATGCTGATTTGGGTCGTGGACCATGTCCCCAATAACATTCAATCATGAAATGCTAGGCCCATTTGACAAAAAATGTATTTTTGAACACATTTGACTTTTGGCAATTTTGTAAAAATGGTCAACTTTGACAAGGCCTTCTCCTCCAATTTTAACCCTAGAGAGGTGTTCCTGAACTTTTTAGAAAGCTTAGGATGTCCCCTAAACAACCCTTTTGGTTTCATCTCAATTGGGTCTCCCATGTTCATGTAAGAAGCTTTGACCCAAAAGGTGTTTTTGTTGACTTTTCAAAAGGACCTATAATGTAGAAATTCATATCTTTTGATGAGTGCATATTTTGAACTTGTTGGATGAAGATGAGTTTTAGGGAATTGCATTCTCTTCAAAATGAGCCTTGGATGGAAAATTTCTGATAAAGTATGAAGAAGTTATGTCTGGTCAAAGTTTGGTTGACTTTTCCTGTGAAACCCTAATTTAGCAACTTTTAGGTTTTGATGAATTTGGGGGTATTCCTTGAGGAATAATGATCAAACCTTAATCAAATGATGGATATCTCTTCAAAATTTTGATTTTGACCAAAAACTTGAAGTTTTACTGTATGTGGGCCACAATTGACTTTTGACCTAGTATAGTTGATTTTCAGGCATTTGGGCAATTGACTGAGCAAACTTCTTGTGCAAGGCATGAAACTTGACATGGATGGTCTTTAGAACATATTAGAACCATGGAAAGCATTTGGGACCCTTGTAATTCAACCATCTTGATGAGGAGTGAAACCCTAGTTTGAAGCTTGTTGCCTTAGGAGGAGGATTTATCTGGTCAAACCTTAGTCATCCTTGAGCAATTGAGGACCTCTAGAGGCATGTCATGAGTGAAATGAGAGGGAAAATTTTGGGGTACAACATCTGCCCCTGTTCAATCTTCTTAAATCTGAGGATGTAGATTGGCTTGTCTGCCTTTCGTAATCTGAAGGTAGAATATGATTGAACACTAGAGTGCCCAGAAATTTGCACTCGTCTGAGATGGTGCTGGACTGTGTAGGTAGCATCGGGAATGGGCTTGCAGATTCCATTTGGAGGAGATGACGAAAGGTCACCGGAGACGGGATTAAAGATTCCATCTAGAAGATATGACGGAGAATCGTCGGAGATGGGCTTAAAGATTCCATCTAGAGGATGTTGATTTCCCGAGATATTCCTTTGATGAGAATTCATGTTCCTGTCGTTGAGCAGGAATATGCTGAGGAATGTTGTCTCTGTCTTGGGAGAAATGGAATTTTAGGAACTTCAGTTGTCCGTTACTCTACTGGGGAATTATCTCTTAGTCAAGGAGATGAAAATTAACTGATATTTGGTCGTGCTCTAGGCCTTACAGTGATTTGCTAAGGATAATAAGACTGACTGCTATCTGGTCGTGCTCCAGGTTTTACAGTGACTTACTGGGGAGATGAGATTAAACTTGCTATCTGGTCGTGCTCTAGGATTTGCAATCTCAAAAACTATTATTTGGTCGTGCTTCAGGCTTCAGAAGGAATTAAGTGGTTATCCGGTCGCATCCGGTTTTCAACTTGAATTTAAGGCATACTAACATTCGGTCGTTTCCAGGCTTCAATAGTAATTGGTCGAGTAAACTGCTATCTGGTCGAATTCCAAGCTTCTCAGTACCTCATACTGTTATCTGGTTGTGCTCCAGGTTTCACAGTGTCTCTTGCCGCTATCTGGTCGTGCTCCATACTTCACAGCGTCTTATACCATTATCTGGTCGTGCTCCAGGCTTTAGTAATTTGGGGAAATTAAGCTGTTATCCAGTCAGTTTCTGGGCTTCATAGCTTTTTTAACTAGAATAGAAATCTTAGTATCGATTTGATTGAACTAGGGAAAGGTCTCGAGTTGTCTTCAATTGGGAGAGAAATCTTAGTATCAATTTGACTGAACCTAGGAGAGGTCTCGAATTAACTTTGATTGGCATAGAAATCAAGGGAATCTTAACGGGGATTCGGCTGACCCAGATGAAAGTCTTAAAACATCTTCAACTAGAATAGAAACCTTAGTGTCGGTTTGACTGAACCAGAGAAAATCTTGAAAACTGTTGGAATATCTTCAATTGGAATAGAAACCTTGGTGTCGGTTTGACTGAACCAGAGAGAACTTGTGAGAACTTGATTGCATCTTTCCTCAAAGGTAAAGAGTTAGTCGTATGTAATGTCATGATGTATGAAATGTATTGAGTAATGATGTTCTCAAAATAAATGATATTGTGTTGTATAATATGTATGCACATGCCATGATGTATGGATATGCAATGCTATTGTGATATTCTCTAACTGGGGAAAATAAATCCTGGACTGCTGCTGGAGAGTATAAGGAGTTGAGTTCTTTGTTTCCGCTGGGGATAGTGACTGAAGATGATTAGCTGGGGATTTACATCCATTCTGCTTGAGAACATTCTGCCGGAGGAGACTCTGTCTGAGAATAATTCTGCAGGGGAATGACTCTGTGGGGAAGAGAGATACTCTATTGGAAGATCTGCTGATTTGGAGAAATAAACTCAGTTGGGGATGAATTTTCGTTGCTGGAGATGATAAGCTCTGTTGGAGATTGAGATTCCGCTGTGAGAGTAATAAGCTCTACTCGGGAGATGGCTTTATAAACTGTTCATGGTTATAAAACTCGGTTGGGGAATGCAGATATCAGCTTTCTGAAGGAACCTGCTGGGGAAGGAATTCCTTCTTGGGGATATGGAGGTTGGACCTTGGTTGTCTCGGCTCTATGGGGAATATAGGTATCATTGGCTTGTATGTGATAGTGACTTCGCTTCCAACTGTCTCTGCCCCTTGTACCATGATGGGCGGGGTAACTGTTGGTATTTAGGTTTTGTACCAGTTTCTTTGAGTTCTTAGTAATTGTCTTTCTGTTTTATATACATATATTTGTGAACGGTAATCATATTCAAATGCATATGTCAAGAATAAAACATTGGACGTTTTTTTGCAAAACAAAACAGAAAACAGAAGAAAAAAAAACATAGAGTTTTGTACTCAAAAGACGCTTTGTATTGATTTGAAATTTGCCTATAACAGGCGTTTTTTACAAGGAGGTTGGAGCTCTAATAAGAGAACGTTGCCGTAAAAATAGAAATTATTATAGAAATTGTGTACAAAATGAAAACAGCTATGTGTAGTGATCTCATTGGGTTTCAATTCTTCTATTTACCCTATGTCTTCGAGCATCTCATCACTTTGCTGCTTGTCCGAAGCTGACTGGATTGATCGGTACCGTTTGAGCTTGATATCTGATTACTGAGGTCTGATCGCAAGGTGATCCAATGGGATATAGTGATACGCTTTAATTCCTAATTTTTGCCTAGACCGCCCTTTCGGGTTTTCAGTCCACCGGGATACCCTTTTTTGCCCAAGCCGCCCTTTCGGGTTTTCGACTTGCCGGGTGTACATATTTTTTCATTTTTTATCCCTAATTTTTGCCCGAACCCTTTTGGTTCGCCGGGATGCCCTTATTTTTTCCTTGGTATGTCAACCTAGCGGGTCTTTATTATGCGTAGTATCTTTTCACTATTTCCGCATTGACAGGGTGTGGAAGGTTGTCACCATCCATGGTGGTCAGAATCATGGCTCCACCGAAAAATATGTTCTTGACTACAAATGGTCCCTCATAGGTGGGAGTCCATTTTCCCCTGGGATCACCTTGCGGAAGTATGATGCGCTTGATTACCAGATCCCCTACTTGATACACTTGTTGTCTGACTTTCTTGTTGAAGGCCTTGATCATCCGTTTCTGATACATTTGACCATGACAGACAGCAGTAAGTCTTTTCTCGTCGATTAAGTTCAATTGATCAAGTCAAGTTTGGATCCAATCATCTTCTCTCAAACCCGCATCCTTCATAATCCGTAGAGAAGGGATCTGACCTCCATGGGTAGGATAACCTCTATGCCATATACCAGAGAATAGGGTGTTGCCCTTGTCGACGTACGTGCCGAAGTACGGTACCCGTGAAGATCAAACGGTAACATCTCGTGCCAGTCTTTGTATGTCACCGTCATCTTCTGTATGATCTTTTTAATATTCTTATCAACAGCTTCGACAGCCCCATTCATCTTCGGCCAGTAAGGAGAAGAGTTGTGATGCTGAATCTTGAACTGTTTAAGGAGTTCAGTGATCATCGAGTTGTTGAGATTAGTACCATTATCTGTGATGATTCTCTCAGGGATACCATAACGACAAACCAAGTTATGCTTGATGAACAGTGCCACCACATTCTTGGTAACCGTAGCAAAGGAGGCAGCCTCAACCCACTTCATGAAGTAATCAATGGCCACTAGGATGAAGCGATGCCCTTTGGACGCGGTAGGTCTGATCTCGCCAATCATGTCAATGCCCTACATTACAAAGGGCCAGGGATCTGTCAAGACGTTCAAGGGAACTGGAGGTACACGCACCTTATCAGCATAGATTTGGCACTTGTGACAGGTTCGAGAATGCTGATAACAGTCGACTTCCATAGTGGACCAGTAGTATCCTGCCCGTAGGATCTTCTTTGCCATGGTATATCCACTGGAATGAGTTCCAAAGGTACCTTTGTGTAGCTCTTCCATGATCCTCTCTGCTTCTCTCTTGTCTACACACCGCAGTAAGGTAGAGTCATGATTGCGCTTATAGAGGATTCCATTACTGAGGAAGAACTTTGCAGCAAACCTTCTCATAAATTTCTTGTCATTGACAGATGCCCCTTTGGGGTATTCTTGAGCCTCGAGATACCTTTTCACCTCATGAAACCAAGGTTTGTCGGCTACCTCCTCAGTATCGATCTCATAGTAGTATTCCGGTTCATCCAACCTCTCAATAGTGATTCAGGGAGCTTCATTGTCCCACCTGACTTTGAACATCGATGACATGGTAGATAGCGCGTCTGCTAGCTAATTCTCTTCTCGTGGGAAATGTTCAAAGGTGATCTCTTCAAAATGCGGTAGTAGTGTCAGTACATACTCTTTGTAAGGGATAAGGTTTGGGTGCTTTGTATCCCACTCGCCTTTAATATGACTTATCACCAAAGCGGAATCCCCGAATACACTCAAGAACTTGATTCTCCGGTGAATAGCATCTCGAAGACCCATAATACATGCTTCATACTCCTCCATGTTATTGGTATAGTTGAAACATAATCGGGAAGTGAACGGAGTATGATAGCCCTCGGGAGATATGATTACAGTGCCAATGCCATTACCCAGTGTGTTTGAGGCTCCATCAAAAAACATAGACAATCGGGATCCTTCCTCAGGTCCTTCATCCGGTCTAGGCTCTTCACAGTCGGTTACTAACATGATTTTCTCATCCGGGAACTCAAAATTCATGGACTGGTAGTCATCCACGGCTTGATGTGCCAAATGATCAGCTAACACACTTCTCTTGATTGCTTTTTGGGTTGTGTATTGTATGTCGTACTCGGTTAAGATCATTTGCCATCTTGTTATTCTTCCAGAGAGAGCGGGCTTCTCGAAAATGTACTTGATCAGATCCATCTTAGCTATTAATAAAGTAGTGTGGGTCAACATATACTGTCTCAGTCAGAGAGCAGCCCATGCCAAAACGCGGTAAGTTTTATCGAGCAGTGAGTATCGTGTTTCACAGTCAGTAAACTTTTTGCTAAGGCAGTATATTGCGTGCTTTTTTCGACCAGACTCGTCATGTTACCCCATCACAAACCCCATTGAATTATCGAGCACTGTTAAGTACATTATCAAAGGTCTTCCTTCAGTCGGAGGCATCAGAATAGGAGGTTCTTAGAGGTATTTCTTGATTCTGTAAAAGGTGACCTGGCATTCGTCATTCCACTTTACCACTTGATCTTTCTTCAGAAGCTTGAAGATTGGCTCACAAGTAGCAGTCAGATGTGAAATGAATCGGGCAATGTAATTTAGGCGTCCCAAGAAACCTCTAACTTACTTCTCAGTACGGGGAGCCGACATCTCTTGTATGGCCTTCACCTTTGCAGGGTCTACTTGAATACCTTTGTCACTGACAATGAACCCCAGAAGCTTACCAGACCTTACCCCGAAGGTGCACTTGTTCAGATTTAACCTCAGCTTGTATGTCCTCCACCTATCAAACAACTTTTATAGATGATCAATATGTTCTTCCTCAGTTTGAGACCTGGCTATCATGTCATCGACGTAAACCTCTACCTCATGGTGAATCATGTCATGGAACAGAGCTACCATAGCTCACTGATAAGTTTCCCCAGCATTCTTCAACCCAAACGGCATTACCTTGTAGCAAAAAGTTCCCCACTGTGTAACAAAGGTTGTCTTCTCCATGTCTTCAGGTGCCATCTTGATCTGATTGTAGCCAGAGAAACCGTCCATGAAGGAAAAGACTTTGTGTTGTGCGGTGTTGTCAACCAGAACATCGATGTGGGGAAGCGGGAACTCATCCTTGGGGCTTGCCCTGTTCAGGTCTCTGTAATCCACACACATTCATACTTTACCATCTTTCTTAGGTACTGGAACCACATTAGCAACCCACTGAGGATATGAGGTGACAACTAAGAACCCTGCGTTGAACTGCTTCATAACCTCTACTTTAATCTTCTCTAACATCTCAGGGCGCATACGAAGGACCTTTTACTTTACCGGAGGGCAGTCTTCTTTAGTCGGTAGACAATGAACCACTATATCTGTGTCTAGTCCCGACATGTCTTCATATGACCAAGCGAAGATTTCAACATACTCATGCAACATCTGTACCAACTGCTGTTTGACACTAAGATCCAGATTTGCACCTATCTTAACCTCTTTTATGTCTTCCTCTGTACCCAAGTTCACTGTCTCAACCGGCTCTTCATGAGTTTGTATGGCCCTTTCTTACTGCTGTAATAGTCTAGCAAGTTCTTCGGGTACCTCACAATCTTTCTCACCTTCGTCCTCAGCTTGGTTGATCGGATTTTCAAAGTCATAATGAGCAGTAGCAGAACTGTTATCAATGGGATCCAGAGTGGATATGGATCTGCATTTGGATACGTGAGTGTGTGTAAGAGCATAGCTGTATAGGCAGAATAAAAGAAAAGAAAGACAAAGAGAGCAAAATTTGTATGCAAACGTCCAATGCTTTATTGATGTCATATGAAAATAAAACATGATAACCCTCACAAATAGAACCATTGTGCCCCGGGTAAGACACATGGCTATAGAATTTATATTGTTTTTAAATTACATATCCGAAAAATCAGAAAGACAATTACTCCTAAACAAAAGTAATCGATACAAAGTCCTTGGCAGTCCAGTTACTGAATCCACCGTTGGTAGTCGGGAAGATCCAGCTGTCAATGTCAAAATCACCATCATTGTCTTCAAGCGCATTGACCCCAGGATTGTTGATACGTAGGGGAGTTTCTCCAGCCCGAGCGCGACGAACATCCATTTGAGCACCTTCTTCAACCACTACTCGTGCATCCTTGAGAGAAGTCATCTTCGAGGGAGATTTGGTGACCTTTGGAGGACTGTCGGTAGTTTCTGCTGTAGCCATAATCTGAGGTACCTCTTCAAAGTTCTGGCAAGGAGTCTCGATGAACACGCCATCCATTTCCACATACCTGAAGGAGTTCAAGTGACTGATCATATACTCCTCTTCACCATGCACGGTGACAATCTTTCCTCTTATTGGGTACTTTAACATTTGGTGGAGGGTAGAAGTAATAGCCCCAGCCCCATGTATCCAAGGGCGTCCCAACAAGCAAGAATATGATGGTTTGATATCCATTACGTAGAAAGTGGAGTCGAAGGTCTGGGAACCAACTTTTATAGGGACATCCACTTCCCCGTGCACCATCCTCTTTGAACCATCGAAAACTCTCACTATTATATTGTTAGGCTTCAAGGTCAAGCCTTCACAGTCTAATATGTCCAGAGCTTTTTTAGGTAGCACATTCAACGAGGAGCCAGTATCTACCAAAACATGGGCCAGAGTCGTGCCCCTACATTCAACGAAAACATGAAGAGCATCATTATGCTTCCTCCCCTTTGGTGTCAGATACGCATTGGAAAAACCCAAATCATTATCGGCAGTCAGACTAGCCACACAATCTTCAAACTGGTCAGCAGATGTCTCTTGTGGCACGTGAGTCATCTTCAGAAACTTAACCAAAGCCTCTGCATGGGCCTCAGAACACAACAACAAATCCAACATAGAAATTTTGGATGGGGTCTGCCCCAGCTGCTCGACCATGTTGTAGTCGCTCTTCTTTATTATCTTCAAATTTTCTTCCATTTCTTTTTTGGAAGCTTCTGGTATGGTTACTGAATTGGCCTTTGTTAGGACAGGCTCAATCAGTATATCTTTGACTCGAGTCTCGGCCAACTCGGTGATGGGAGGGTCAACAGGAGTGATTACTGGAATTGCAGTAGTAGTCTTGGGTGGAACCACAGCAGGAATTACCACAGGTCCGGTAACATTCTTCGAGGGAGAAATTTCATGGGAGAACACTCTTCCACTTCTTGTTATTTTACTGGTTCCAGCAATATTGATGATCTCGGAATCATCATTTTCAGCAATCTTGTCTTCAATGGCTAGCATGTCCTGCTTTACGTCATGGTAATAGACGTCGGCCCCATAGTTCCAAGGAACAACTTTTTCCGACGAGTATGGGATTGGTCCAGGCATGGTTATGATCAACGGAGTCACCTTAGGAACTGATGTAATCCTGACGGGTCTCTTAGCGGAGGCCTTGGGAGGATTGGTGGAAATGGTTATGATAGCAATGTCTTTACAAGAAATAGTCAGAACAGGGGTCTTCTCAAACGGAATCTCTTTGTCATCCATCAGGCATTGAACACCTGCCTTCAACAAAGGGCAACCAGTCGGTAGAAATGAACAAAAGTGGCAACCTTCACCACAACCCGGAAATAAACCGGCCTTCAATAAATTATCCTTGATAGTCATGAGTGGGGTCACCAATTCTTCCACAGAGGTCACAAACACACCTTCTTCAACGACATTAACACCCCGACCATGTTTCGGCATAGGAGCAGTGATAACATTGGGAGTCTCTGGGGGATCAAATTCAATCTCCTTAGCATCAATCAGATCTTGTACTTTGTTCTTCAAAGCCCAGCAGTCATTGGTATCATGTCCTGGACTTTCCGAATGGTAATCACAACGAGCATTCGGTTTATAGTGGGGAGAGGTGGTGTTCGGATTCTTCGGAGCTTCCCTCAGAGTAACCAGATTGGACTTCAGCAAGTGAGGTAAAACCTGAGACAGCGTCATGTTAATCTGAGTGAATTGTCTAGCTGGTCTTTCTGCTCTTGGCTGATTATTTATTTGCTGAGCTGGTGCAGGTTTGGGAATCATAACATCCCCTACCACCGGACGGCGCTCGGTTCGATTCTGATCCTTTTGGTTATAGACGGCACTGACTTCCTTTTTACTTGTAAACAGCTTCCTTGCAGCACTAGAAGAGGCATCCTTCTGAATTTTTCCACTTCGGATTCCAGCTTCCACTCTTTCTCCTGTTAAGATCAGTTCAGTAAAACCCGTCGATGAACTTCCAATCAGATGGTTGAAGAATGGCCCAGTCAAAGTTCCCAGAAACATGTCCACGAGCTCCCTGTCAGCCAAGGGAGGTTGAACTCTTCCAGCCAAATCTCTCCACTTCTGAGCATAATCCTTGAAACCCTCGTTCGAACCCATAGACAGATTTTGGAGTTGTGTACGGGTGGGAGAGAGGTCTGCATTATACTCATATTGCTTATAAAATGCAGCAGCAAGGTCTTCCCAGTTATGAACATTGGCTCTTTCCAGCTGATAGAACCAATCCAATTGTGTTCCAGCCAGACTGTCTTGGAAGAAGTGAACCCACAAGTCTTTGTCAGCAGTATGTGGTTGTATCTTCCTCACATAGGAACAGAGATGCATTTTAGGACAAGAGACCCCATCATACTTAGAAAATACCGGTGCCTTGAATTTTGGGGGGATGACAACCCCGGAGACCAGACCCAACTCTTTAAAATCCAGCCCAGGAACCTTCTGTATTTCCATAGCACTCAAACGCTCTTCTAACTGCTTATACTTTTCATCAGGCGGAGGGGACTGCTCCTCATTATAATCAGTTTCATTGTCAGACTCTTTAGGACTAGGGTCCTCTTCTCTGGCTTCACCCTCTTGATTCTCTCCCTCTTTAGATGAAGAAGCTAAATCAACAACCCGTCTTGGCGGCCCTCTGAACCTTCTGCTCATATGTGCCACACCAGTTGTCCTTTTGGTCTCATTAGTGTTCTTCTTAACAATCAGAGCCTTCAGCTCTTCCTGTCTTTTGACCAGAGCCACAATCATTTGCTGGAACTGCGTGTTGAGTCTGAAGATCTTTCACAGTTTGTTCAAGAGCCATTGCTGAAATAAACAGCGGAGGAGATGAGAAACCCGTTATGAATCCTGTTATGCAATGATATGTATGATATGTATGCAATGTTTTCAAGGGTTCTTAAAGGCTCAAATTTTCTTAAACAAAAAGGAACAAATGCGAATTGTATTAGTAAACTTGAATTGTTACAAAGAATGTATTTTGAGAGTACAATTAAGCAAAATAAAACAAAAAGAAGACTAGGTTTCCCATGAGCGCATCCTCTTTGGCGTGATGTAGGCGTTGATATTCCTCTCTTCATGAAGTAGCCTAGTGAGTTCCAAGACCTTCTTCTCGCTGGCATAGAATTGGGCTTCAAACGTATCCCGCTCCTCTTTAAGCTGAACCCAGGACTTTTGTAACTCTTCGTGATCATTTGGCATGTCTGGATGAAGAACAAGATGAGGAGTGTCTCCCTCGGCAACTGGTTCCATAATCATAGGTCGGATAGCGGGATAAGGCATCATAAGAGTTTGAGCGCGGGCTCATACCCATCTGAGATAAGGCTCGAGAGGTATGGAATTCTTCTGCCCAAGTGTCTTGTTGTCAACCCTATGTACCATACTCCAATCTTGTATGAACCTTTTGCGATAACCCTGAACATCATTCTCATAGTTGAAGGTGATTCCTTGAATAAGTGTATCATGAGGACCATCCCTTCTCGCATAACCAAACTGTCATAATGCTAAGCAAGGGTTATAAGTGATTCCTCCCCTAATGCCTAAGAGAGGGACATTAGGGAATTCACCACAGCGATCGATGATAGTAACATCTTCCGAGAACCGTGAACACCAATGAATGTCTGAATGCGTAAGGGACATCAGTCGATGAGACCATCTTTTACCCTGTTCATTCTTCAAAGTAGATCTGGGTAGGATCGAAATAAACCACCCAGCCAATAGAGGAGTGCAACACTGGAGGGTCCCCCTTCTTTTTAGAGTGCGAGCATGCAGAGAGTGTAGAATATCCCCGAGTAATGTAGGTACCGGATTCCGAGACAGAAATACCTGGATTGTGCTCACATCTACGAGTTGATCCGCATTAGGGAACAGTACCATCACGTAGACAAGGAGCGCCAAAACCTCTTCAAAATCTTGTAGATCCAGGGTATCCCAAAAATAGTAAGCCTTCTCGAACAGAAATTTAATCGGAATTCCTTGAACACTCCCTCTAGTTTCCTAATTTGTCACTATGTCGGACCGTTGTAAGGATAGATCTTTAGCAATTTCTTCAGGTTTGGGATGTCTTTCCGTACCACTAAAAGGTAGCTGATCAAGAATGGGTATCCCTAATAACTGAAAAAATTCCTCCATAGTAGGCACTAACTGGTAATCCGGGAATGTGAAATAGTGATGCAGAGGATCAAAGAACTGAAACAACACTTTCAACATTTCTTCGTCAGGTTTTGCAGTGACCAAGTTGAGCAACCGACCATGCTTTTTAGTGAAAGGAGAGCTTTCGGGAATCCTTACTGCCAAGTCCCTTAATTGGGGAGATACTTTCATTAGGTTAATCTGAATAGTGTTCCTGCGGGCGGATGCCATATCCTACAAAACAGAGCAAAGATGAGCCCTAGAAACCCTTGAAACAGTTAGTATGATATTCTATGGTATGATGTTTATGATGTCATGATAAATCACAGGTATAGCAAACACAGACAAATCACACCAAGTCCTTAGGTTTAAGGCCTGCTTGAGCTTTAAAGTCATACCCTCTTGAGGCTGGATTGGTTCAACCTGTCCTATAAATATGTAACCGGGTTCTAAAGGGATCTCAATATCACCGATCTTTCCCCCAAGCCTTATTCAATCGACGATTGACTCGTAATCAAACAAAACTCAGAAGTCAAACCTCAATGAGTGTATCATCGAGTATCTGTCGACCTTGGGCATACACCAAAGTCGGCCATCTCGCTACGTCCTACTGGCTAAGTTATGCAATTAAAGGTTCTAAGGTCAGTTGATGCTTTATGACACCACGCTGCAGCCCAGTACATCTCCTTGATTGACTCAAGGGTTACGGTTACCAACCAAAGTGCCACATCAACGTAGCTACTGCTTCAAACGTGTTGGTATACCCCAGCACAGCTCCCTCATAGTTTATTGCTACTTACCTAAAAGGTGTTTCCCGATCCGGGTGTAGGATCAAATAACCCAAACAGTTCCCATAAATATAAAGCAAGCAAGACAATCAAGAGAAAGCAATTAAATATGACCTAGATCCTAAGGTTTACCCCCACTTTGTATTTTATCCCCAGCAGAGTCGCCAGTTCTGTGATACGGTGGCAGAATCGACTGTTAATACTGGTTTGTGTTTTTTGTTCGCAAATGTCACAGTAAGCAAGAGTCGCCACCGACTTTTATTTTATCCGACAAGGAAAAGGAAAAAGAACATAAAAAACCTTTTTCGAGATATTTCTGAGTACGGGGGGTAGATTATAGAAAGGGAAGGTGTTAGCACCCTTTCTATCCATGGTTTTCCATGGGCTCTTGGGTACTTGCTCATTTTGAAAACTGCTTGTGTGTGCTTGTTTTGAAAAGTTTTGTTTTACTTCGTATTAACCCTTATTTTTGTCCTCAAGAGTGTTACGAAGTTGTTTTTGAAAACTTTGTTTGAAAAGTGTTGGTGTGAAAAAGTTTTTGTTTGTTTGAGCAAGTACCTAGGAACTAATCTACCTACTCGAAAAAGGTCTGTTCGTTTTCCTTTTAGACAATGCTATCCCATTATTGAGAAATAGGTAGCATCGTCATTGGAGTTTTTTAGGTACATTTGAAGGGATAAATACAATCACAAAAGCAATGTTAGGAAATGTTAGTAATCATCCTAAAGCCTTAAAGATCTTTTTCCGAGGCAACATCCGAATGGGTCATTTTAGATCTTTCGGGGCTAGAGGACAACCACTAACAAACCCTATACTTCATGACCGTTTACCGAAGGCAACCGGAGTGGAGTAAACCCTAGGAGTGAGCATGTGCGAGTGTAATTTTCAGTTAATTTAACTTTGCACATTTAGGGTTTTCTACCGTATTAATTTTCAGTTTGTCTTTCCATACAATCCTATTAACATACATCTAAGCAGTTTATAGTTTGCGGAAATTAAAGCGAGAAAGTTAAAGTCCTAGCTATTACAGGGCTTTTGCAGATACATAATTATTTTGACCGAAAATAAAGATGCGGAATTGAAACCCTAATTACTATTACAAACTCGGAGCAGTTACAATAATAATAAAAAGGAAACTAAAAAATGCGCACGGCAAATTAAATGCGAGAATAATTAGCAAAACCTAAAAAATCTAGTTGAAAAAATATTTAGGTTATTTTTGAGAAAAAATCAGATTATATACAAAATTAAACCCTAAGTCTAATGATTTTAAATTATGAAAAAAGAAAGAATTAAATTGCCTTAATTTAATTAAACTAATTAATTAATTAAAGAAACAAAATATTTTTTTATGAAAAATGTTATTGGATGTTTTTTATGATTTTTTGATTAAATGAAAAAAGTAATGATTTTTGTGTTATTTTTAAAAAGAAAATAATTAGAAAATAATTAGAAAATAATTAAAAGAATTAAAATAAAAAAGATAGAATGGGTCTGTTAGAAGCTGAATGAGGGGGTATGATGCTGAATTGCTTAGGCCCATGAAGCTGAGCCCATTCCATGCGTGTGATTTCCTGTTGTGCCAGCCTGGGAGTGCACCATAGTCCTTCCTTGGTTGAGGCGTTGGATCTGGCTAGCAATGAATCCAATGGCAAGATGGTGACAGCGTATGGGAGGTGCTTGGAAAGGCAATGAACATAATCTGTAGAAACAAAGTGAGAAAATAAAATTTGCTGGGACCTGGGATCGAACCCAGGTCCTCCCACTCATATCAATACATGTCTTGCCATCTGGGTTATCTGCTTTGTTTGTTAGTATAATAAAAACAAATAATAATATATGAAAACACATGGATAAAAACAAAAATGCGCGCCAGCATTTAAATGGACCAGTACCATGATGCCAAGTCATCGTCTCCTTCATTGAGACCAACGTCTTAGGTATCACCTTTTACCTACAGACAAACGTCTGTAGCCATAGCCTGTACACTTCAAACATCAATAAATACGCATGATAAATGAAATTAAAGACCATGGTTCAACTTATCTTGATGCCACGAACACCATGGCATCCTTTTCTTAGCCTAATTTATCCTGTAGAGAGAAAACCTAAAACGGCCATGAAAACCCTAACAATGGCAAACACACATACAAGCCTCAAAACTTCAATTAAACAATCCAGGCATGTTGCAAATACATCAATCATCACAAGTATATCATTAAAATATTCTAATGATGCAAGAATTGTTGTAATCGATTTTGAAAAAGAAAGGAAACCGTATGAAGTCTAGGGGTCGATTCTGGGCGTGAGGATGCGTGAAACTGACCGTGTTAGCTT
Source organism: Vicia faba (assembly GCA_948472305.1). Lineage (NCBI taxonomy): Eukaryota > Viridiplantae > Streptophyta > Magnoliopsida > Fabales > Fabaceae > Vicia > Vicia faba. The sequence continues at coordinate 829,613,057 of OX451735.1, read as the reverse complement.
CAGAGAGGCTTCAAGAAACGATTGGGAGTGTTGGAATCGCTTGAATTGCCTTCTAGGTCCAAAAACGATCTAGCACTTTTGTCCAATTTTTTGAGTTTTGGTATGGCGTTTTACGACTGAAATCCTTGTGTTTTTGGCTTGTTCTTGCTCAATATATATGCTAGAATGAATTAAGGTAACAAAAACAATTTGAATCTTTGAAGATCATCAAGATTTGATTTGTTTTTTCCCTTGCATCATATCTTTCTAAATGCATCAAAATCATGCCAATTTGAGCCATTCCACCCTTGCACGATTTTATTTGATCATGCTAGGTTGATTTGATTTGATTCCTACAAAAAAATTAGATCAAAATCAATCTTTTGTAGTTTTTGCCATTTATTTGATTTAATTTGTATTTTAAATAATAAAAAATCAAAAGAAAATAAATAAGGAAGCAAATAAAGTGTGGATGCTGATTTGGGTCGTGGACCATGTCCCCAATAAGATTCAATCATGAAATGCTAGGCCCATTTGACAAAAAATGTATTTTTGAGCACATTTGACTTTTGGCAATTTTGCAAAAATGGTCAACTTTGACAAGGCCTTCTCCTCCAATTTTAAACCTAGATAGGTGTTCCTGGACTTTTTAGAAAGCTTAGTATGTCCCCTAAACAACCCTTTTGGTTTCATCTTAATTGGGTCTCCCATGTTCATGTAAGAAGCCTTGACCCAAAAGGTATTTTTGTTGACTTTTCAAAAGGACCTATAATGTAGAAATTCATATCTTTTGATGATTGCATATTTTGAACTTGTGGGATGAATATGAGTTGTATGGAATTGCATCCTCTTCAAAATGAGCCTTGGATGAAAATTTTCTGATAAAGTATGAAGAAGTTTTGTCTGGTCAAAGTTTGGGTTGACTTTTCCTGTGAAACCCTAATTTAGCAACTTTTGGGGTTTGATGAATTTGGGGGCATTCCTTGAGGAATCATGATCAACCCTTTATCAAATGATGGATATCTCTTAAAAATGTTGATTTTGACCAAAAATCTTGAAGTTTGACTGTATGTGGGCCACAATTAACTTTTGACCTAGTACAGTTGATTTTCAGGCATCTGGGCAATTGACTGAGCAAACTTCTTGTGCAAGGCATGAAACTTGACATGGATGATCTTGAGAATATATTAGAACCATGGAAATCATTTGGGACCCTTGGACTTCGACCATCTTGATGAGGAGTGAAACCCTAGTTTGAAGCTTGTTGCCTTAGGAGAAGGATTTGTCTGGTCAATCCTTAGTCATCCTTGAGCAATTGAGGACCTCTAGAGGCATGTCTTGAGTGAAATGAGAGGGAAAATTTTGGGGTACAACATGATGCAACAACTTGATCAGTCTTTCTTTGACGCTTTCCTCCAATGTTACACCTAGCTTAATCTCTTTGGGATCCTCCTCTTTGCCAAGGTTAATGGTCTCGATTGATTCTTGGTATGGCTGTATATAGTCAGCTTTTCGCTCTATCTCCCTTGTCAATTCTTCAGAGAGTTCAAGATCTTCCTCTTCCACTTGGTTGATGGGTGCACCAAATTTATATTGGTGGTTTTAGGCATGGATCTGCACATTTTATCATGTTTTGGTGCAGTTTTAGTATGTGAATTTGAAAATGGATATGTAGAAAAGTATTGCCATTTTTAAAACATGGGAAATGAATGCAAGAGAAAGACAAGGATCTTAATTTAATGTGAAATATAACTCTTATTGATTGTGAATATTTTCTTAAAAAAATCAGGGGACCCTTACAAGCTACCCCTATGCCTCGGGCTTGACATAGGTTCTTTCAAAAACAAGAAAAAATACTTTGGAACGAAAAAGATCTTTGGAATCTCCACAGCTATCTAATTCTTGAGCTCTTCACCTGGAGCACATTCACGGATGAAATAGGACGCTCTCTTGGTGTAACTTTTATTAGATATCATCGCCACTTATCTATCATGCTCTGTTCCTTTGTTGATGAAGGTTTCCTGGAAATGGGGAAACTGCACATTGTCTTTCAGGGTAGCCTTTGATGATTCATAACCCAAACCAAAATGATTCTTTTTCTCAGGTATCTCCACAAGTTTACCCTAACCTTTTGGGGTGCCATCTTCCACAACTGTTTGCAAGTCTCTCCATGAAGTCACAGTAGGTTTCTTGATCTTCTCCACTGGTAGGGTTACCGTTGAAGCAACCTCTAAGACTTTAAATGGTGTTGTTGTACAGTCTTCATCAACACTGATATATTGGTAGGACTCTATATGACTTACAAATATGTCCTCTTCATCATTAATTATAACCAATCTTCCTTCAACGAAGAACTTCAATTTCTGATGAAGGGTTGAAGTAACATCCCCAACTGCACGGATCCTAGTTCGTCCGAGTAAACATGTATACGATGGTTTTATATATATGACTTGAAAAGTGATATGAAACATATGTGAACCAATCTTGACAGAAAGATCCACTTATCTAAACATTGTACGTTGAGAATCGTCAAAATCTTTGACTAACATAGAACTAGGCCTTATTACAACACCATCCAATGTTAACTTCATTAAGCTGGATTTTGGTAACACATTGAGAGCATAACCACTATCAGTGAGTACCCTAGACAGGCTTATAGTACCTATCTGAATAGAGTTGTGCAACACCTTGTTGTGAGCTCTGCCTTGTGGAGGCAACTCTATATCATTAAAACTTAAATATGATCCAGATGTCAGATTTACTACAACGTTATCAAATTGGTTCACAGTAATCACTTATGTGACATGAGAAGAACTTAGAACCATCATAGATAGTCTTGATGCACTTCTGAGTTGAGTTGCAACGAGAGTATTGAAATCTTGGTTTGGGTTTGGTGGAGCTGATCTACCACCCTATAGTCACTTTTCTTGATTATTTTCAAGAATTCTTCTACCTCTTGGTCAGTAAAATTCTTGCTCGGAGGTTCCTGTTCTTGACTTTCCTCCGCTACAGCTGAAATAATCGACCAAACCGTCAACTGATAAAGAAATCAATAAAGTCTCCACCGAACTTCTTTTATCCCACCAAAAGGGAAAGATAAACATCGAGAAAACCTAAAGAGGGAGAAATCACGGTCTTGTGACCATAGAGATCGGGTAAGGGAGTCTGTTACGCGGGGCGGGGGGGGGGGGGGGGGGGGGGGGGGTATTAGCACCCCTCACGCTCGTAGTACTATATGGTATCCACTCTTGTGGTTCTAATCAAGGGTGTATAAAATTTATGTCTAAGGCTTTAAGCTGAAAAGGGAATGCATGCAAAGAAAAAGGAAAAGAAAGTGTGGGGAAAAGAAAGGAATGTTTACAAAAATATGCTCAATTAGGCCCCACAAAAGCCTCCGCCTATGTATCCCTTTAAAGGAATCAGAGAAACCATAGTTTGATTATATATTTTGGTTGGTTTGTCTTTTTTAGTTAAAAAGACAAAAGCAACAGTCAAGATGGCAAAACATCAAATAAAACAACAAAACATCAATGACGATGAAAAAACAACAAAAGGGAATGACAATACATCACATGGCAACATAAACTCATATACGATTATAAAACGTCGGCATGATAACAAAATATCAGACAAGACGGTAAAACATTACACCTAATAATGATATCGCAAATCAAGGTAGGATAACAAACATATGCGATGGCGAAACATCGGCTAAAAGATAGCAAGATAACATGACAAAGATGATGAGACATCCATGATTCAGATGATAAAACATCACACCTAATAATGATATTGAGAATCAAAGTAAGATAACAAACATATGCGATGGTGAAACATCGGCAACAAACATATGCGATGGCGAAACATCGGCAAAAAGATAGCAAGATAACATGGCAGAGATGGCGAGACATCAACAATTCATATGATAAAACATCATACCTAACAATGATATTGAGAATCAAAATAGGATAACAAACATATGCGATGGCGAAACATCTGCAGTAAACATATGAGATGGAGAAACATCATCTAAAAGATAAAAAGGTAAAAGGGAAAGGATTGTAAGAAGTCAACTCATCAGTTTAAGACAAAGCCAAAAATGTCGCACAAACAATTAAGATTGGTTTGTATATTTTACCTTGAAGAAAGATTTAAGTTCATTAGAGATATTTTATGATTTGCCAAGAAGAAGTTTTAGTTTTAAGATGCTAGAATGAAAAAGACAGAAAACAACTAAGGGAGACTATCCTAATCTCTAGCCTTAATGTTATCATACAATGAATGACCATAAGGTTGAGGATAAAAAAGGGAAGTTTCTATCCTATGTTAGCATGCATGAATACCTATCCTAATGTCTAGCTCGAGAACTATTCTAGTCGAGCGATCCTAAGGGAGCATGGCAATAAAAAAATGTTATAGATCCTGCGACAAAAATTAGACAAAGCAGATGGAAAAACATCCGACAAAAGCTTGAGCATCACTCAAATATCAAACTCTTACGAGGCGTAGGCCAAATAGTAGAAAGGGAGGTCCCACCATAGATAAGCAACCAAGAATCAGACCAAGGGTCAGGCCATAGCCAAGGGGAGCAAATCACCCGAATCAAGCAAGCCATTATATTATATGAATATGAAAGGTCCTTACCCGTGGTATTAGTTACAGGGCAAGAAAGATTTGGGGGGAGGACATAGTGCGTGCTTACACTAAGCATCGGTTAGGGGGATGACCTACCATACAATTCAGTATCAATCAAAGTCAAGGTATAAGGTTAGGACAAGCTTCACAATTATGAGGAACAAAATAATCAATAACTAAGAATTCAAAACCAAATGCAAGGTAAATGTAGCTCCCATTGTGTCACCATGATGGATTAGCAAGTGAGCACTAAAAAAATGGATCATAGGAGCATAGAGATTGGAGGGAGAAGAAAAGTGAATTCAAAGTTTAAACTCTTAAGACATATAAGATTTAAAGTCCTTTCAATCAAACAAACACAAACCAGGTCAAAACTAATGTAATCTTGCTCCTAACTTGTCACCGTGTTGAAAGGGCAATGAAATGCCAATCAAGGATCAAAGGAGTTTTGTATTATAATAAGAAAACCATAAAAATTCATAATCATAAAGGTTTAAATCAAAATGGATTCAAATGGTGCACAAAAGGTGGTGCACAAAAGCTACCTCTTAGATCATGGTCTCAAATACATACCAAACAACAATAAGCAAGTTAAGAGATCTTGAATGGTTATTTGATGAACTCAAGCCTCTAAAACAGTAGTGAGGATAATAAAGAGAAAATTATTTGATCCATAATGGGTTGCACAAGTGCATTCCCTCTTCCTCAAATTCAAAAGAGCATAACATCATACATGAGAGTAATAACTGAGTCAAAAAGGAAACAAAACTTGTAAAGAATCAAACAAAAATATTTCAAAGTACAAAAGTCATTAAAAGGTCAGGAACAACAAACTTAATACAAAGTTATCAAGAAAACTCACCTCAATGTGAAACTTGAGATCTCGATTCCTCAGTTACAGAATCAAACAACCTCTTCATTCTTGATCTACACACTTCTCTGAAGTTGAATCCACCAAAAATTTGAAGAATGCACGAAGGAAATAGGAGAATCGAAGAAAACTTAAGTAGGAAAAAGAAATGTTTAGATCTGGACTTGAGGTGAATGAAGCGTGGAGAGCGTGAAATGAGGCTTACAGAGCATTATATAGAGTGAGTAAATAAGGTTAGAAGAGGAAATTGGTATTTTAAACCGTTAGAGGTCCTGATTGGAATTTTATGCAAAAATGGAGGTGCTCATGGAACCTTGTGTTTTACTCATGCGTTTCCTTATTTTCTTTCTGTTTTGCAAGCCAAATAAAGTCAGTAGCACATTCCCAAAAGGCCAGCTCACGATTCCTTCCATTGAGAGAGTGTGGGTGAAATGGCTTAAATTGGCAAGTTTGAGAATTTTGAGTGCAAGCAAGTATCATAGCAAACGGGGCACGAAATTTCTGGCATTATGGGCCTCAGCAAGTCATAAATAAGTCATGGGCTTGAATTAAGACGAAAGGAATAGCTGGAATTCAAGTTCTCAAGAATTGGCATTTGGACACTTTGCAAAATTTCAATAAAATGAGCTGAAGATCTATAGATCAAAACTTGCTCATTTTTTGGAATTTGGAAACAAATAAGTACAATATGGAAAGGTCTTGAAAATCTCTAGAACATTGTATTTTTAAAATTTTGCAATTAGATCCATTAAAGTCTTAAAAAATTGGCACGAACGTCACTGAATTTTGAAAGTGACCTATAATTTTCACATGTAATCATGATTCCTAAGATCCATAACTCTTCACCTTTATATGTTTTGCTTTAGGTAAAAGAAGAAAAGTTGTAGATCTCTCTCTTAGCTTTCCAAGCATATAAGATTTCTGATTCTTGGATAAAAACTGAATATGTTATGAACTTTTGAAGTTTAGTGCATATTTTCCATTTTTAGTAACTTTTCAAGTTTCTTCATGAACAAGTTACATTCCGATCTTCCATTTCTCTTGACCTTGTGATGAAATTGACTTTGAAATATGAAAAGAGGATGTTTGAATGGATGGTTAACCAAAATTACACCTGGTCAACCTCTGATTCTGACTGATTGTGACCAAAATGACCATTCTGCCCCTTCTAATCAATTGAGCCATTTCCAATCCAAATGGAACCTCAATATTTCAGTCAAAGATGATTAATAACATGTAGTGAAGCATGGAAACAAGTTTGGATTAAAAAGTAAAAGAAATCCTGATTAAATCCAAAACCCTAATTTTTGCACCTTCTGTTAGGAGATAGCTGATCAAGCTTTAAAGCCCTAATTCCACTGGACATCTTGAGAGATCTCTTGAACAAATTTGATTCAAATGAAGATGAGAAAATGATGCTTCAAAAATTGACTCATCTAAGCCCCAATTACTTCAATTTGGACAAAACCCTAATTTTGATTGATGAATTTAAGAGAATGTGATTCCCTTTCAAATCAACACAATCTTCAACCTTCTGGTGATCCAATGAGATGGATGAAATATCTTGAGACACGAGGGACCCTTGTGACTTGAGAAATCAAAAGTTTGAGAGAATGAGCTCCCTTCTTGCACTAATTGTCAATACCATCAATCAGCATGGCTTGTAGACAACTTGAGAACCAAAGTACCTTGATCTAGTCACAAAAAATGAATGTAATGCAATATGATGTTTATGATGAAACATGAGCCTGAATCAAGAGGGTAACTTTTGGGGTGCAACAGTTGCCCCTATTAAATTATCTTAAACATGATAAGTGAGAAAAGTAATAACTTTCGAGCATTCAGAGTTGAAGATGATTGAATACAAAAGAACCCAAAAGTTTACACTCTTGAAGAAGAAGCAGAACCCCCTAAAGATAAATGATGTCAGCAGACGCGAGATTTTTAGGAGATTATACGAAACTAAACTTCAAAACAAAGTGTCATAATAAAACCGGACCACAGAAAGGGTGTGAGATAAGACTCCAACCACTGAGAATAGGCAAAACTAAACTCTAGAAAAGTACGCGGGGTAGAGTGGCTAGAGCGCGTGATTCTAGGAGCACTTGCTAGTCTCAAACCAAGGGGAAGACAGTGAGATGGAACTGAAAGATCCCAAAAATTATAAAAGAGACAAGTTTCAACCCAAGATAGACAGTATGAAGAAACTGGAAGAATCCCAGGAGTAAGAAACAAAACGAGACAAAACTCGACTCATTATATCTAGTTAGACAAAACTAAACTAGATGAGTACCAAAATGAAAACTGGATATCATGTACAAGTGACGAGATCAAGACTCGACCCAGAGCAAAGTGATGAGAGCACATGTTCTCAGAGCACTTGCCAGTCTCAAATCAATGGATAAACAACAACGAAAACTGATAGAAGAATCCAAGGAGACTGATTTCAACCAGGGATGTAGTTACGAACACTGCAAAGAGACTCGATAAGCGAAAACCGATAAAGGATTCAGTAATCAAACACTGATGGAAGTCCAAGGTATGAAAACAAAGCGGGACAACACTTGACTCGTTATAACTAGTTAGACAAAACTCAACTAGATGAGTACCAGAATGAAAAATGGATTTCATGCACGGGTGAGGAGACGAAACTCAAAACTCGATCCAAAGCAAGGTGATTAGGGCGTACTACTAAAAACCTGCTGAAAGTGAATGTTAGGACAAAACTGGTGTTCGAAAGGTACATCAATCGACATTGGAATGAAACAACGAGGGTGGTAAAGACTAAACCCAAGAAAACTGCGTCAAGATAAAACTGAACTACAATCAAGAGTAGACACTCGACCATTCAAATGATTAACATCAACAAGATATTTGTATTGGGTGAAATTGAGATACTAAGGATGAGGACCTCGCTGGGGATAAAATCCGAAGTTTTAGCAAATTCACTGGGGGAAAATAGAAACAGTAATGGCTTATGTTCTGATGCATGTTTGAATTTTTTTTATATAGCGTAATGCTCCATATAGTGGAAATACTACACATTTTGGTAGATGCAATGAAATGATGCATGCTTAAATGCTTCACTAGGGAATGGCCACTTGAGAAGCCAACAACTAAGAAGTCAGAATCTGACAAAACTTGCAAAAATAGATTGCAAAATCCGATGGAGAAGAGAAAATATAAGGAATCACTGGAGAGAAACCCTCGAAGAGATGAAACTCTATGGGGAGTAACAAAATGAAATAACTGGTAGAAACGGGCTACAATCACTGAGAGGAGTTGCAAAAATAAATTGCAACCTCTGTTGGAGAAGATCATATCAAAATTGTAACTTCTGGAGGAGAATGCCAAATAGAAATCGACTGGTGCTGGAGAAGATCAGGGAAAGACTGTAATCTCTGGAAAAGATGGTGTTCCTTCGTGTTGAGAATGACACCAAAATAATAGATTAGATGTGGGAATTAAAAGCCTCACTGGGGAAACTTCCGTCGAAAAAGTCCTTTATCGCTTGCTGGAGATTAACAAAATTTCAATTAATCGACCAGCAATGACTACACTGGGGATAAGGAAAGATCCTTAAATAAGGATGCCACAAGCAACAAATTAGTTGGGGAATGAGATATCAGGACGAGGAATCTCCAATTGGCAACTCCTCTAGGGGATTGAAACTTCTTCAGACTATGAATTCTCGTCTAAGCAACTCCACTAGGGATAAGGAAAGATCTTTAAATAAGTATCGAAACAAAGCCTTTCTCTTGAAAAAGATTTTTGGGAAATAAAACTCTACCGAGGAAACAAAACTCCACTCGAGATACAAAACCTTGTCAGGGAGTATTTTGCTGGGGATTCTAGAACCTTTGATATGCAACCATAAAATAGACTATGAAGATAGTCAAACAGTATCAACTCTACTAGGGATGTGGCAATCTCAGGAAGCATTAATTCTACTGAGGATAGTCTAAGATTCTTTTGATAGAGAAATGCCCCAAGTCACAACTCATATGGGAAAATGAGAATTTATGAATGCAAACTTCAATGATAATTCAAATCGGAAGGTAAACTCCGTTGGGAATAGTCTTTATTAAGAAACGAGATAATGCTCATCCAGACTTAGTTGGGGAATGAAGGTATCCAAAAAACCTTATTTGCCTCGAGAATCCCTCACATGACAATGCTGAGGAGAACTAACTCTACGGGGAATTCCCTGTTCCAGAGTTCAAAAGTTAGAGGTAAGACTCTCACATGGGTGCTGACAAGCTGCAACTTACAGAGTGAATGATAATTCCTCGAGAGGACTTCATGGGATCCATACCATCATTGATATGTTGCCCCAGCGTAGCGGAACTTTGAGAGATCGATCCTTAACTTGGCTGCCCCAGATTGGCAAAACTTTGATTGGGGAAATATCTTGCACAATTCTCAAAGGAATCCTTAGGCACCATGCCTTTTGATACTATCACTTCTCGTGAAACAGTTGGCCTTGTATCCAACAGAGTGTTCAGATCTTCCATATTTGACAAAATTAAGCTTTTCACTGATGTTCATTGTGTAAGCTCTTTTGATGTCAAGCAATTGTTTTGTATGCAGAAGAATGTTTATTATGGGAATGACAATTCTAATGCAACAATTATGTAAGCCTTGAAGTTGGAAACTTTGAATGAAAAATATGCCGCAACTCCATTGTGAATGAATCACTAGCTAGAGTGTGACATTTGAAAAGCTTTTTGAAATAAACACGATGCAGGCATGAGATACCAACATGGATATGTAACACATATTTGGGAGTCAGGAAACTCTATCCTTCTGATGTATTCGGTCTGACCACACAATCTTGTTCTTACTCATGTAATTTTACTACATTCATTTCCCATTTTCAAAAATTCAATACCTCTATTTTTTCCTAAGTTGCCTTTTTCCTCCTTTTGTTTTATTTTTATTATATTTTTTATTTTCTTGACTTGGCGGATTTTTTTCTTTTTTATTTGTTTCTTTAACTTTCGGATAAGTCATGTAATCCAATTATATTTGACCCATAGGAAGTGATTTTGACTACCTTACTTCCTTGATTGATAGGGAATAATCATTATCATACCACCATTTGTTGATTGCCTCATTCTTCAGTTGACGAGAGATAACCATTATTGTATCGTCATCAATCGACCTTTTAATGTGTAGAGGATAATCGTTTGCAATTTGGACTTGCTATTTGGCCTTTCCTCAACCTTTTGATGGATAACCATTATTGTATCCTTGAATGCGCACTCCTGATGAGTTTTGAATGCTTGATCAAATTAACTGAACACTACCCTACCCCAGGTTTAAAATAAGGTTTTTCTGAAAAGAAACTCCTACTCTGAAGGCTCAGAAGGGTTAACGAGGGTTTCACTCCCTTATATCTCCAGTGTTTATGGATTTGAAACAATGCTTGTACATCGTCAACAGGGTTCTACTCAAAAGCATACAATCAGGGATATTGCTTTTAACCATTGTAATCCTCCCTCCAATATTTGACTAGGAAAAAGAGTTGGCACAATTGGTATCAAAATTCCAAAAAAATCATTTAAAAAGTGATAATGAATGAATTAAGTAAAACAAACAAATTACTTCAAGGCAAACATACTCATTGCATTAAGATTAACATTCAATAAAACAAGCAAGTTTTTACATGCATACATTCAGACAAACAAGCAAGATACATATGAAAATGCAGTAAAGAAACATAAACATTCCATTGTAGAGGAGACTTGACTTCGTCTGGACTTGTTGATCTTTGACGACGCACTGTAATCTTGATGTTCGTTCTGGCACATGACTTCTTTGTTAGGAATTTGCAGATGTATTTGCTGAGGAAACAAGGGCTTCTGTATAAAATAACATCCCTAAAGCAACCTCAACAGGGACATGAGAACAATCCTAGGCGAAATATCTACAAGCACCTTTCATTTGTCCTTCCGGAGAAACGGCCATCAACTGGGGAGAAGTAAACTTTTGCCACTGTCACGGGGCAATGAATCAATTCGGAGAAAAGAAAAATATTCACAAACAAGTAGTTGAGTGCTTCATCAAGAGGAATATCGAACATGCTCCTCGCATAGTATGACAATTGTATTTATTATCCAAATTTCAAGAAATTTTAAAAAACAATAAATTGTAACTTAAATTATCATGTTTATGTAGGGCCAACAAGGTTTATATGCAAATGTTTATCAAAATATTGGACGTTTTTGTAAACAAAACGGTAAAAGGAAGTTATGAGCACATATATAAAAGAGGATCCTTTATTGACTTGAAAAATTAGCCTGTGAAAAAGGCATTTACATTTGGAAGCAATTCCTTAAAAAGAGGTAATTGCAAAATCAAAACAAACGAGTGTTTACAAATGGCCATGTGAATATGGATATCCATCAAGTTCCGACTCTGCTACAGCTTTTATGACCTTAACGCTCTCATTTCCTTGCTTTCTGACGAAGCATTCTTGGACTGGTTCCAAACCCCTTCCAGGTGACTGAATGATAATAGATGAAATAAAGACATGAGATCCAATACTGAGCATAGTCATTTGCTTTAAATCCCTAATTTTTGCCTGAATCTCCCATTCGGGTTTTCGATTCACCGGGATGCCCCTTTTTTGCCTTAGCTGCCCTTTCGGGTTTTCAACTTAGCGGGTCTATTTCATGCAAAGTATTTTTTAACTACGTCAGAATTCACAGGGAGTGGGAAGTATTCACCATCCATGGTTGCGAGCATCATTGCTCCACCAGAGAAAACCTTTCTAACCATGAATGGTCCTTCATAAGTCGGATCCCACTTGCCTCTAGGATCACCCTGAGGAAAAATTATCCTCTTTAGCACAAGGTCACATGGTTCGTAACACTGAGGCCGCACCCTCTTGTCAAAACCTTTCCTCATCCTTTGCTGATATACCTGACCATGACACACAGCCGTCAACCTCTTCTCGTCAATGAGTTCTAACTGGTCCTGCCGATTCTATACCCATTGAGTTTCATCAAGCTTAACATCCTTCATGATCCTTAGAGAAGGAATTTCAACTTCCACAGGCAAAACTGCTTTCGTGCCATAAACCAAAGAAAATAGGGTTACCCTAGTTGAAGTACGCACAATGGTACAATAACCATGCAAAGCGAAAGGCAGCATCTCATGCCAATCTTTATAGTTTACTACCATCTTATGTATAATCTTCTTAATATTCTTATTGTCCTCTTCAACAACGCCATTCATCTTCGGTCGATACAGAGAAGAGTTGTGATGCTTGATCTTAAAGGACTCACAAAGCTCCTTCATTATTTTGTTGTTCAGATTAGACCCATTGTTGATAATGATATTTTCAGGCACTCCGTAACGACAGATAATATTATGCTTAATAAATCGAGTTACCACTTTCTTGGTAACGTTTGCATAAGATGCAGCTTCGGCCCATTTAGTGAAGTAATCAATGGAAACCAGAATGAAATGGAGTCTGTTGGACGCAGTCGGTTCAATCTTGCCGATCATATCAATTCCCCACATTGCGAACATCCAAGGAGAAGTCAAAAAATTCAATGGCATAGGCGGCACATGCACTTTATCAGCATAGACTTGACATTTGTGACAAATTCGTGCATGGTTATAACAATCAGTTTCCATGGTGGACCAATAATAGCCAGCTCTTAAAATCTTTTTGGCCATGGTATGTCCACTGGAGTAAGTCCCAAAGTCACCCTCATGCATATCTTAAATGGTTCTAGTTGCTTATCTCTTGTCAACACATATGAGCAATAAACCATCATGATGCCTCTTATACAACACACCGCCACTGAGAAAGCATTTGGCCAAAAATCTTCTCAAGAACTTCTTGTCTGTGACAGACGCCTCTTCAGGGTACTCTTGCATTTCAAGATATCTTTTAATAACATAAAACCATGGGTTACTGTCTAATTCCAAGTCGGCTTCAAAATAAAAAGTTGGTTCATCCAATCTTCTGATGGTGATGGAAGGTGCTTCGTTAGCCCACTTAACTTTGAACATGGATGACAAAGTTGCCAGTGCATCAGCTAGATTGTTTTCTTCTCTAGAAATGTGTTCAAATGTGATATCTTTGGAGTATGGAATCAACTTCATAACATGCTCACGATAGGGAATTAGGTTCTGATGACGAGTCTCCCAATCTCCATTAATCTGGCTGATAACAAGATTGGAATCTCTGTAAACTTTCAAGTATTTGATTCACAAGTCAATTGTCGCTTCAATACCATAAATGCAAGCTTCATATTCGGCCATGTTGTTAGTACAATCGAAAAAAATACGAGCTGTGAAAGGAACGTAGAATCCTTCAGGATAGGTGATAACAACTCCAATGCTATTGCCCATAGCATTGGAGGCGCCGTCGAACAAAATCGTCCAACATGATCCTAGCTCGGGTCCTTCATCTGGGCTTGGGATATTGCAATCCCGAATATACGTTATTCCTCATTTGGAAATTCAAATTTCATCAGTTCATAATCATCCAGGGGTTGATGAGCAACATGATCAGCCAATATACTACCTTTGATTGCTTTTTGCATAGTGTACTGGATATCATATTCAGTGAGTATCATCTGCCAACGGGCTACCCTTCCTGTGAGAGTCGGCTTATCAAAAATGTACTTGATTGGATCTATTTTGGATATCAAGTAGGTGGTGTGGGTCAACGTATATTGTCTCAAGCGTTTGGCAGCCCAAGCAAGTGCACAACAAGTTTTTTCCAACAGGGAGTACTTTGACTCGCACTCCATAAACTTCTTACTCGAGTAATAAATGGCTTGTTCTTTCTTTCCCGTCTCGTCATGCTGACCGAGGACACAACCCATGGAGTTTTCCAATACAGTTAAATACATGATTAATGGCTTCCCTTCCACCGGTGGCATGAGTATCAGAGGTTCCGGCAAATATTCTTTTATTTTGTCAAATGCCTTTTGACAATCTTCATTCCACCTTACCGTCTTATTTTTCTTTAACAATTTGAACAAAGGTTCACACGTGGCTGTGAGATGAGAGATAAATCTAGAAATGTAATTTAACCTCCCCAATAAAACCCAACAACTTGCCGGATCTCACCCCGAAGGTGAACTTATTTGGATTTAACCTGAAAAGGAACTTCCTCAGTCTTTCGAACAACTTTTCTAGATGGACAAGATGCTTTTCTTCAGTGTCAGACTTAGCAATCATATCATCCACATATACCTCAATCTCCTTGTGAATCATATCATGAAAGAGAGTAAACATGGCGCGTTGATACGTTGCCCCTGATTTTTTAACCCAAATGGCATCACCTTATAGAAAAAGGTTCCCTATGGAGTGATAAATGTTGTCTTCTCCATATCTTTTGGTGCCATCTTAATCTGATTATAGCCTGAAAAACCATCCATAAAGGAGAATACTTTAGAATGAGTTGTGTTATCGACCAACACATCAATATGGGGAAGAGGAAAATCATCTTTAGGGCTTGATCTGTTCAATTCCCTATAGTCCACACACATCCTGACCTTACCATCCTTCTTAGGCACAGGCACAATATTTGCAAACCATGAAGGATAATTGATGACTTTCAAGAAATTTGCATCCAACTGTTTCTGAACTTCTTCTTTAATCTTTTTGGACATCTCTGGGTGAGTTCTTTGGAGCTTTTGCTTGACAGGAGAGCATCCTTCCTTGAGCGATGGACGATGTACCATGATATTTGTATCCAACCCTGGCATGTCTTCATAAGACCAAACGAAAATATTAGAATATTCTCAAAGCAGCTCAACCAATCTGACCTTCATACTTTCTTCGAGATCTGCCTCAATCTTGACCTCTCTTCTTACCTCTTTTGTTCCAATATTCACCACCTCTATTGACTCTTGATTCGGCTGGATAACCTTTTCTTCTTGTTTCAATAACCTTGTTAATTCCTCGAGAAGGTCACAATCCTCATATGCTTCCTCTTTGACTTGGTAGATCGGATTATCAAAGTCATAGTGAGCGATAGCAGAGTCGTTCTCAATGTAATTTGTGGTGGAAGTGCATATGCATAAATGATATTTTGGTGTTTTAGTGATAGTGTGTGAAAAGGAAACATCACCATTTAAAGAAAAATAAAGAGAAAGAAAGGGAACAAAATATTTGAATGCAAAAATATCCTTTATTCATGATAAAATTTTGAAAACAAACGTGGTGGCCCTACACAAATGCTCCACAACACCTTGAACAGAGCACATGAATTATGACATGATAATAAAAGAAAACAAGAAAATTACTCCTCAGCGCTTGAAACTTGGACAACATCCACAGAAGTCCAATTGTCAAGTTCTTGGCCTGGAATACTTGGACGAATCCAGTCTTCAATATTGTAGCCATCATCCCCAACATCACCAACTGCATTGGCATATCCTTCTTGAGCAGCATTAGGACGGGAAAACTTTACGGGAGCACATAGATCGGGGGATTTGGGAGCTGCACTTTACTGACCTGGACTGAAACCAAGACCGAATTTGTTGAACTTAGGGATAACATTTAGCACCTGACCCTAATCTTCAGGGTTACCATTCTCCACCACAGGTCTAGCATCCTTGAGGGAAGACATAGCAGTTTCCGATTTTCTTTTCTGTACTGGAGGAGGAATATTGACCGTATGAACTGTCTCAAAGTCTTGGAAAGGAGTCTCATGTATCTCGCCTTCAACTTTAACATAGAGAAATGACGTAAAATAACTCACAATATATTCTTCTTCACCGCACACAGTTATCACTTTTCCATCTACAGGATATTTGAGTTTCTGATGAAGAGTAGAAGTGACTTCCCCTGCTTTATGAATCCACGGCCACCCCAACAAACAAAAATATGCTAGTTGTATATCCATAACAAAAAACGTAGTTGTGAAGGTGTGAGGACCAACCTTAATAGGTAATTCCACCTCCCCAAACACTGATCTTCGGGACCCATCAAATGCTTTCACCATCAAGTCACTAGGACGCAGCTCAAGACCGGAATAATCAATTTTCATTAGCGCTGATTTAGGCAATACATTCAAAGATGACCCCGTGTCCACCAAAACCTGAGATAGAGTAATTCCTCTACACTTCATAGAAATATGTAGTGCCTTGTTATGGTCTCGTCCCTCAGGAGAAAGGTCAAAATATGTAAAGCTCGTACCATTTTCAGTAGATATGTTAGCACAAACATTCTCAAACTGATTGAATGTCATCTCATGTGTCACGAACGCATTATTCAATAACTTCATCAAAGAATTTCGATGGGGCTATAAATAAATCAACAATGATAGGATAGACATATTAGAAGGGCTATGACTCAACTGATCAATTATGCTATAATCACTCTTCCTGATAATTTGCATCAACTCTTCAACTTCATCGGGAACTGAAGAAGCTTCTGGCACTGGAATTGGTTGAGTCACATTGGCTGGTGTAACCCTCAGATTACCAATCATCACCTGATATTTCCCTTTTCTCTCGCTGAGGCATCCGCTGCATCTTGTATGTTGGAAGGGCCAAACACTCTTCTGCTTCTAGTCATTCGACCCACGCCATAGAAGTTATGAACATCTCCTTCATTGTCTTTAGTAAATTCTTCCTCAGAAGGACGAGGATTTGTCTCTTGCTTCACCCCATGGTAATAAACATCAGCACCATAATTCCATGGGATGGCCTTCTCACTAGTATATGGCATGGGACCAAGTACTATAATCATCAAAGGAGGCGCCCTAGATGGGGTAGGAATACGCACAGGGGTGTAAGGAATAGATATTACAATAACATCTTCTTCAATAACTTTTCGGAATCTTGGTTTTCTATCAAAATGTAGGGAACCTTCATCCATCATGAACTGGATTCCAGCTTTCAAATCATCACAGCCCTCTGGTTTCTCTTTACATTTGACACAGTCGGATGCATAGCTCGGGAAGATAGAATTTTTGAGCAAATACCTTTTAACATACAACAACGAAGTAGTCACCTACTCTACATCCATAACTAAATTCATCATTTTACCAACATCCTCAATCATATTAACAACAACCCCTCCATGTTTAGGCATTGGGTTTTACATAATATTCATACCATTGACTGGAGTAAACTCAATCGCCTTGGAATCCAACAAGTCCTGCACTTTGCATTTCAACGTAAAACGGTTGTCAGTAGAATGACCAATTTCCCTAGAATGGAATTCACATCTTGTTTTAGCATCATAATTAGAAGGAAGCCTTCCGGTGGGTATTGGGATATTTCTCAAACTAATCAACTTCAAATCGACCAAATGGTAGAGTGCCTCAGTAAGAGATACTGGAAAAGGATTAAATCTTCTTAGTTGCCTTTGTTGTTAATTATTATACTAACGGGGAACATCTTGATGTCTTTGTTACTGAGGCGCGAGATTTTATCTCTGCTGTGGAGGAACATTAATAGGAATAGAGACAACATTGACTTATTGGTGTTGGCGATCTTCACCTCTTCCTCTATGAGAGTACACCGCACTTGCATCGCCTTCCCTCTTCTTAGGGTAAGCATTAAATGGCTTCTTACCACCTCCTCCTGATGAGCCACTGGAATTACCAACTTGAAATTTCCCCAATTTCAAACCCACTTCAATTCTCTCACTAGCCATAACTAAATCTGCAAATCCTGCCGAAGCACTTCCTATCATGTGATCATAATAAGGCCCTTGTAAGGTACTCATAAACATATCAATTAATTCTCGTTCCATGAGTGGGGGTTGAACCCTTGCAGCCAATTCACGCTATTTTTGGGTGTACTCTTTGAAGAATTCTTTTGGTCCCTGTGTCAAACTCTGTAGCTGAGTATGATTAGGCGCCATATCCATATTGTTCTGATAGTGCTTGACAAAAGCACGGGAAATATCATTCCAGCATCGAATATGAGTTTTTCCAGCTTCATGTACCACTCCAGAGATGCCCCAGATAGGCTATCCTGGAAGTAATGAATCAAAAGCCCCTGATCCCCGGTATGAATCGACATCTTTCGAGAATAAGCAGTTGCGTGAGTAACGAGACATGACGAACCATTATATTTTTCAAATACCGAAGGTTTAAACTTGGGAGGAACCTTCACCCAAGACACTAGTCCAAAATCATTAGCATATATACCAAGGACTCCTTGCCCTTCCATAGCCTTTAATCGTTCCTCCAATAACCGATAACTTCTATCCTTGATCTGAACCTCTGGCTCAGAACACCGCATAGAAAGTTGATCTTCATCCTGGTCATAATCATAGTCTTGTTCTTGATAGTTCCTTACACCACCTTGATCAACTCTTCGGTTCCCCATAAGACGAGGTCCCGAAGATGGGGGAAACTCCCCCATGTTAACGTTACACAGAAAAGGATTTCCAGGTGGCCCGTGAAGATTCCCGGCGGGCTGGTCTTGCACATCCCCCAGTCCTACAGAGATGTCTTGATAAATCCCTTGATTTCCACCATCCACCGGATAACGGCACTGATTGTTGATAATGGCAGCCAACTCCTCCTGTCAGCGATTCACGTTAGCGATGACCTCCATGAACTGGGTCATCTGAGTGGCCATATGGGCCCTCATTTTGGCAAGTTCAGCTTGGATCTGTTCCATATGTCTTGGAAAAAAATTTCTGGTGGAGTATCGATGAGTATTCGTCTTGAACTCTGAATAAGAAAAGCAAAATTAAGATAAGAATAATGTCCTGAGATGACCTGTAATGTATGAGGTGCATGACATGTATGATATGTTTTGTTATTTCCAGGTATTAAAGAGTCTTATTAACCGTCACTCATAGCGTGCAACCAAATTTAATATAATTATACAAAAGAGAAATAAAGTAACGACAATACACTACTCTATTCATCCAAAAGCGAAAGATAATGCTCAAGTGAGTTCATACAACTAATAGCACGACACTAATCAACAAAACACGTGTTTCAAAGCGGACATAAAAGAAACTGAGTACAAAATAAAATGATCCCATCCAACAATCCTAGAGGTGACATCACATCAAAGATAAACAACATGACTAAATCTCTTGAACAAGGCATGCTTCAAGGTGTTGACAATATTCTCCGAGTCTGGCTTTTTCCTTTAAAATTTGGGATACAAGTATTTAACTTCCTCGGAATTGATCCTTCGCGGCGCGTCTCTAGGCTATTTCCTTCTCAATTTGAGCATCCTTGGCTTTGAGTTGTTTTTCCAAATTTTGAATCTTCTTCTTGTAGCTACTCTCAGATGCCTGAAGTTTCTGACATTCCTGTTGTTTCCTACTCAACTCTTCTTCCATTTCAACATGAGACCTCTTCCTAATCTTTGTTGCGTCAGAAATTTCCCCTTGAGCTTCTTTGAGTTTACGAGCCAATTCAGCCCTCTCTTGATCTACCTAGTAGAATTTCAATCCTGCCTCACGATCATTTGCACGGAGTTGAATGTTTTCAATATGAACTTGGGTGAAAATTTCGTTAGGCACGGTGTCACATAAAATAACAGGAGGTTGCTCGTATAAAGGAGTTGATCTTGAAAATGGCATCTGTAGAGTTTTAACCCTATCTTTAATTCATTCCATGTAAGGAACCCTAGAAATGGGAACCTTCTTGCTCAAAGTGGCTATGTCCTTCCTGTGAATTCCCTTCCAAGCATTCATCATTCTTTTTAACAACTCAGGATTACCTCCTCTAATAAAGTACACTAATTTAGTCACTTCTTTATCTTTTGGTGAACCATCCATTGCATATCCTAACTGACAGTAAGCAAGCACAGGGTTATAGTTGATATACCCCTTAGTTCCCATGAGGGTAACATTAGGTAAATATCCACAACTAGTGATGATACTTCGTACTTCACCCATGACATAATTCCATCGGATATCGAATGAAGTGAGGTTGATAAGCCTTGACAACCATTGGAGAGAATTCCTTGTGTCCACAAAAGGGTCACTCACTAGTAAATGCAACTTAAGCCACTGATATAACATTGAATGACACAAGCTAACATTACCTCCTTTTCCATGTCTAAAATGAATAGTGTAGAGAGTAACTGCCAGAAGTGTGGATATTGGGTTCTTACTCCTAAAAACATAGATAGCCGCTAAATCCACAAAGTTTCTCTTATGAGGAAAGAGAATAATATTGTATATCATGAGAGAAAACAAAAGGTTGAAGTCACTCCAATTTCCTTCCTTTGCCAAGTCTTCAACTTTCTTTACTAAGAAATCCAAATAAAACCCCATAACATCTTTACTTGATTTCTAATTGTCCTTCACCTCTTTCCAACTCAAATGAAGGATTTCAGCAATGGCTTCAAACTTCAACTTCTCAGGAACTTGGACAAAAGGAACTTCATTAACCAATTTGATGTTAATAAGATAGGAGTATTCTTCTAGTGTGGGAACCAGTTGATAATCTTGAAAAGTAAAACACCGTAATTTCTTGTCATAAAATTGGAATAGAGTGATCAAAGCCATTGGGTTAACTGAGGTATTGAGAATTAATAACAAATTGCCATAATCCCTATTGAAACCATTCAAAACACCACCCTTCAGATAAGAACTCAACTTCTTTAACTTGGACGCATCAATAGTCGGAATCTGGTAAGAAAAGGTATGTCTGGTGGGTTCTTTGACAACAACTGAATCAAACTCATCTGGCGGGAGGTCGGCCATTTCTGATGGAGAGAAAACTCTTGAACTCCCCTGGAAAATGACATGCATATGCTAGTTATTTTTTTGTACATCATTTTTAAAAAAATAAATATGCTATGATGTGACATGACATGATCAAATTTTCCGCAATGGATATGGTTGGACCATTATATAGAACCACACAGCTCAAGATCAAAAATCCCGCATAGCTTCAGGACTACCATGGGAACCCGAGTCACCATCAAAACACAAAGTCACCAATAGTACTTATACCTGTAAGAAAAACTTTCATGTCCCACTCACGGGTGAAGACTAGGTCGCGGTAAGGTTAGAGGCCAGATCAGAGTCAAAGAGCTCATCTGTTGGTATCATCATACGATAACACCTATCTGAACCTCCTCTAAAGTCATGGGTCTCATGGTCGGGTCTACAAGACATACGCCTTATAGCCGCCATGGACACTCTATTCCTAGTTCCTATGGAATTCACGCATAGCCTAGGTATGAGGCCTTTTACCTCATGGAACAAACCACCCACCAAGAAAACCAATCCAAACAGTCCAGCCAAATCTAGTATGTAGAAAATAAAGCACACATAGGATGCAATGCAAACAGATAAATATGCGAAGTGACAAAATAAACACCCAAAGAAAAGAAAGCAAGAGTTAGGATCGACTCCGGGATGGACCAGCATTTGGTCAACTTATTCCTCAGTGAAGTCGCCAACATAAACAACAGGTCGAAACGTCAACTGATAATGAAATCAATGAAGTCGCCATTGAACGTCTTTTATCCCGCCGAAAGAGAAAGGTAAACAACGAGAAAACCTGAAGAGGGAGAAATCACGGTCTTGTGACCATAGAGATCAGGTAAGGGAGTCTGTTATACGGGGGGAAGGTATTATCACCCCACACGCCCATAGTACTCTATAATATCCACTCTTATTGTTCTAATCAAAGGGTGTATAAAATCTATGTCTAAGGCATTAAGCTGAAAAGGGAATGCATGCAAAGAAAAAGGAAAAGAAAGTGTGGGGAAAAGAAAGGAATATTTATAAAAATATGCTCGATTAGGCCCCACAAAAGCCTCCGCCTACATACCCCTTTAAAGGAATCAGAGCAGTCGTAGTTCGGCTCATATATTTTGGTTAGTTTGTGTTTTTTAGTTAAAAAGTCAAAAGCAACAGTCAAGATGGCAAAACAACAAAACATCAATGATGATAAAAAAACAACAAAAGGGAACGATAATACATCACATGGCAACACAAACTCAGATAAGATGATAAAACGTCAGCATGATAACAAAATATCAAACAAGACAATAAAGCATTACACCTAACAATGATATCTCAAATCAAGGTAGGATAACAAACATATGTGATGGCGAAACATCAGCAACAAACATATGCGATGGCAAAAAATCGGCTAAAAGATAGCAAGATAACATGACAAAGATGACAAGACATCCACGATTCAGATGATAAAACATCACACCTAACAATGATATTGAGAATCAAAGTAGGATAACAAACATATGCGATGGCGAAACATCAGCAACAAACATATGCGATTGCAAAACATCAGCAACAAACATATGCGATGACGAAACATCGACAAAAAGATAGCAAGATAACATGGAAGAGATGGCGAGACGGCAACAACTCAGATGATAAAACATCACACCTAACAATTATATTGAGAATCAAAGTAGGATAACAAACATATGCGATGGCGAAACATCAGCAATAAACATATGCGATGGCGAAACATCGGCTAAAAGATAACAAGGTAACAGGGCAAGGATTGTAAGAAGTCAACTCAGCAGGTCTAAGACAAAGCCAAAAATGGCGCACAAATAATTAAGATTGGTTTGTCTCTTTTACCTTGAAGAAATATTTAATTTCATTAGAGATGTTTTATGATTTTCCAAGAAGAAGTTTTAGTTTTAAGATGCCAGAATGCAAAATACAGAAAACAACTAAGAGAGACTATCCTAATCTCTAGCCTTAATGTTATCATACAATGAATGACCCTAAATTTGAGGATAAAAAAGGGAAGTTTTTATCCTATGTTAGCATGCATGGATACCTATCCTAATGTCTATCTCGAGAAATATTTTAGTCGAGCGATCCTAAGGGAGCATGGCAATAAAAAAAAAAGTCACAGATCCTGCGACAAAAATCAAACAAAGCAGATGGCAAAACATTTGGACAAAAGCTCGAGCATCACTCGAATATCAAACACCTACGAGACACAGGCCAAGTAGTAGAAAGGGAGGTCCTGCCATAGACAAGCAACCAAGCATCAGACCAAGGGTCGGGCCATAGCCAAGGGGAGCATATCACCCGAGTCAAGCAAGCCATTATATTATAGGAATATGAAAGGTCCTTAACCGTGGTATCAGTTACTAGGGCAAGAAAGATCTGGGGGGAGTACATAGTGCATGTGTTGTACCCCAAAATTTTCCCTCCCATATTCTTCAAAATTTGCAAAGAGCATGCTTCAAAATTCCCCAAGGGTTGCACAGTTCAAGGGCCTCCTAACAGTCAAAAACTAGGGTTTTGGTTCTGACAAAGAAAATGAATTTTCCAAGGGTCCAATCAAGTCCCACATGCTTATAAACATTGTCAAGTATCCTCATGTCAAGTTTCAAGACTTACAGCACAAAATTGCACAGTCAAAAACCCTAATTGCCCTACAGTCAACTGCAGGGGCAAAATGGTCATTTGACAGTCAAAAGTTCAAATTTTTGGTCAACATCTCATTTTGAAGCCACAAACATCATTTGATCAATTCTTTATCATGATTCTCAAAGCTTGGCTCAAAAAGTCTCAAGATGCAAAAGTTTCCATATTTGGACAGTTGAAAAAGTCAACTGTAACTTGACCAAGGCATAACTTCCACATGGTTTATCAGAAAAATTCCATCCAAAGCTCATTTTGAAGAGAAAGACATTTCCTACAACTCCTCTTCACACTTCAAGTCCAAGAAATGCTCTCACAAAAAGTTATCAATTTCAACATTATAGGTCATTTTCAAAAGTCAACAAAAAGGGACTTTAAGTCAAAGGCCATAACTTGATATTGTTAAATCAAAATGACATGGGACCAAAGGCATTGGTTAGAGGACTTCAAGACCTTTCCAAAATGTCCAAGAACATGATCAAATCTTAAAAATTGAGCAAGATATGCCTTGTGGAAGTTGGGAAATTTTTGGGTATTTTGAAAAGTCAACTTTGCTTCAAATGCCTTAAAATTGCTAATGGGCCACATTTTCTTCCAAGATTCATCATCCAAAGCATATGCACGACCATTTGGCCCAAAGGGGATTTTTTTTTATCATTTTTATTATTTATTTGAATTTTTAATTACAGTTAATTCATTTAATTAATTAAAATGTGGAAAAAATACTAAACCAATGTGATCAAATCTTTTTATGCAGTATAATCACTCATGATTCACTCAAGATTCGTGCATAATCAAAATTGGAAGGTTTTGCCATGATTGGAATCAAAAACATGTGAAAAAGATTTGAAAAATTATGCATGAAAATCAAATATTGTTCTCATTAATGCAAGGATTTTTTGGATCAAAAACTCAACCCTAATCCATCCTCATATAAGTGTGATCAAAACCTAATGCCAAGAGAGCTCCAAGCTGCGCCCAAAGCTGAAGAAGAACATTGCACTTTTTGTGAAAAATTCCAAAACTGAAAACGTGATTCCAAAGCATTTCAAGGCAAGAAAACTATACCATTGCATTCCTGAGGCTTCAAGGAATGTGTCTGAATCAAAATCATCAACTCTAACATCAAGAAACGGTAGAATCAAGTGGTCCTGTTTCAAATTTTGTACATATTCGTGTTTCGATTTATAAGCATTTTCATTGCATTCTTTCTATTGATTTGGACTAATCTGACCATTCTGAAGCTAACCATGTGTTTTAATTAAGCTTTTGTGCATCATACACGATTTCGCCATTGAAGCTCGCTAGGGTTCCTCAAGCTTCAAATTGGGCATTTTCGTATACTGTAAAATTAGGACATCCCAGTATCATAGCTAAACTCAGGAAGCTTGGACGAATCTAACACACTATTCGCGCTCAATTTATGAGCCACCATATTCTATTCGCTATTTTTATGCTTGCTATTTAGTGGGGGTTTAAAACCCCCGCTATTCAATTTGTTTTTGTTTCAGATACAGCAAACCATTGGAGAAGATGGTGATGTGTAGGCCAATGATTAGCGCGTTTGAATTTCGCGCGGAAAAATATCACTAACCCTTGTGTTGACTGATATTATTTATTTGTTATATTATAGACAAAGTGCATTAATGGCTCAGTGGCAAGGCACAAGGATGGGTAAGTCTTGGGACCTGGGTTCGAATCCCAGGTCCCCCTCCCTTTCTCATATTATTTTCCATTCCATCTTCCTATGCAGCGCGTACTCCAGGGATTCACCATACACCCATAATCCACACATGCCACATGGCCACTGAGGACAATCTAAAGGTTGAGATTTGAGGAGCACCATGGGCATAAATCAATGCAGACACACGTGACCTGAAGTCAACAAGGCCTTGAGACAAATGGGCCTGATTGCTAGCCAAAGACCTCCAGTTTGGGGACAGAACCCCCCATTGGTTTGCTCTTTCATCTTTTTTTGTATTTTTTCTACTTTTATTTGTTTTAATTAATTTTAATTTAATTCTTTAAATCAATATTTTCATAACAAAAAAAAATAATAAAAATCAGAAAGTCATAAAAATTAAGATATATTTCATTTAATGTTATTTTTTGCAAAAAAGGTCTTATTAATTAATTAGTTTTTTTTATTCTAGGATTAACTTTAACATTTTCTTAATAAATTTAAAATTTGTAGAATTAGGTTTTAATTACTTTTATCTTTTTCTTTTCTTTTATCATTATTAATTATTAATTATTTTCTTGTAAATAAAATTGCATTAATTGATTAGGTTTAATTTTAGGTTCAATTTTAATATTTTTTCTTAATAAATAAAAATAGTTAGAATTAGGGTTAATTAATTTCTTAGTTTCATTTAATTCTCTTATTAAAAATCCATAAATACAAAAACTCAAAAATCTTTTCTTTTTACTTTAATTTAATTAATTTGTTAGTCATAATTTAATTTCATTAAAAAGGGTCCAACGCCCTCGCATTCGATCGTAATTCCAATTCGCGCGTTTATTTTATTTCCTCCTTTTATGTAATTCTCCCAAAGCCATGTAAATTCGATATTTATATTTCTCGCACTTTACTTTATTTTATGTCAAATCGGGTCCTGGATTTAATTTGGCGATGTGGACCCGCGCCTTTGTAATAGTTTAGGAACTTTAATTCTTGCCTCTTTTAAACTGTTAATAATTGCATGCAAGAATGATCGTCAAAATAAAAGCAACGCGTAGATCACCCCCGACATGAACAAGATAAATATAAATGAACATGACACACAAATCACACACCACCCCTAGGGTACGCTTCACTGTTGCCTTGCCTCTCGAAAGGTGATCATCGAGTAGAGGATGTTTTAGTAAGTCCTCATGATCCGGGAACCTGGCATGAGGGTAGCTTCTAAGGTATCTTCCTATTGCTCTGGTGATCACCAATGTCCCGAACCTCGAATTGACCCGAACAACTCCAATAGTGGTGCTACCTACCTCTCAATGGTGGGATGGCATTACTGTAAAGGACATCTACACAGACGAATTCCTTAGGGTAGGTAGACAACTCTAGATACTTGCTCTAATTTCAAAACAAATCAAAAATACTTTTCACACCAACACCTTTTCAAAAAGCTTTCGAAAGCAATTTTTCAAACACTCTTGAGGACCGATACAAGAGTCGAACTGGAATTTTCAAAGAAACTTTTTTAAAACCCACAATTGAAAAGCAAACAAACCATTTTTGAAAACACAATGAGCAAGTATCTAAGAGCCCATGGATAACCATGGATAGAAAGGGTGCTAACACCTTCCCTTTCTATAATCTACCTCCCGAACCGAGAACAATCCCTATAAGGAATTTTTCGGTGCTTTTGTCCTTTCCATTTGGAGAAAATAAAAGACGGTGGCGACTCTTGCTTCCGCGACATTTCGCGAACCAGCGTTAAACAGTCAGTTCCAGATCCACCGATCACAGAACTGGCGACTCTGCTGGGGATATCTTTTAAAGTGAGGTGTACCTTAGGACTAAGATCACTTGTGTTTTCAATTGTCTGAATTGTTTGCTTTAAATTGTGGGTTGCTTGGGAGTTCTATAGATCCTAACCCGGATCTGGGGATACCTTCTTAGAAAGTAGCAACAAGGCTGTGAGGGAACTGTGCGGGGTATACCGACATGGTTGAAATAGTCTGCTACATTGATGTGGCACTTTGGTGTGTACCGGTAAACCTTGAGTTCAGTCAAGGAGAGTACGGGGCCTCCGCGTGGTGTCGTGAAGCATCAACAGACCTTAGGAACCTTAATTGAACTATCTTTGCCTCTTTAGGGTAGTGAGATAACTGACTTTGGTACAGTCCGAGGTTGGTTGATACTCGATACTACACTCAATTGAGGGTTGCTTTCCTGGAATATTTCGGTCGCCAGTTCAGTGGCTAAATCGAAACGATGAACAATGAAAGAAATCCCGTGATATTGGGACCCTTAGAACCCGGTTACTTCTGATAGGACAGGTTGAGCCCACCAACTTCAAGAGGGTACTACCCAGACCCCATGTTGGCCTAAACCCTAAGGGCTTGTCTTGTGTAACTTGTGTGCCTTACATGTTTGCCTTTGTAAATATTTGTGGTGTGTTTAATCATAGCATCATGACATCATCCAGCATCATATGCATTGACTAACCATTTCAGGGGTTCGAATCTTCATCTTTGTTCTTTGTTTTGTAGGACATGGAAAATGTTCGCAGAAAGACAATTCAAATCAGCCTTGTAAGGATCCCTCCTCAGCTTAAGGAGCTTATATCCAGGATTCCTGAGAGCTCTTCATTCAGTGAGAGACATGGAAGACTCATCAGCTTGGTCAATACCAACATTGAGGAAGACATGATAAAGGTCCTGTTCCAGTTCTTTGACCCTCTGCATCATTGTTTCACCTTCTTGGATTATCAGCTGGTACCTACATTGGAGGAGTTCTCCCGGCTCCTGAAGATCCCTATCCTTGATCAGCTACCCTACAACGGTACAGAAAAGGAACCCAAGCTTGAAGAGATTGCTAAAGCCTTACACCTACAGTTATCTGACCTCAAGGGACATTGGGAAGTTATAAGTGGCATCAAAGGGTTCTTAGCCAGGTTTCTGTTTGAAAAGGCCCATGAATGTTGGAACTCCCTTGACTTACAAGCTTTTGAAGAAGTTGTGGCCCTCCTTGTCTATGGTTTGGTGTTATTCCCTAACCCAGATCAGCTTATAGATATCAGTGTTGTCCAGATCTTCATGTCCAGGAATCCTATACCTACGTTGCTAGGGGACATCCTTCACTCATGTTACACTCGAACCATGAGAAAAAGAGGTGTCCTTATGTGTTGCACTCCTCTCCTGGGAAGGTGGTTTATTTCGCACCTTCCACAATCAGTTTTGAAGAACGAGCGGGGTTTGAGGTGGTCACAACGGTTGATGACTCTTACACATGCAGATATACATTGGTGCCCTCGGTCCAGAGAGGATGTCACTATCATTGATCGTTGCGGGGAGTACCCTAATGTTCCTTTACTTGGAATCAGAGGAGGTATTACTTACAACCCATGCCTGGCTTGGAGACAGTTTGGTTATGCTCGGAGGGATGGTCCTCATGACATGTTAATTCCTGACATAGTTTTTGACTTCGACAACGATGCACAAGGACTTCGCCAGAGATTTATCAGAGCCTGGAGGATGCCAAGTAGGATAGACAGTAAGACATTGGGGCACAAGAACTCCATCCCGTTGGAACCTTATCTCAAGTGGGTACGCGCCCGCTCCCAGAAGTTAGTGATGCCATATCCTCATATGCTGCCTGTGATCAAAGAGCCAGTCTTGGAAGGAGAAGTGTCCTACACCATTCAACATCCTGACATGCCCACGTCCTGGGAAGAGATGCAGAAGAGCTGGATCCAGTTTAAGGAAGAGCGGAATTCTCTTGAGACCAGTCTACATGCTAGTGAAAGGAAGGTCTTGGAGCTCACCCGCCTATTGCATGAGGAGAGGAATCTCAACACCTACATAGCTCCAAAGAGGATGCGTAGTGTCTTTTGGGATTGATTTGCTTTTGTATTATTTTGCCCACGAGGCTTTGATGTACTAAATAATTATTTCCTTAATGATAACGTGTGTTCCTTTTTGTCTACAACAAATTTGAACTTTCGAACCCTTGAATGCATTGCATAAACACATATCATTCATCATGTGCATAGCAGGTTTTCTTCTTTTCAGGTTGCTTACCGTTCTTCGCTGTTTATTTCAGCATCATGAATCCTGACTCATCATCAACCGAGATGTCCATCAAGGCTCTTCAGGTGCAGAATGTGCAATTTCAGGAACTAATCATGGGTTTGGCTCAGGGCCAAGAAGAGCTGAAGGCTCTGCTTCTGAAGAAGGAGAAGAAGAAGAAGAAGAGAACTGTTCTTTTTAACTCGGGCCGAAGGTTTGGCAACACTCTACAGAATGAAGAGGCTGGTTCTTCTATAGGCAAGAGTAGTCCCCAAGGGGGAAAAGGTCCTAGTCCGGTAGTCTCTGACAACGAGACTGATTTCGATGAGGAACAGTACCCTCCGGCTGAAGACCGGTATAAGCAGTTGGAAGACAGGCTGAATGCAATGGAGATCCAACAAGTGCCTGGGCTGGATTTCGGAGACTTGGGTTTGTCTACTGGTGTGATCATTCCTCATAAGTTCAAAGCACCATCCTTTACCAAGTATGACGGGGCGTCTTGTCCCAAGCTACACCTCAGGTCTTATGTGCGGAAGATTCAGCCGTACTCAGTGGACAAGAACTTGTGGATCCACTTCTTCCAGGAGAGTCTTTCAGGGACTCATCTCGAATGGTTCTATCAGCTGGATGGGACCAAGGTTCGTAACTGGGAGGAGTTGGCTACTTCTTTCTATAAGCAGTATCAATATAATGCCGACCTTGCCCCTACACGTACCCAACTCCAGGGTATGTCGCTAGGGTCAAGCGAAGGTTTTAAAGAGTATGCGCAGAAGTGGAGGGATCTGGCTGGCAGGGTGCAGCCTCCGTTGACTGACCGGGAATTAGTAGACATGTTCTTGGGGACCCTATTTGGGCTATTTTTCAATCATCTTATCGGGAACTCGTCTGCAGGGTTCACCGATCTTATTCTGACTGGAGAGAGAATAGAGGCTGGGATGAAGTCTGGTAAAATTCAGAAGGGTGCATCGTCAAGCTCTGAGAAGAAGCCCTTTAAGAAGGAGGCCAGTGCTGTATACGGGTCTAGAAGACAAGAGAAACCTGAGCGCCGCCAATCTGTCAACGCGGTGATGATGGCTAAACCTGCTGCCGCTCCTCGGCAAACTAATCCTCAAAGGGCTGAAAGACCCAGGAGGGAGTTTACTCGTTTGACTATGACTCTATCATAAATATTGCCGCAGTTGCTATCCACCAACTTAGTGACTGTCAGAGAGGCCCCGAAAGTTGTGAACACTGCCTCCCCCAAATATAATCCAAATGCTCGCTGTGCTTATCACTCCGATAGCCCGGGGCATTCCACTGATGACTGTTGGGCCTTAAGAAATAAGGTGCAAGACCTTATTGACGCAAAGGAGGTACAGTTTGAGGCATCTGAGAAGCCTAATGTAGTGACAGCTCCCCTGCCTGCTCATGGAGTGAATGCTATTGGGGATGAGGATGAAATGGAAGAGTCAGAGTTCAATAGCTGGATCTACCCGACAACTGATGGCAGACTGACCAATTGGATTGCTAAAGACCATACTCATGTTACTTTTGTTACGCAGTAATAAACTTCTTTGTTTTGTTATTTGTAATAAACAATTAAAACTCTATGGCCCGGTGTCTTACCCGGGGCACCGTGGCTTCATTTGTGAGGGCATATAAATTGTCATTTCATATATCATGTATAAAGATCTTGGACGTCTTCTCGCATTTCAAATCTTATGCTCCTTTTCTTTCTTTCCTTCCTTTATATATTTCAAAAAACAGCTGTATTTACACACACTCACCCATATAGGTTTCAATCCACTCTGGATCTCACTGGTAACGACTCTGCTACTGCCAGTTATGACTTCGAAAATCCGATCAACTTAGCCGTAGACGAAGGTGAAGATGATTGCGAAGTGCCTGGCGAGCTCGCAAGACTGTTGCTCCAGGAAGAGAGGGCAATTCAACCACATGAAGAGCCAGTGGAAACAATAAATCTGGGTACTGAGACGGACAGGAAAGAGGTAAAGATTGGTGCCAACCTAGAGCTCAGCGTGAAGCAACGGTTGACTCAGATGTTACATGATTATATGGAGATCTTTGCCTGGTCCTACGAAGACATGCCCGGGTTGGATACCGACATTGTGGTCCATCACTTGCCTACCAAGGAAGACTGCCCTTCGGTTAAGCAAAAGGTCCGCCGTATGCGTCCAGAGATGTCTGAGAAGATCAAAGCCGAGGTCATGAAACAGTTCGATGCCGGGTTTCTTGCAGTAACTTCTTACCCTCAGTGGGTTGCTAATATGGTGTCGGTACCAAAGAAGGATGGAAAGGTTAGAATGTGTGTCGACTACAGGGATCTGAACAGGGCCAGCCCCAAAGATGACTTCCCTCTACCTCACATTGATGTCCTTGTTGACAATACTGCTCAGCATAAGGTGTTCTCTTTCATGGATGGTTTTTCAGGTTACAATCAGATCAAGATGGCTCCTGAAGACATGGAAAAGACTACCTTTGTTACTCAGTGGGGCACCTTCTGCTATAAGGTCATGCCTTTTGGACTGAAAAATGCTGGGGCAACCTACCAACGTGCCATGGTTGCTTTATTTCATGACATGATCCATCATGAGATAGAAGTGTATGTTGACGACATGATTGCAAGGTCCCAAACTGAGGAAGAGCACCTTGATCATCTGCAGAAATTGTTTGACCGTCTGAAGTTGTACAAGCTGAGGTTGAACCCGAACAAGTGCACCTTCGGGGTAAGATCTGGAAAGTTGCTAGGCTTCGTTGTAAGTGATAAGGGTATTCAAGTGGACCCTGCCAAGGTTAAAGCTATTCAAGAGATGCCAGTTCCTAAAATGGAGAAAGAGGTCAGAGGCTTTCTAGGACGCCTGAATTACATTGCTCGATTCATCTCACACCTAACTGCTACCTGTGAGCCAATCTTCAAGCTGCTGAAGAAAGATCAGGTAGTACATTGGAATGATGAATGCCAGGCTGCTTTTGACAGAATCAAAGAGTATCTCCAAGAACCACCCATTCTTATGCCATCGGTTGAGGGGAGACCTCTGATACTATACCTAACAGTGCTTGATAACTCAATGGGGTGTGTGCTGGGGCAGCATGACGAGTCTGGCCGAAAAGAGCATGCCATTTATTACCTTAGCAAAAAGTTTACCGTCTGTGAGACCCGATACTCACTGTTCGAGAAAACTTGTTGCGCTTTGGTATGGGCTGCTCGCCGGCTGAGACAGTATATGCTGACTCACACTACCTTGTTGATCTCAAAAATGGATCCGATAAAGTACATATTTGAAAAGCCTGCTCTGTCTGGGAGAATAGCAAGATGGCAAATGATCTTGACAGAATACGACATCCAGTACACAACTCAGAAAGCCATCAAAGGAAGTGTATTGGCAGACCACTTGGCACATCAGGCAGTAGACAACTATCAGTCAATGAACTTCGAGTTTCCAGACGAGAGCATCATGATAGTGACTGATTGTGAGGTACCAGGACCGGATGAAGGACCTGAGGAAGGATCCTGATGGTCTATGCACTTTGACGGAGCCTCCAATGCTTTGGGTAACGGTATCGGCGCTGTAATAATATCCCCTCAAGGCACTCATACTCCACTCACTGCCCGGCTATGTTTCAACTGTACCAACAACATGGCGGAGTATGAGGCGTGCATCATGGGTCTCCAAGCTGCAATCGACTTAAGGATCAAGTATCTGAGTGTCTTCGGAGATTCCGCTCTCGTGATCAATCAGATCAAAGGAGAGTGGGATACGAAACATCCGAATCTTATTCCTTATAGAGAATGTGTGTTGACATTGATTCCCCACTTCACAGAGATAACCTTTGAACACTTCCCGAGAGAGGAGAATCAGCTGGCGGACGCGTTAGCTACAATGTCTTCTATGTTCAAGGTCAAATTGGACAATGAGGCTCCCCGGATCATCATCTGGAAACTGGACGAACCGGCATACTGTTATGATCTTGAGACTGAGTTGGTAACTGAGAAGCCTTGGTACCATGAGGTGAAGAGATATTTGGAAGCTCAGGAATACCCTGAAGGTGCGTCTATCAACGATAAGAAGTTCTTGAGAAGGTTCGCAGCAAAGTTCTTCCTTAGCAACGGCATCCTGTATAAGCGAAACCATGATTCGACCTTACTGCGTTGTGTGGACAAGACTGAAGCAGAAAGGATCATGGAAGAGTTACATGAGGGGACCTTTGGTACACATTCCAGTGGACACACTATGGCAAAGAAGATCCTTCGGGCAGGGTATTTCTGGTCCACAATGGAAGCCGACTGCTACCAACACTCTCGGACATGCCATAAATGCCAGATATATGCAGACAAGGTGCATGTTCCTCCAGTTCCTCTGAATGTTCTGACTGCGCCTTAGCCGTTTGCAATGTGGGGCATAGATATGATCGGTGAGATTAAACCTACGGCATCCAATGGGCATCGCTTCATCCTAGTGGCGATTGATTACTTCACGAAGTGGGTTGAAGCAGCATCCTATGCTACGGTAACCAAGACTGTTGTGGCACGGTTCATTCGGCATAATCTGATATGTCGATACGGCGTCCCAGAGAGAATTATTACAGACAACGGTACCAATCTCAATAACAAGATGATCACTGAGCTCTGCGAGCAGTTTAAGATACAGCACCACAACTCTTCTCCTTACAGACCGAAGATGAATGGGGCTGTAGAAGCAGCAAATAAAAATATCAAGAAAATCGTACAGAAGATGACAGTGACTTATAAAGATTGGCACGAGACGTTACCGTTCGCTCTACATGGGTACCGTACCTCAGCCAGGACGTCAACCGGGGCAACTCCCTTTTCCTTGGTCTATGGTATGGAGGCAGTCTTACCAATCGAAGTGCAAATACCCTCTCTCTGGATAATGAAGGATGCAGATCTGAACGAAGATGATTGGATCCAGACACGACTTGATCAACTAAACCTTATTGATGAAAAGAGACTTGCTGCTATCTGCCACGGTCAGATGTACCAAAAACGGATGATCAGGGCATTTAACAAAAAGGTCAGACCACAGGAATATCAAGTTGGGGATCTGGTAATCAAGCGAATCATCCTTCCTCAGAGTGATCCAAGGGGAAAATGGACCCCTACGTACGAAGGGCCATTTGTGGTTAAACATGTGTTCTCAGGAGGAGCCATGATTCTAACCAACATGGATGGTGACGACCTTCCTCACCCCGCCAATGCAGACATAGTAAAAAGATACTACGCATGAAAAAGACCCGCTAGGCTGACATGCCTAGGCAAAAATTAGGGCTTCCCGGCGAACCAAAAGGGTTCGGGCAAAATGAAGGGATGAAATGAAAAAATCTGTACACCCGGCAAGTCGAAAACCTGAAAAGGCGGCTTGGGCAAAAATGGGTATCCCGTTGGACTGAAAACCCGAAAGGGCGGTCCAGGCAAAAATTAGGGATAAAGCGTAATACTATGTCTCATTGGATCACTCTGCATCCGGAATCCGGTATCTACATCAAGTACAGACGGCATCGATCAGTCAGCTTCACTTTCAATTAAGGTCATCAAGTGATGAGACGCTCGGAGATATAAAGGCAATAACAGAGTTGAAACCCCGTGGATCATTCATTTCACACAGCTGTTTTATTTTCTCTTGTACAAAATTTGTATAAACTCTTTTGTTCGGCGGCGTTCTCTTACTAGGACGTCAGCCTCTTGTACATAAAAGCCTATTTTACAGGCAAATTCAAAAAATCAAACAAAATCACTTTTCAGTTAAAATTGCCATTTGTTTTTTTCCTTTTCTGTTTTGTTTTGCGAAGAACGTCCAAGGTTCAATTTGTGATATATGCATTGACAATAATTTTCTAACTCATGAAAATTTGCATACAAAACAAAGGATTAATTACAGGTAACATTAGAAACAGGGGCAATAAAGAGTTGTCTAAGCAATCTAATTGTTCTATCCTCCAAGGTACCAAGGTAAATTCGACTGAAGAACATAACCAGTATATCGTAATTCCCCAGAAAGTGAGTCAGCAAGTCTATGCTCTCTCTCCAAGCAAAGTTACAACATCCTTAAGGAAATTGAGTATCCTCCAGCAGATCTCAACATTCCCCAGCACATCATATATGCATTCTTAACAAGCATCCCCGCAATCCTGGCCTAAAGATTGTTCCCCAGCGGCATATCAAACATTCAGTGGAGTTACTTCCAATACAATTCAAAACTTCCCCAGGAGAGTCCAATCTAGTTCCCCGGGAAAGTTGGAATTCATCTCCCCAAGCAGTAAGCTTATCCCCAGTAGATTCTGGAAGCTTATCCTCGCAGAGCACGAACGCGTCCCCCGGCTTTATTCAAAGAGTTATTTCCCCACCAGGATATAACTGGGTTATCCTCAGCCAATTGCCACGGAAAGATCGTCCCCGGCAAAGTCTTCCTATCCCCAGCGGAGTTCATCCAGTCTTCCAACAAAGCTCGACAATGGTATCCCCAGCGGAGTTATCATCAAACCTCAGCAAAGTACATCTCTTCCCACAGAGCATTCCCCGCAGAGTATTCTATTCGCCAATTTTATTCCCCAACGGAGTCATCTTCTCATACCAGTATTCTTGCAACCATCATCCCCAGCAAAAACGAAGAACCCTCTTCAACATCAGCCCAGGATTCAGATCCCGGCATTCGTCAAGGATTTATTATCCCAGACAAAAACATACGTTCATAAACATCACATTCCCATACATTATAGCATGCATAATACGCATCATATCTCACAAATCTCATTTATGTTGAGAACATCATCGCTTGATTCATATCATGCCTTGCATATGACTGACCTTTACCTTTCAGGAAAGATCCAGTTAAGTTCTCAGCTATATTTCAAGACCTAGTCTGGTTCAGTTAAATCGACCCTAAGATTTTCCTGATTCTTACCCAGTCAAAGGCCTTCTCTGGTTCAGTCAGATCGACCCTAAGATCTCCCTGTTTCTTATCCAGTTGAAGATTTCAAGACCTAGACCGGTTCAGTTAAATCAACCCTAAGTTTTTCCTGATTCTTACCTAGTCAAAGGCCTTCTCTGGTTCAGTTAGATCGACCCTAAGATCTCCCTGTTTCTTATCCAGTTGAAGATTTCAAGACCTAGACCGATTCAGTTAAATCGACCCTAAGATTTTCCTGATTCTTACCCAGTCAAAGGCCTTCTCTGGTTCAGTCAGATCGACCATAAGATCTCCCTGTTTCTTATCCAGTTGAAGATTTCAAGACCTAGACCGGTTCAGTTAAATCGACCTTAAGATTTTCCTGTTTCTTATCCAGTCAAAGGCCTTCTCTGGTTCAGCCAGATCGACCCTAAGATCTCCCTGTTTCTTATCCAGTTGAAGATTTCAAGACCTAGACCGGTTCAGTTAAATCGACCCTAAGATTTTCTTGTTTCTTATCCAGTCAAAGGCCTTCTCTAGTCCAGCTAAATCGACCCCTAACAGATTTTCCTGATAAAGACTCAGTAGAAGATATCCAAGATTCTCTCAGCGTTACTGTTGAGGTTGAAGTCGCCCAAGATTCTCTCAGCGTTACTGTTGAGGTAGAAATCGCCCAAGATTCTCTCAGCGTTACTGTTGAGGTTGAAGTCGCCCAAGATTCTCTCAGCGTTACTGTTGAGGTTGAAGTCGCCCAAGATTCTCTCAGCGTTACTGTTGAGGTTGAAGTCGCCCAAGATTCTCTCAGCGTTACTGTTGAGGTAGTAATCGTCCAAGGTTCTCTCACCGTCCCGTTGAGGTAGTAACCATCCCTGGTTCATTCATCACCTTTTGAAGCTCCAGATTCAGCTCCTGTAACCAGTCAGGACACATCTATACAAAGAATCTGAAGACCAGCTCCTGTAACAGGTCAGGTAGTCATTTTCTTTTGCAGGTACGCAAGTTCTCGCTAAGGGATCTCCTACGCGATCGACACCCAGATGGCATCTATAAGCCCATCATCCTATTCATAAATCTCCAAATGGCATCTATAAGCCCATTCCACCATCACACTACTATGTGAGTGCAAATTTCTGGGCACTCTAGTGTTCAATCATCTTCCACCTTTGGATTACGAAAGGCACGTCAGCCAATCTGCATCCTCAGGTCTAAGAAGATTGAACAGGGGCAACTGTTGTACCCCAAAATTTGCCCTCTCATATTCTTCAAAATTTGCAAAGAGCATGCTTCAAAATTCCCCAAGGGTTGCACAGTTCAAGGGCCTCCTAACAGTCAAAAACTAGGGTTTTGGTTCTGACAAAGAAAATGAAGTTTCCAAGGGTCCAATCAAGTCCCACATGCTTATAAACATTGTCAAGTATCCTCATGTCAAGTTTCAAGACTTACAGCACAAAATTGCACAGTCAAAAACCCTAATTGCCCTACAGTCAACTGCAGGGGCAAAATGGTCATTTGACAGTCAAAAGTTCAAATTTTTGGTCAACATCTCATTTTGAAGCCACAAACATCATTTGATCAATTCTTGATCATGATTCTCAAAGCTTGGCTCAAAAAGTCTCAAGATGCAAAAGTTTCCATATTTGGACAGTTGAAAAAGTCAACTGTAACTTGACCAAGGCATAACTTCCACATGGTTTATCAGAAAAATTCCATCCAAAGCTCATTTTGAAGAGAAAGACATTTACTACAACTCCTCTTCACACTTCAAGTCCAAGAAATGCTCTCACAAAAAGTTATCAATTTCAACATTATAGGTCATTTTCAAAAGTCAACAAAAAGGGACTTCAAGTCAAAGGCCATAACTTGAGATTGGTAAATCAAAATGACATGGGACCAAAAGAATTGGTTAGAGGACTTCAAGACCTTTACAAAATGTCCAAGAACATGATCAAATCTTAAAAATTGAGCAAGATATGCCTTGTGGAAGTTGGGAAATTTTTGGGTATTTTGAAAAGTCAACTTTGCTTCAAATGCCTTAAAATTGCTAATGGGCCACATTTTCTTCCAAGATTCATCATCCAAAGCATATGCACGACCGTTTGGCCCAAAGGGGATTTTTTTAATCATTTTTATTATTTATTTGAATTTTTAATTACAGTTAATTCATTTAATTAATTAAAATGTGGAAAAAATACTAAACCAATGTGATCAAATCTTTTTATGCAGTATAATCACTCATGATTCACTCAAGATTCGTGCATAATCAAAATTGGAAGGTTTTTCCATGATTGGAATCAAAAACATGTGAAAAAGATTTGAAAAATTATGCATGAAAATCAAATATTGTTCTCATCAATGCAAGGATTTTTTGGATCAAAAACTCAACCCTAATCCATCCTCATATAAGTGTGATCAAAACCTAATGCCAAGAGAGCTCCAAGCTGCGCCCAAAGCTGAAGAAGAACATTGCACTTTTTGTGAAAAATTCCAAAACTGAAAACGTGATTCCAAAGCATTTCAAGGCAAGAAAACTATACCATTGCATTCCTGAGGCTTCAAGGAATGTGTCTGAATCAAAATCATCAACTCTAACATCAAGAAACGGTAGAATCAAGTGGTCCTGTTTCAAATTTTGTACATATTCGTGTTTCAATTTATAAGCATTTTCATTGCATTCTTTCTATTGATTTGGACTAATCTGACTATTCTGAAGCTAACCATGTGTTTTAATTAAGCTTTTGTGCATCATACACGATTTCGCCATTGAAGCTCGCTAGGGTTCCTCAAGCTTCAAATTGGGCATTTTCGTATACTGTAAAATTAGGACATCCCAGTATCATGGCTAAACTCAGGAAGCTTGGACGAATCTAACACACTATTCGCGCTCAATTTATGAGCCACCATATTCTATTCGCTATTTTTATGCTTGCTATTTAGTGGGGGTTTAAAACCCCCGCTATTCAATTTGTTTTTGTTTCAGATACAGCAAACCATTGGAGAAGATGGTGATGTGTAGGCCAATGATTAGCGCGTTTGAATTTCGCGCGGAAAAATATCACTAACCCTTGTGTTGACTGATATTATTTATTTGTTATATTATAGACAAAGTGCATTAATGGCTCAGTGGCAAGGCACAAGGATGGGTAAGCCTTGGGACCTGGGTTCGAATCCCAGGTCCCCCTCCCTTTCTCATATTATTTTCCATTTCATCTTCCTATGCAGCGCGTACTCCAGGGATTCACCATACACCCATAATCCACACATGCCACATGGCCACTGAGGGTAATCCAAAGGTTGAGATTTGAGGAGCACCATGGGCATCAGTCAATGCAGACACACGTGACCTGAAGTCAACAAGGCCTTGAGACAAATGGGCATGATTGCTAGCCAAAGACCTCCAGTTTGGGGACAGAACCCCCCATTGGTTTGCTCTTTCATCTTTTTTTGTATTTTTTCTACTTTTATTTGTTTTAATTAATTTTAATTTAATTCTTTAAATCAATATTTTCATAACAAAAAAAATAATAATAAAAATCAGAAAGTCATAAAAATTAAGATATATTTCATTTAATGTTATTTTTTGTAAAAAAGGTCTTATTAATTAATTAGTTTTTTTTATTCTAGGATTAACTTTAACATTTTCTTAATAAATTTAAAATTTGTAGAATTAGGTTTTAATTACTTTTATCTTTTTCTTTTCTTTTATCATTATTAATTATTAATTATTTTCTTGTAAATAAAATTGCATTAATTGATTAGGTTTAATTTTATGTTCAATTTTAATATTTTTTCTTAATAAATAAAAATAGTTAGAATTAGGGTTAATTAATTTCTTAGTTTCATTTAATTCTCTTATTAAAAATCCATAAATACAAAAACTCAAAAATCTTTTCTTTTTACTTTAATTTAATTAATTTGTTAGTCATAATTTAATTTCATTAAAAAGGGTCCAACGCCCTCGCATTCGATCGTAATTCCAATTCGCGCGTTTATTTTATTTCCTCCTTTTATGTAATTCTCCCAAAGCCATGTAAATTCGATATTTATATTTCTCGCAATTTACTTTATTTTATGTCAAATCGGGTCCTGGATTTAATTTGGCGATGTGGACCCGCGCCTTTGTAATAGTTTAGGAACTTTAATTCTTGCCTCTTTTAAACTGTTAATAATTGCATGCAAGAATGAATGTCAAAATAAAAGCAACGGGTAGATCACCCCCTACATGAACAAGATAAATATAAATGAACATGACACACAAATCACACACCACCCCTAGGGTACGCTTCACTGTTGCCTTGCCTCTCGAAAGATGATCGTCGAGTAGAGGATGTTTTAGTAAGTCCTCATGATCCGGGAACCTGGCATGAGGGTAGCTTCTAAGGTATCTTCCCATTGCTCTGGTGATCACCATGTCCCGAACCTCGAATTGACCCGAACAACTCCAATAGTGGTGCTACCTACCTCTCAATGGTGGGATGGCATTACTGTAAAGGACATCTACACAGACGAATTCCTTAGGGTAGGTAGACAACTCTAGATACTTGCTCTAATTTCAAAACAAATCAAAAATACTTTTCACACCAACACCTTTTCAAAAGCTTTCGAAAGCAATTTTTCAAACACTCTTGAGGACCGATACAAGAGTCGAACTGGAATTTTCAAAGAAACTTTTTTAAAACCCACAATTGAAAAGCAAACAAACCATTTTTGAAAACACAATGAGCAAGTATCTAAGAGCCCATGGATAACCATGGATAGAAAGGGTGCTAACACCTTCCCTTTCTATAATCTACCTCCCGAACCGAGAGCAATCCCTATAAGGAATTTTTCTGTGCTTTTGTCCTTTCCATTTGGAGAAAATAAAAGACGGTGGCGACTTTTGCTTCCGCGACATTTCGCGAACCAGCGTTAAACAGTCAGTTCCAGATCCACCGATCACAGCATGCGTACACTAAGCATCAGTGTTGGTCAACATGAGCTAAAGAAAGCGTGGGGATCTGATTGCAAGAACCATTTTCACTTGCCTTTGAAAGGATTAGAATTGTTCAAATCTTGAGCACATGTTCAGAGCGTCTACTTGTAGAAAGTGAGCATAGGAACAACGCGGACTGGAATCTGCGGGGGTTGATTACAAACCCTCTTCGCTTTCCTCCTTTTGAGGACTTATCACCTGTAATATAATGCGGGCACAATCATTTAAACAAACAAAAACATAGCCTCCTAGCGAGGACTTCCAGAATTTCCTGCCAAGTGGCACGGACTCCTAACCCTAAGTAAACAGTAAATTATGGGAAAGAATAAATCAGATGAGAAAGTACCAAACGGATATAAGCCGCAAATAAGCGACTAAATAGTAACAAAACTCAGAGATCTTTGAACAAGCTAGAATCAACAAAGAAACAAGTTAAAAGTCGTGTTGTCAGACATAAACATCAAGACCTCAATGTGAAAATAAATCACAGACGAAGAACAGCGGACACAACCATACAAACACTCTGCCAGATAATACAGACAAACAAAAGAGCACAATAGTGCAAATATATATGCTTCCCATGGATATGGGAAACCAATATAGATTACCTTGAAAGTGCAATTGTGTCTCACAAATAAAGTGGAACCCAAAGCAAAGAAAACCCATGAAGTACCT
This sequence comes from Vicia faba, assembly GCA_948472305.1. Taxonomy (NCBI): domain Eukaryota; kingdom Viridiplantae; phylum Streptophyta; class Magnoliopsida; order Fabales; family Fabaceae; genus Vicia; species Vicia faba. Next base: position 829,570,957 of record OX451735.1, on the reverse strand, counting down.
TGCACATCTCAACAGAATGATTTGTATTAACAAGGCAGAGTGAAATGCGAATAAAAACATGTTATTCATTCATCATTTATCATGGTTAAGAAAGCATTTGGTTAAAAATTCAAGGTATAGTACAACCTTCATGGCAAATGAACTAGTATCCGACGAAACGGTGTAGTGAAGTGCACCTAGGTTAATGACTAAATAATCAAGGCAAGATGAGTCAAGTGATGATGAGATCAGAAGTAAACACAAAAATATTAGTACGCCCAAAGAAACTATGAAGCCCCAACAAGAACTTACTAGAGTAAATCTCAGGTATAATCATAAAACTAAGTCCAAGATCAACCCTAGACTATCTCTGAGAGTGAAAGGGGTATGAGGAAAGGGTAAGTGAAGGATGAACATGGTTAGGGGGATGGCCTACCATACAAGTCGGTAGAAATCAAAGTCAAGGTATAAGGTTTGGACAAACTTCATAATTATGAGGAACAAAACAATCAATAACTAAGAATTCAAAACCAAATGCAAGGTAAATGTAGCTCCCATTGTATCACCATGATGGATTAGAAAGTGAGCACTAAAAAAATGGATCATAGGAGCATAGAGAGTGGGGGGAGAAGAGAAGTAAAGCCAAAGTTTAAACTCTTAAGACATATAAGATTTAAAGTCCTTTCAATCAAACAAACACAAACTAAGTCAAAACTAATGTAATCTTGCTCCTAACTTGTCAGCATGTTGAAAGGGAAATGAAATGCCAATCAAGGATCAAATGAGTTTTGTATTATAATAAGCAAAACCTAAAAAGTCAGAATCATAAAGGTTTAAATTAAAATGGATTCAAATGGTGCACAAAAGCTACCTCTTAGATCATGGTCTCAAACACATATCAAATAAAAATAAGCAAGTTAATATATCTTGAATGGTTCTTAGATAAACTCAAGCCTCTAAAACAATAGTGAGGATAACAAAGAGAAAAGTATTTGATCCATCGTGGGTTACCCAAGTGCATTCCCTCTTCCTCAAATTCAAAAGAGCATAACATCATACATGAGAGTAATAATTGAGTCAAAAAGGAAACAAAACTTGTAAAGAATAAAACAAAAATATTTCAAAGTACACAAGTCATTAAAAGGTCAGGAACAACAAACTTAATACAATGTTAGCAAGGTTCAAGTGGAAAACTTAATCACCCAAGTTAGTCTAGCCTAGATAAGCCTCTAATTAGAAACCCTAACTTGATTAAATGGGGAAAAATATCAAATCAACTCCTAAAATTAAGCAAAATTAAACCTAAGGCCCTAAGATATCATCCTACCCTAACCTAAATAGAAATCTACCTAGAAGGTAAGGGAGATTGGTCAATAAAAACCTAACTTGTGACCTAAGCAAGCAAAAATCAACAAAATCATACAATCAATGTTCAGTTTTCAAAATAAATGGAAAACACAAGATAAAAAATCAACAAAAATCAGGGGTCGACTTAAGAGCCTTAAAAGGCCAAAAATAATTTTTTTGGTATTTTTAACAATAAAGGAAAATGGGAAATAAAGCCAAAATATTAAAATTATGATTAATTACCTAACTAAAATCCTAAGAATTATATAATTGACCAAAGATGCTGTAAAGTGAAGACTAAATTCAGAAATCACAAATATGCTAATATAAAATCCTAAGATATTTTTTTGTGAATTTTTATATTGGGAAAAGGTCCTATAATAAATGTGAAAATGCCACAAAAATGCTTTAAAAGCTCTTAAATCTCACAAAACAATTAAACAAAAAAATTGGTAAAATTCTAAAACAAAATTTATAAAATGAAAATAGACCAATCAAAAGGTCCAAAATATTTTTGGTGGAATTTTTGTGTGAAGGAAAAGCCAGAAAACAAAAATTAAACAAAATATGTATGAAAACATTAATTAATTTAACACATTTAATCCATGAATTTAATTAATGTACCAAACTAAATTTAAAAATTATATAAAAATTATTTTAAAATATTAGACTCAGAAATAGACCAACCACATTTTTAATAGAATTTTTTGGATTAAGGAAAATGATTAAACTAAATTATACAAAAAACCTAAAATCAATTAAGTATCATAATTTATTAGATTAACCAAAAGAAGTAAAATTCTAAATTAAAACTCAAGAAATAAAAGTATACTAATTAAAAATCCTAAAATATTTTTGGTATAATTTGTGTATGAAGAAAAAGTCAGAAAATAAAATTAACAAAAATAATACCTAAAGAAAACAATTAATTAGCCCTAATTCATTCACGGATTTTTTCACTAAGAAAACTAATTTTAAAATTCCAAAAAAAATTAAAATCAAATACTAGAGGTTAAAATCTACCTATGGTATTTTTTTCATAACTTTTGAAAGTGTGTTGATCAAGAAATAAAATCAGATAAAACAATTCAATTCAAATGATATAAAATGCATTAAAATTTCAAATGATCCAATCAGAGCGTGCCATATCACTTCATCTCCTACCTCTAGCATGCTCTAAAACGTGTTTCCTATACAGATCCATCGCCACAACTTCCATACCTCATATCTTACTCAAATCTCAATCATATTCCACGAAACAAAGCGCAAATTAAAGCCGAAATTAACATCTTCCTCATGATACTCATAGAATTCACAATGTATCAAGGATCTAAGAGAAATATGCACGCAAAGTTGCTAAAAAAAGTGAAGTATACAAGTTGCAGAAAATCACATAGCACGATTTAAGCTCTAATCAAGCAAATCAAATACATCAGACGTATGGTCTGGCCAGCTAACTCACCATGAACGTGAATTGATTCATCAAATCAAGCTTAAACAAGAAAATCGAAGTTCAAGAAAACTCACCTCAATGTGAAACTTGAGATCTCGATTCCTCAGTTACAAAAGCAAACAAACTCTTCAGTCTTGATCTACACACTTCTCTGAAGTTGAATCCACCAAAAATTTGAAGAATGCACGAAGGAAATAGGAGAATCGAAGAAAACTTCAGTAGGAAAAATAAATGTTCAGATCTGGATTTGAGGTGAATGTAGCGTGGAGAGCATGAAATGATGCTTACAGAGCATTATATAGAGTGAGTAGAGAAGTTTAGAAGAGGAAATTGGTCTTTTAAACCGTTAGAGGGCCTGATTGGAATTTTATGCAAAAATGGAGGTTCTCATGGAACCTTGAGTTTTACTCATGCGTTTCCTTGTTTTCTTTGTGTTTTGCAAGCCAAATAAAATCAGTAGTAGATTCCCAAAAGTCCAGCTCACGATTCCTTCCATTGAGAGAGTGTGGGTGAAATGGCTTAAATTGGCAAGTTTGAGAATTTTGAGTGCAAGCAAGTATCATAGAATATGGGGCACAAAATTGTTGGCATTATGGGCCTCAGCAAGTTACAAATAAGTCATGGTCTTGAATTGAGATGAAAGGAATAGCTGGAATTCAAGTTCTCAAGAATTGGCATTTGGACACTTTGCAAAATTTCAATAAAATGAGTTGAAGTTCTATAGATCATAAGTTGCTCATTTTTTGGAATTTCACAACAAATAAGTATAATCTGGAAAGGTATTGAAAATATATACAACCTTGTAGTTTTAAATTTTTGCAATTAGATCCATTAAAGTCTTCAAAAATTGGCACGAAAGTCATTGAATTTTGAAAGTGACCTATAATTTTCACATGTGATAATGATTCCTAAGCTCCATAACTCTTCACTTTTGCATATTTTGCTTTTGGTAAAAGAAGAAAAGTTGTATAGATCTCTCTTAACTTTCCAAGCATATAAGATTTTAAATTCTTGGATCAAAAATGAATAAGTTATGAACTTTTGAAGTTTAGTGCATACTTTCCATTTTTAGTAACTTTTCAAGTTTCTTCATGAACAAGTTACTTTCCAATCTTCCACTTCTCTTGACCTTGTGATGAAATTGACTTTGAAATATGAAAAGAGGATGTTTGAATGGATGTTTGACCAAAATTACACTTGGTCAACCTCCGATTTTGATGGATTGTGACCAAAATGACCATTTTGCCCCTTCTAATCAATTGAACCGTTTCCAATCCAAATTGAACCTCAATATTTCAGTCAAATATGCTTAATAACATGTAGTGAAGCATGGAAACAAGTTTTGGTGAAAAAGTTAGAGAAATCCTGATTAAATCCAAAACCCTAATTTTTGCACCTTGTGTTAAGAGATAGTTGACCAAGCTTCAAAGCCCTAATTCCACTGAACATATTGAGAGATCTCTTGAACAAAGTTGATTCAAATGATGGTGAGAAAATTATTCTTCAAAAATTGACTCATCTAATCCCCAATTACTTCAATTTGTACAAAACCCTAAATTTGACTGATGATTTTACGAGAATGTGATTCCCTTTCAAATCAACACAATCTTCAACCTCCTGATAATCCAATGAGATGGATGAAATGTATTGAGACATGAGGGACCCTTGTGACTTGATAAATCCAAAGTTTGAGAGAATGATATCCCTTCTTGCACTAATTGTCAATACCATCAACCAGCACAGCTTGTAGACAACTTGAGAACCAAAGTACCTTGATCCCATCACAAAAAATGAATGCAATGCAATATGATGAAACATGAGCCTGAATTAAGAGGGTAAATTTTGGGTTGCAACAACAGCTTTCCCCTTATCCTTAATTATAGCATCATTCTTCTTTTGTGGTTCGGGGCCGTAGATTCGACCACTGCGGGTCATGCCCCCTGTTCCAGCTATATTTGTGATTATAGGTCCTTGACTAAATGGTGGCTCACATTCTTGCTTTAAACCATTGACGTAGACCATAGAATCATAACTCCAAGGTACTGCTTTGTTATTTTCATAAGGGGTAGGAGATGGCCCCTTAATCAGCATCATAGTTTTAGGTACCACTGGAATCCTCAAAGTTTGTCTTTGTATCATAATTGGTGCTTCCTTTGACTCTCCCCACAGAATCACAAGAGTCTTCTTATTAAGGTTCAACCCTTGGCAGGGAATTACCAATGGATTTTTTGTACTTCCATCGATTGCAGCTACATATTCTTCTTTAGGATATTGCCCGAATTGGACTATACCTTGATCCACCAATTTTCTAATGTTTTCTCAAAAGATTCGTTATGTTCCAAGAGGAACCCACACTCTAAAAAATATTCTTTCAAAAGGTTTATCGGGGCCTTTACTTGTCTGACTGCCCCAAAGTTAGTGACCATTTCAATTGCATTTACAGCTGGCCCACCATGCAGAGGCATGGGATTTGTCTTGATATTCGGCTTATCAAAAGTGATATCTTGGGAATCCAACAAATCTTTAACCTTATGTCTGAAGGCCCAACATTTTTATATAGTATGCCCCGGAGAATTGGCATGATACTTGCACCTGTCATTTGCATCGTACTTTGGCGGGAGTGCCCCAATTGGAGGAGCTAGAGGCTTTAGCTCTACCAAAGATGTATTGACTAAGTGTTGTAATGATTGACGGTGTGGCATGGGGAAAGGATCAAATCTTCTCAGTGACCTTTCAAACCTGTTATGTTGTTGCTCTCGTGGAATAATCAATGGTTATTATTTTCTTGGATGCGATGCTACAACATTGACTTCTTCTTCCTTCTTTTTCGAGAAGTTAGGAATATGTCTTTTTTTATTATAAGGGGTATTGGATAATGCCCCTTGTATCTTCCCACTCCGTATACCTGCTTCAATCTTTTCACCAATAGTTACCAAATTAGAAAATTCGGAAGAGACACTTCCTACCATCTTATCATAATACAACCCTTGTAAAGTACCTATGAACATATCGACCAATTCTTTCTCCAGGAGTGGTGGTTGTACACGGGCTTCCATTTCTCTCCATCTCTGAGCATACTCTTTGAAATATTCCTCCTTTTTTAGATAAGTTTTGGAGTTGCATACGGTTAGGCGCCATGTCCAAGTTATACGTGTATTGTCTCAAGAAAGCATTGGTAAGGTCTGCCCATGTCTGAATATGAACCTGTTCCAATTGCATATACCAATCTAGAGATGCCCCACTAAAACTGCCTTAGAAGCAATGGATTATCAAAATTTGATCTTGAGCATATGCATGCATATTTCTGCAATACATGCGTAGATGGTTTCTCAGACATGTGAGCCCCTTATATTTTCCAAAGTCAGGTACTTTGAATTTTGGAGGAATCACCACATCTGGGACTATACCCACTTCGAGAGCATCGACATTGAAAGCATCATAACCCTCCATAGATTTTAACCTTTCTTCAAGCTCTTTGTATTTGTTGAGCGCCAATGGATTTTATTAGCATGAGTATGGGTTGTTCTTTGAGGTGCTTGATTAACATCTTCTAAGTCATGGTCTCCATATTGCATGTCTACGTAGTTATCCGCGTTGTTGTCCATGTTATTGGCCGAAATTTGCAAGGTATGAGATGCCCCTACCTTTGGTGGAGGCAGGACAAATCCTTCAGTATCCACTTTCCTGACTACATATTGAGCCATGGCTGAATTTTTGGGTCCTGACTCCGGCTTTTTTTTGGTTGGTGACCGCTCGATGCACCAATAGTCTGGGCTACTTCCTCAAAGGCTATCCTAGGAATCTGTTCTTTCCTCTTGATGATGTTCTTCAAGGCCAGAAGAACTTAACTCATATCTCCTTTCATTGAGTCGACGTTTCCTTTTACCTGATCCAAATCTTCCCTAAATGCGGCTTGGTTCTCTTTGATTTATTTCATCAATTTCTGTTGAGGAGCTCTTGTGTGATATGGTGGTCGAAGAGGTGGTGCTTTTTTAGCTCTTCTACCAATGGTTTAACTAGAGAATTATTTTTAAAATTAATTAGTATTGTTATGCCATGTGAGATGATGCGATGTTTGCGAATGCATAGATGCGTATGAATATGCTAAGAGTTTTTGTTTTTGAATGTCTTATTCACTTGGATTTTCCATATAGATTTTTCTTGGTATTTATCTTTATTTTTCTTTAGGTTCTTCTTTTTTATTGGTGAGTATCTAAAAAACAAATACACAAACGAGATATGGAAATAAATTCCTTTATTGAAATATTATTTCTCTTTAAAAATAATACAATTTAGATATTGAAAAATATTCAAACTTAAAACATTAAAACTCGCTGAAAGAAATAATCAAAGGGAAACAAAAGTCTTCTAAGTGCGCCTGCGGATTTCTACTCTGAAGCCATCGATCGTTATCCTACAAAGTTTGATTAAGTCTTCAACGTTTTTCAGAAGAGGGACCATCACATTTTCTTCATCTCTCAAACTCCTAGGGATGTCGCCGATAAGATTGTTGGCTAAGAAGGCTAGTCTTGCATGCTTGTCTTTGTAGAACCGGTATTTTTGGTAGAGGTCAGGAATTATCTTATGATTATCTTCTCCTGCTTTGGCAATCTTTACATATTGCTCTTCCCAATATAACTTTTCATCCCTCGTCTCCGTATAGAGTTTTCGTTGTATTAGGAAATCCTTTTGGAGGTCTTCTAACTCAAGACACGCTTGCTCGTATTCATCAGTCTTTTGGGCGAGAAATCTTTCTGCCATCATCCTTTTGAGGCGTTCCCCTACCTCCGATTCTTGGCTATCTTGAAGTATTATGGTAAGATACTTCATTTGTTCTTCTTGATCTAAAGAAGCTTGCTCCAAACTTTGTATTTGAGCCCTCAAATCTTCTTTCATCACCTTTTTGTCTTGCATTGCCTTTTTGTACCACCTACTTAGTTTCCCGGTCTCGCTGGCAGCATCCTCTAATTGTTGGTTGTGGGAATCTAAGTTGAAAGTAGCACTTAACAACCCTTCAGTCTAACGCTTCCGCTTAAGACTCCCCTTCCCAAATGCCTCATGATCTTTATGAATTTGTTGATCTTTTGATTCAATTATGCATTGAATTTGTCTTTTCTCCTTAGTTGAGTTATGAAGGTTAAGCTCCAATTATTCTTTCTCCTTTTTATCTTGTTTTGAAGCCTTCTTCAAATTGTCTATTTCTTCTAAGGACATAGGCGGAGAATCTGGGACATCTGGCTTATACTCACGATCAACGTCAAAAGGTAGCTTAACAACCGGTACCCTATTTAAAACACATCGAGTGTAAGGTTCTTTTGCCACAACATTCTTCCTTTTGGCTTTTCTCTTGTTAACCCTACTCTAAGCTCGGATGATCTTGTTGAGCAACTCTCAGTCATTTTTTCCCATGTCATGAATTATCAACTGTTGAAGTTGTTCATCGGAGGGTTTATCCTCCAAAAGGTACCCTAGTTATCGTAGATCCAAGGTAGGGTTGTAGTTGATACAACCACGTGATCCAATCAAATGGAACATTCAGAAAGTCTCCGCAATTATAGATGATATCTCCAATGTCTAGCTTCCCCGTGCACCACAACACAGAGTTAGCAGTAAGAGACCTCAATTTTTTAGGCCACTCGTATCTTGTCATATTCGGAACCATGTAATCTTGCTTATAGAGATGAGTCATAAACCAAGAATATAAGAGTTGGATGCAACAATTTAGAGTACCCCTCCCTTTTTCATACCAAGTGTGAAGTGCATAATAAATATAAGCAAGTAAAGCGGGAGTTGGGTCCGCATTCAAAGCTTTCGCGCCCCAAAATATACTAATAGTTGCAGTGTCAATATAGTCTAAAGTCCACAGAAATAAGATTACACCAAATACAAGTAGCCCTAAACAATCAACACAAGACTCCCATTCTTTGTTATCGGAAAAATAAAGAGCTTTAGTTTCCAAATAACATCTCTTAATCCCTTGTACATCACCTTCCTTTTTGTAATTAAGTGATACTTCAAGATAAGGGATCCTTAAACCCCTTGCTAAGTCTTTAATGTCAATAGTCTGCCTGATTCCCACATAAGCTTTCCCCTAGAGAAATTCAAAAGTCTATCAAATTCTTCCAGAGTCGGTGCTAGCTGAAAGTCTTGGAAGATAAAGCACCTCAGTGGAGGGTCGTAGAACTTAACCAGGGCAGAAATAGCGTCCAATTGTACATCCATTTTTTTCAACTAAAGGGTATCCCCGTAACGGCGAGTGAACATCTTCAAGGCTCTTTCAGACAGTTTCCCTTTGATGGTCTTGATCTTTGTAATATCTGGCTTGACGACATTAACACAAACAAGTTGTTTCCCTCTGGCATTCATTTTTAGGACACTTCACCAAAAACCTTCGATTATTTTTTTTAATCCTATGAATAAGACAAACAAAAAGAATGAAGAATGATGAATATATGAAATGCAATATGTATGAATACATGATTGTGTGGCATAGCAATGAGATTTCATGAAAGGTATCCTTAGTTGGTAGGCTCCTAGTTTTGGCCTATGTATATTCTACCCTACCAATAAGGTGGTTTCCTTAAGGGTATCATGGATAACACTAGAGGGAAAGGCACAAGGGCCTCACTTAAGTGGAGCCTCTTTGCAGACCGAAACTTTCGTATCTATGTCATGAAAGGTCTCTCCATGAGATTTTGGTTTAAGGGTTATACAAAGAGTCATAGGTTTTGTCCCAAAGTCCTACACCCTAAAAGGATGTCTCTTGAGACGTATTGCTTTTTTGGAAGTCCACCGACTCTAGGCAAAGTCGTCACAAAAAACTCATAGGGATAATGTATCCCCTACGAACCTTCTTTCTAAGGTTTTTTTGAAAAAAAAATTTTGAAAAAATAAAATCCTACCAGCAGATGAATAAAGATAATAAATAATATAATAAGAAAAAATAAATAAATAATTAAATAAGCAAGTATAAAAACCAAAAAACAAGAAAAATCCTAAAACCAAAATAAAAGGCTTTTAAACCCTAGGGCTGAGTCCTCAGTAGAGTCTCCGGCTGTAATAACCAGTTTTTAAAATGAGAGTCGCCACCCTTAATTTTTATCCTAAGGAAGGGAATATAAAGGATAACCCTAATTCGGTCAGAAATTCTAAGTTGTTTGACTGGGTCTTAGACGAAGGGAAGGTGTTAGGCACCCTTCATCTACCTTGTTCACAAGGATACTAGGGTTTAGGTTTACGGTTTAGGAAATAGGGTTTTAATTTTAATTAGTGGAACTCGCCACGATTTTAGTCGTATGCCTACGTATCCTCTTATGAGGAATCAGAGCCTCAATTCGTAGTTCGTAGTTGGTTGGTGTTTTTATGGATTATAGAAATATCTCGTATTCTCTTTGAACCAAGTCCGGTTTTGTAAATCACGGAGTTGTTAGACGAAGTTCGCAGTCAATAAAAGAAATTTCCATAATCCTTTTTGAAAATATATAAGTTTGAATTATGTTAGTAAGAAAAAGTTAGTTTTTGATTGGTTAGATGTTCTCAAATATACTATGTGATATAAGGGAAAAAATGTTTTTAATGAATGATAAAAAGAATTTTAATGTAATTTAAAAGTAATTAAAAATAAGTTAGTAAAAAATGTTGGGTTTAATAATAAATAAAAAACAAAATTCAGAATTTATATAAAAATATATTAAAGATGTTAATTTATAATGAATATATAAATAAATATAATATAATATAAAAATAAAAATTAATTAAAAAATGCAAGGGGTGTATTTTATGTGGGCTAAGTAATTTATGGGGGTGTAGATAACAAGGCCCTAAATCCAGATACTAGATTTAGGCCCAAATTACAAGGGGGTGCAGATTTGTACTGCGTAGCAAAATTGGGGATATACGAAGTAGGGGTCCAAGTCTAGATGTTGGACTTGGCCCACCAGCGTTGGGGGTGTGTTTTTTAACGCAGTAGTAAAATTCAAAAAAAATAGGGGTGTGATTAGAGATGGGCCAGGCCCCAGATTTATGCATGTTTAGGAGGTTCGTTTGGCTTGTGTGCGGGTGAGTGCACACACTTATGATAGGTGCGTGATTATGGAACATTGGATGATGATCAGATGGCGATTGTTAACGACACACTGTAATCTGCAACTCACAGGATCATAAGGCATTATATTTTTCTGTTTTCGTTTCATTTTGTTCATTTTTTTCTCCTTTCTCTCTCTCTCTCTCTTTGTTTAGTTCTGTCATCTCTCTCTCTCTCTCTCTCCACTAAACAACAACAACACATAACCCAAACCCTAATCGCAACCCCCAACGGTGACGATCTTCCTCTTTACCCCTATAATAACCCCAAGCTAAGATTCGTAGATTACCTCTTTGCAGTGATTTTCTTTGTTTTGATTATCGGTGTTCTGATTCTTCTTCTCTCTCTATTGCAGGTAACTGCGGTGCTGGTAGATTGAAGACGACGATGATGGCGATGGAGGTGCAGCAGAGTCAGAGGATAAATCTTAGGGTTTTAGAAATTTAAACCCTAGATCTATGCAAAGGGAAGGCTCTAAAGGCAAATAACTCTTTGTCTCCTCTTCTTTTTGTTCTTCAGTTTCTCCAATTTCTTCCCCCCACTCTTCTTAAGGTTCTTAGGGCTTTATATAGATTTTTAGGTTTAGATAAGTTAGTAAAAATTATATGATTTTTTGTATAATTTGTTGATTTAGGGTAGATTGATTAATTGGCGATTAGAAGGTTTGACCTTGTTCTGTAATTAGGGATTTGATTTCTTGTAATTGATTTTGGATGATTTTGCTGCGCAAAGATACAATTTTGTTTATGTGGATTTGATACACTTAATTTTTGTTTGATTCGTCTGAGATTTGTTTCAGTTTTTACAAAATGAATTCTTTTGCTTGGATCTGTACAATACGTGTTTTTTTAGGGTAACTTAGTGTAGCACAAGACAGAGCGCTGCTTGAAAGAGCACAATTAGTGTTTCACCCCTAATTTTTTAATTTTGACTTTAGTCAACACGTACAAAAAAATAACATCTGGTTTTTTTATAACAAAAATTAATTAATTGATATAATAATGATAATTATGTAAATAATAATAATAATGATATATGTTGGATGATCATAATTATTACAATTAAAAATAATAAAAAATAAAAATACTATAGTTTGTTAAATATTCAGATGAAGAGACCTAAGTGAAGCTAATGAGCTTTCCTAACATGATTCAATATGGGCATGTGATCCAACTTCTTTAGCCTTAACAAAAACCAACTCCCTTCCATACAAAGATGGGCCTCAAAATAACCTACTGGTCCAATTTTGCTATTCACCCCCTTTCTGTTTACTTATGGACCAGGCTAAGAGATGCTTAATGGTCCAGCACACTCTTTCTTAATGGCCCCCCTATTTTCTTTTGAACATACCTCCCTCTTATTATTATTATAACTGATCCAACCTTATTGAGCTATCAGATTTTGATGGTCCACCTGAAACATAACCCCCCCCCCCCCCCTTTTATGTACAATAATGCACCTCTCTCCCTTATGAGTGGACTACAAAAGTCTAAATGGGTTTGGAATGTAATGGGGTATTAAAATGAACCCATATGACAAAAACCACATCCCCTCTTATGTATTTGTATCAAACACTATTGGGCCATAGTTTGTATGAAGCAAATATACCCCCTCTATAAGTTTAAACCCCCATAATATGTAAACAATTTGGAATTAGACAACGGTGATCCAAGCTTTATATATACATTAAATAACAAAAAGGAATAAAATGGTTTAGAAATTAATAGGGAAAATTTGTGGTATGACACAAGGTTTCTTGGTATTCAAGAATCCGTTTATACTCTATTCTTGGCATCGTTTTTCACAAAATCAAACCATATTTATTACAAACACAAACAAAAACACTTGGTCAACACCAAGTTCTTTTCCCCAGTAATAAAAGATCTTTAAATTATTTTTGCAACAAAAATGGATGAAAAGGGGATAGTTAGGCGTATGCCCTTCTTTTCTCTGAGTATTCGAATACCCGTTGTATAACTTTCATTTTGAATACTCGTCTTTATCTCAAAACATAATAATGTGATTGAATCTAGTTAATTCTTAATTGAATGAAAAGGACAAGTTAGGCATATGCCCGTCTTTTCTTCAAGTACTTGGATATCTGTTGTATAACTTGAATTTCAAGCACTCGCCTTCTTCAAGGGACTTTAATTTTATACATATCAAATACTCCTTGCAATAAAATGGATGAAAAATGACTAGTTAGGTGTATACTCCTCTTTTCTCGAGCATTTGGATACCTGATGTATAACTTGCCTTTCAAATGCTCGTCTTCCACTTGAAAACAATCCAACCAATCCAACTATCTTTTTTCGCCTTAGCGCAACCACAAACTTTTTCATAAATGAACATATTTTATCCATTCTACTGTGATTCAAACAAACGCTTAAGCCTCCCAAGCGCGAGCCTATACGAAATCCTTAACCACTAGAATGCGATATAAACATCATTCACTAAAATCAATCAACATACAGTTCTTTTCTACTAGAACTATGTAGTATTGACTTCCCCATTGCACTTAGGGATACGTAGGAGAGAGATTCAACCTCGCCAAGCACATTAGTAAAAGACCTAAAAATTTCCCTTGTATTTTCTTTTATAAATAGCGCATAATAATTAGAAGAAATCACAAACAACATTACACTATCAATTTTCACAAAACTAACTTAACAATTCCTATTGAGTAGAACAGATGTGAGCGATGCTAATAAATTTTCTCACATAAATGACTCTCAAACCCGAATTTGGTTGCGAAGACCATTTTCTTTTTATTTTTAGGGTTTTATCAATATTTTATCTTTTCTTTTGGATTAAATAAACTTTGGTGGAGACTCTGTTGTATTTTGAGCGTTTGTTACACTCGGGTATCATTTGTTCCATGACAGGTTGACAATGCTGACAAATTTCTTGATCTTCCTCTCCCTCCCTCCCTCTAGTTCGACTTGGTGGATTTGGTATTAAGTTCAACTTGGTGGATTTGGTACTAGAATGAAGATACCAACAATATCAATTTCTAATTTTACAGATAAAACTTCCCTATAAGTAAAAGGCAATAAATGAATAAACAAAAGCTTATATTATTTTATTTTATTTGAGTGTACCATTGTTAATGTGACACATCAGTGCTTGGTAGTGTTTTGTGAGACTTAATTTGCCTAATAGTTAATTAAGGAAAAGAGACATTTGTAGTGTAGATTTAAAAATTTATGAAACATGTCTTGGATAGTTTGGAGGCATTTATTTTTTCTTAGATAGATAGTTGATGACAAATATTTTCTTTATATATATTTTTAATTATACATTATCTCCGGTTTTATCTCCTAAAATAATGGTTAACGCATATATAAATGAAATTTATATATCAAAAATTTAAAAACTAAAATAAAATAAAATTTAAATTTTAAAAATAAAATAAATAAATCATTATTAATTTTTAAACTATGACATGCAATAACCCTCTTTAGGCCTTAAAACATATTGGATCGGCCCAACACACACGTTTTATCCATAGAATTTCATATAAATTTATAATTTCATTTCTTTCAACCCTAATAGCAAGACCGGCGCCACTTTTCCAAATGGAGACGATTTTCTTCTCCCTCTGACTAATCTTTCACTGGTATGAATATATTTTACTATAGATCTATAATCCTTTCACATAACACATATCGCCACTATATGAATGAAAGTTTAAGTTCATTTGTTATTTTTTTGCCAAATATTTCGTCAATATTTTCCCAATATCTTTTTCCTATTTAATCTCATGTTGTTTTTCTCCTACAGATCCATGAGCGAAGGATGAAAATTTGGTTCATTGAATATCATTATAGGCTTGATTCAATGGAAGTTATTAATATTGTATTATATTTCTGCGATATGCTCTATGATGTTCAATCTACATCACAATCAATCGTAATTTCCTTGATTAAGATAAGTATAAGGGTCCATAATAAAAAGGTATTATTTATTATTTATGATCATTTTAAAATTAATTATACATAATTTTTGGAATATATTTTAACATTTTATTTCAATATGTATGTTTTATCCATGTCTGTTTTGTAAGTGTTGGAGATATAATTATATCATTAAGTTGTAAAATTACATTTCTTTTAAAATGTGTATCTATATCATTATTTTAAACTTTTTTATTGCTTACTACAATATTACCTCTTTGTGGTAAATTTTTATTAGAGAAATCAAACTTGTTTGATATAATTGCAACAAATTTTTGTTGAATATTTTCTTCATATAAACGTTTTTTTCTTAAGTTTGTATTTCTTATATGGAGACTATTTGTTATAGATTAACTATTAACTTAAGGTTCAAGACTTGTTAGTTAATTATATATATACTTATAAATGTAATACATATGTTGGTTCATTGATAAATCATGCGCGCTAGTCTTCTTCGAATTGATTTTTGTAATGTTTCTATGGTTATTTATTTTTACTTTGGTATGTTCATCATGTTTCCTAAACTTAACCTCTTTTGGTTTGCTTTTCATAGGTTTTTCAATTGGCCTTTTCTACCATTACAACATTGTTTCCATGTTGTTTTGCATCACTAGCTTCTTTGTGTGGGTAATTTTTTTCCTTTAGATAGTGTTATTGATGTTTGTGTTTAATTGATATTATACCTTAATTTGATGAATATTATTTTCCTTTTCTATTAACCTTTTCTACTATTACATCCAGTGAATTCTTACACTGACAAGAATTAGCTTTCTTGTCCTACTAGTTTTTAGTTATGAGTATACTTCAAACTACACAAAATTATTTCCTCTTTTGTTCTATTTTCCCATGGAAGACATGCAAATTAGAATCAACTATGTAATGTGATTTCTCTTTGAATGATCTATAGTTCGTATGCCTCTAATATTTTTTTGTACTCATTAAATTTTTATTGTTATTTTCTTTTATGTTGACCTGATTTGAGTTTTTTTGTAGGATTGATTTGAACATGGTCATGAATGAGTGCTGAATAGTTGATACTCACAACTTTAAATTTTATACTCAATGTGCAACACCCATATGCACCTCTTACATATGTTCTTAACAAATATGTTATTCAAAGACTATTTTGGTGAATATGGCTTTAAATATGGTCATTGAAGGATGGGTTTTCTTATCTTAAAGCTTACACCTTTATGATTGTCGTAGTGATGTTTGCATATCATTCATCTTAAGGGAGAAACTAGTTCCACTTACATAAAACTTGTATGTGATGTTTTGGTGGTGGTATCCTCTGTTAGGAGAAATTCCGAGGAAGCATTGTTTACTTGAGACACACCTTTTGTGAGAGACACACCACATATTTATCCAAAACCTTAAGGTGATAGGTGTGTGGATTCTATCACTTATAAAGTGTTCATTCTTTCCTTTTCTAATTAATGTGGGACTTCTTTCCCACACTTTATTATCAATACATCCCCTCAAGTGTGAGTCTATAATGCTCCCCCTCATGTGGAAGTTCTCTTTTCCACATATACTTATACCGCTGTTGACACTCTTCAACGGAACACCTTTTACCCACCACCTGCGAGAAGTGTTTCGATACAAGTAAGCTTGTCCCTTTACTCGAAACCAGGCTCTGATACCACTGTTAGGGGGAATTCTGAGGAGGGGGCATTTTAAACTTGGGACACATCTTTGTGAGAGACACCCCATATAATGACCCAAAATCTTAAGGTGATAGGTGTGTGTCTCTCACTTATAAAGTGTTCATTCTTTCCTTTTCTAATTAATATGAGATTTCTTCCTCACACTTGATTCTTAACATCCTCTTCAAGTAACCTCTTTATTGGTTCTAACTAGCCCTTTATCTAACATGTAACTCGAATGAAAAAAAATTAGATTCAATTATTTAGGTTTGGTTCTGGTTGTAAATCATAACTTATGTTCTTGAACCTAAATAAATGATTTGGTTCATTTAAGTGTAGTTTAGCTCACAGTTCTTGTCAATTTTTCCAGCTTTTTTAATAACCCTAATTCTAAATTTCAAGTCTCATATGGATAAAAATATATAAGACTTCACTATTCAATTTTAGATTATAATGTCTCTCTTAAATAAGCATTAAATTATAAGTGTAAAGATGGAGACATGATAAAGGCTTTAAATTAGGTAATGTTTATTATTGATATGTAATATGTGTTATAATTATTATACATGTTTACAGTAAAATAAGGGAAATATGAGTTTACGTTTAGGGTTTATCAATATATTGTTGTATTATTCATCACAATTGTTTTAAGAAATTAATATATTTAGTAGGGGTTACATACCTTGGGATTCGTTTAAAAATATATATTGTCAATAACAACAGTTAAAACGATTGTATAAATTATTTTTAAAATATTAAAAAAAATTACAATTGTGGAAAATTGTTGTAATCACATAAAAGTGATTTGCATGATGGTTTTTGAGACTGTTTCAAATAGTGCTCACGATATCAAGATTTACAAAGGTTTCAAAATTTTCGTAATATATGTTATACAACAGTTCTAACCACTGCAACATGCCTTCAAACTACGACTTAAGGTCTTTTTACTTGTAGTGTACACAAAATTTGTATCTTTGTCAAAGACCTTTGCTTGGAACAAAAATGTTGTCAAGAAAAAATGACATTAAACGACATTATATCCTTGACAAATTCAAATAAAAAATAAATAAAAAACTTAACTTTTTGTATGTATATTTAAGGGTTATTGGTGTTAATGGTAGAATTTGTATCTTTCTTCCTTTCTTTCTTTCTTCTTCTCCTCACTTTTCCCTCTTTTCCTTTCCACTTGTATCAAATTATTCGATTTTTTACTTCTTTAATTCATTGCTTTGAACACTAGTGCAGGAAAGACATTTTACGTCGGGCGACAAGTACATTTTACATCGAGTCTGAGTCCGATGTAAATCCAAGCAATGTAGTAAATCAAAGATATTTTACATCGGGCAATAGCCCGATGTGAAAAACTCACCTACCACATCGGTTGCCTGTTGGGTCTGATGTGAAAAAAAAATACAATTTAAAATAATGTAATATTTTACATCGGTTGCCTTATTGGCCCGATATAAAAGATGTGTTTTAACACCGGGTTCCTTTATGACCCGATGTAAAATGTTTGCTTTTTTTCTTAAAAAATTTGACTATTTTTTAGCGGATTCCGTGTAATTTTTGTTGGTGTCTAATTTTTCATATTTTTCCAATATCACACGAATCATATTTAGGTCACTATTTTCATAGTTTTCCAACATCACATAGACCATATTTATGTGACTATTTTCATATTTTTTTAATCAACCTAATTTCATTGCATCAAATAGTTAGGATGCACATATATATTCTTCAAAATGAATAATTGATTTACAAAAGTAATAATCTAGGATACACACAAGTGTACAAAATTATAAGGAATTTTACACGGTGGACTACTACAACAACAAAACATACAAAAAATCCAATCATTTATAAGTCATTTCGCACACTTGAATTACCAATATGAAATCCACAAGTAGATGAGTTGTAGTTTTGGTAGACAACACCAAAATCTCAGATTGCTTGAAAAGGTGTTCATTAGAAATAGACAAAATGGATGTTATTATGTTAAAATGCCCAGAATTGATGCATCTAACTGGACTAGGATCATTAGCAACGCCTGACAATTCTGAGGCCCAATCTTAATCTACTCTTAAAAGCCCATCTTCCCAACTGACTTGAGCAAATTTTGAAAGAGATCACGTTGTCGAGTCAAGTCTTTAATTTCCTTATCCATCTGCAAATATTCAAATTAAGGAGGAAAATGACTAACTGAATAAAAAATCTCAACATAAAAAAGAAACATTTAAATTTCGTATAATATATTTTCTTTTGGTAATTACGTTATTTGTGAGTGTTAATTGTCTTTTGGCAACAAATTATAGAAATAGTTGATTTTGAAATAACCTCATCAAAGTTTATAAACCACTATCCCCATCCATACTTTACTTCCACCAAGTAAATCGATTTTTCTTCATTTGATTGTCCAGGTATTAACAATTTAACAGATATGCTTAGGGATAGTGAATTTGAGTTTAGCTCTAAGGCATACAAGGTACGAATCTTATCTAACTATTAATGTGGTTTCTAATATATACCCCTATTAAGGGCCTTATTATGATGTTCACAAAATCGAGTCTTTGAACACATTATAAAAAGGAAACAATAATTTAAAAAAAGGAATAAGGACATTTTATGAAAATGGAGAATAAACAAATTTCTCATCCTTATTTGGATATGAAACTTACTAACCCCGTAGTTCTTCACTAGTTTGAAGGGAAAATGAGCATCTTAATGAATACAGGCTGATTATTTTCATTCGTAACAGTTAGTTAATAATTTTTAACCAGATTCATATATGCTTCTTTTTAAGTGAACCAAACTTATAAAATTGTTTAAAGTATTGTCATAATATTAGATGCAACACAAATATTACAATAGCCTAAAAAACATGATTTATTGAGTCTTCCTCACCTGTTTAATTTGAAGTTCCCTTTCCTTTAGTACAGTGGTATTTAAAATCTTCAATTCATTCCCCATTATAGACAATTCCTTTTGTAGTTTCTTTACCAAAACCTTGTGTGACATCACGATGTTGACCCGGGCATTAGTAGTCACCAATCCTATTAATGGGGACTTCCAGCTGCCTAACATCTGCTTGTGCACCCTGAAAGCAGCCATAATCAAGAGCATGCAAAAATTCAGAATCCAGATACAAATGGAGAGTATACATGAAGACTAAAAAGACAAGAACAAGAACACACCCAAATCAATGGTGTTAGCAGTGGAAAGTCCAAGATCATTCTGACAATGAGTGGAAATAATAACATTCTCAACTCCAGGTGTATTAGCTTTTATATCAGCAATTAATTTCCCGAATTCACTCGGCATGGTTATTCCGACAGTATCAGGTATATTGAGTGTAGTAGCCCCTGTCTTAATAACCTCCAAGAATTTGATATAAAAAATCCCTATCCGACCTGTTATCATCATACATGTTATAAACACCAACACCAACAACAAAAACAGAACAATAGTTATAATGATAGTGAAATACTAAGTTCAAATTAAATGAATGAACACCTTCCCACATCTTCGAGACTGAACTCAACATCTTCACAGCCTAAACTACGGGCGAATGCAACCATAGTTTGAGCTTTTTCAATGACCTGTTCTCTAGACATTCTAAGTTTATACTCCATAAGAATGGATCTAGTAGAAATGAAAGTGTGAATCCTCGGTCTCTTTGCATGTTTAACTGCATCCCAATCCCTTTGAATACCATTTTCATTACATCTATAGAGACCACAAATGACAGGGACATAATCGTTTTTGTCGACAGTGTTTCCGACTTCAATGGTAATCATTTTAACGGCTTCAAAGTTGTCTATAGAGGTGGAGGGAAATCTAGCCTCGATAATGTCTATGCTGAGTTTGGAAAGCTAGCGAGCAATGTCGAGTTTTTCCTTGGAAGTCATGAAGGCTCCCGGGGACTGTTCGCCGTCACGGAGAGTGGTGTCGAAGATGTGAACATATGAGGGGTCAGGGATGTAAGGAGGACGTTGGAGAAGGAGTTGGGGTTGGGGTTAGGATTGGGGTTGAGATTGAGATTGAGAGGAGCAGGAAATGGAAAAGATGGAGTTAATTCGTTTAGAGGAATAAGGGAAGTAAAGGCGGAGGAGAGGTTAGTATTGTGAAGAGGGAGAGCGTGTGGAGATGGTGGTGGTGGGAGTGAAGAACGGAGTTCTAATTGTGGTGGCGATGGAAACATAATCAACCCTAGATGAGAAAGAAGAACAAAAACAGTGGATTTATATTGAAATTGAAATAAAACCTTTTTCAAATTGGTTGGGCTTATGCCCGATGTAACGGCCAATTTTTCACATCGGTTGGGCCTAGGACCGATGTGAAATCCTTTATAACAAAAATTTATCTTATTTACCAAACTACCACCGTATTTTTATTTTTTTTATCATTGGACTTTTCACATCGGGTTAAGTCTAGGCCCGATGTGAAATCCTTTATAACAAAATTTCATTTTATTTACCAAACTGCCACCATGTTATATTTTTCCCTAAATCAAATATTTTTCATATCATTAGAAATAAATGTCTGATGTAAAATCTTTTGACAAATATTTTTCACATCACATGTTTCTATACCTAATGTAAAATCATTTAACTAAATGTCATATTTTTAGGGAAGAAACACTTATCATCGTTGCATAAATATTTAGATAGATAGAGAAATTTGATTCACCACTTATTGTGAAAATCTAAGGTTCAATTCACATCAAAAATTTGATTTGTGGGGACAAAGATTAATGGCAACCAAAATAAAGGGCCTTTATCCATTATAACAATTTAATGTAATAAGACAGTGTATTAACTTGACAAAAGAAGATAAAAGAAGACGAGAAACACAAAATGTTTATTTACTTAGTTCGATTAAATGATCTATGTTTGGGAAAGAGAGCATCTCTCCAAGTGTTTCCCAATATCTCAAACTCTTTATATAGTATTTACACAAACCCAGGATGTTAAGAAGTATTGTCTTATCCTTCTAGATAACTCTAAAAGGTTTCCTTAAATCTTTAACCTTTATTCATCCTTTTTTCTTTATAGTTTTAAATTATCACACTTACAATAATAAGAGATGCATATTTATAATTGTTAAAACTCAACAAATCTATAAGAAATCACAAAACATATCTCATTAATGGTTAGAATAAAAGATATTATTAATATCTTACAATATCTCTTAAAATATTATAAATATCTTATAAATTCTCTTAAAGTATTATAAGTATTTTATAACATCTTTTTATATTAACTTATAGTATATCTAAATTAATATAAAAAATATTTATCCAATATTCCAACATTAATGAACAGATCTGCAAACCAAATCGACCAAATCAGATATATGTGAACCGACCAAATCAGACATTCTTGCTTCTTTTCGGCTTCCAATTTTTTTGGAAATCTCGAAATAAGTTTTCTTTCTCTTCATCACTTAAGGTTTTAAGGAATATTTCAATAATCTCTACCTTGACTTGAAACTGTGGTGATGCCAATTTTAACCATCAACCACCTTGTTGCTCTCTACCATATTGAAACATTATTCAACAATATCGATCACATTTAAGTCACCCTTAAACCTTGATCATTGATCAGTGCATTTTGATGCACATCTTTCCACGATTGTACTAATGCATTTCTTTAGTTTATTGTGTTTATTTTTATGTTTTAAATTGTTTTGCTAATTTATCTTATTTTTGCATTTAATTAATTTTCGTATTTTATTTTTCAGCATGTGCAGCTTTCAATAAAAAATTCATAACTGGAGCTACAGGACTCGGATTGAGGCGTTCTAATATTGGTTGGAAAGCTAAGAAAAAGACCTACAACTTTCATGAAGAAGTCGAGAGCCAATTCGGACTGTAGCAAGGTTGAAAAAATTGTTGAAGTTGCAGCACTAGTTTTAGTTAAGTTTCGGGTCAATTAGTTTTGGGCCTGGGTCGTTTGTTTGACCCAGTTGGGTTGTAAAACGGGTCGCTCTCTTTCCCCTTAGGGTAGCAGCCGTGGTACTGTAGCATTCCATTCGAATTCACTGTTCACGAAATTCCATTCACGATTTGGAAAAGCTAGGACGAATGACTATGGAGAACTAATTCCTTTGGGTTGATCTACTGTAATTCAGGTTCCAATACTTGAGATTATTATAATGTTAATTTAAGTTTAATTCCTTTCAATGATATTTTGTGTTATTGTATGCTTAATTCGATTGCATAAAATATATTGATTCAATTTGGTTGATTGTATGATCCTAACATAGACTCATCACGTTTGCTTAATCCGTTGTTGTGTCTGATCAGTCATGTTTGCTTAATCCATGAAAACTTATCCCGTTTGCTTAATTCGGACAATAGGATCGTACATCTCACAAACTTCACCGCGCTTGTCATTGAGTTTGTACCCAAATAGGAATAGACAATCCGCTTCGGGTATTAGAATTATAATAATCGATGATAGTAGGAACCCAAAACAGTAGATCGACTTATTCTATAATCACTTATTTCCAAACAGCTTATTTTATAATCACTTTTTATAATTAGCTTATTTGCCTAAACTCGAACCAAACAACCCCCCAATTTCGATTTTAGTTAGTAAAACCCAAGAGTCCTTGAGAGACGATACTCGAGTTACCGTTACCGTCGTTACTATAATTTGCAATTTAACTCGTTTTTGACCCGCGCGCGACAGCGGATCAATCATGCCACTTGCATACACTTGTTTCTAATTACCCTTTTTGCCTAGGTAATATGACAAGTCCTTAAGAAAGGTTATTCAACCATCATTGACTTTAAATGCCTTTGAATGAAACCTGATGGTCTTTATTTATGTATTTTGCAACCCTTCAGCCACATTAAAATCATGACACCCAAGGCTAGCATACTCACCCCTTTGATATGTTACAATCTCTCTCCTTACCTTATCACAAGCCAAATCATAATTAGAGGCATCTATAACTGTTCCTTCACTACTACTAGTACCCATAGGAGGAAATTCCATCTCAAGCTCACAAGCTCAGTTAGTTTCTAAAAGATTTATCCTTGAGATTTTACTCTTCTTTCTCTTAAAGAACTTTGTACCAACCAAGTAAGATGATTTGACACTAGACTTACCCCAGAAACTCAATGACAACTCAGTTGTCTCATGCATCTTTATCCCTTATCTTCTACAAAATTCATTAAACTATTCTAAAATAACTTTCAGACAATCATCATGCATTGACTTCAAATCCTATAGCTTGTTCTTGTTATGAGAGTCTTCATTAGTCGGGGATGAATGGTCAACAACATTTAAACCATATAAAATATATAAACCACATATTTTATATCCTTTAACTATGATCATTTCATCATGCGACATCTTCAACAACCCACGTTCAATTTTAACAAAATAGCAAAATCTAGATCTAAAGAAAAACAAAATTAAACATTCATGAAGCAAGATTTGGCCATGAAACCTTTGGGTTGTGGTTTAGTGGCACTCAAGCTACATTGTGGTATAAATTAAATGTAAAGAAAATGGAGGAATGAGAAGGCCACCAACCTACGGATTCGAGGTATGTTGGTTTTTGGATTTTAAAACATTTGCCACCGAAGAAATTACCAGGTTGAGTCACGGACTAGGTCGCTCTCTTTAAGACGTTTCGCGGCACTGCTTAAAAATTATGCAAAGCAGTCAAACTACCGCGCCGCCTCCAGGATAAAACAGCCCAGTTCTATACTGTACGATTACTACTTGCATGATAGATAATCGGTCTAGAAATACACCATCTGATGGTACAAGACCATTCAAATATGGTATCAACACCACTCGTAGTATCTGGTACAAAGACCAGTCATAATAATTTCTTAAACAAAAAGAAACTCAAATAATTCTCTAAAGAGAAATTAATAATGGTCATTTGACCACTCATAATAATTTCTCCAACAAAGAGAAATTCAAATAATTCTCCAAAGAGAAATTAATAATGGTCATCTGACCACTCATAATAATTTCTCAAACAAAGAGAAATTCAAATAATTCTCCAAAGAGAATCCAAAAGATTAAACTTGAAAATTTCTCTCAAATGAGGAGAAATTAACATAATTCTCTAAAGAGAATTCAAGAAAATACTCGGAAAATTCAACGAGTAGGAAGAAAGGGGAAGAAGATGGCACTTCGACAATTCGAGAGACGCAGAGTTATGAGAGTGAGGAAGGAAAAACTAATAGAATAGTTTTTGGTGTGATTTGGAATGAAACATATGCACTCCTTATATAGTGAAGTAGGATAGTTAATATTTCTCACATGAGCAATGTGGAACTAAATGGTTTTTTTTCAACCAAAAAATATTCTAACAATGTGGGACTTGAGAAATTTTTAAATTCAACATACTGAAACATGGACATGTTCCAACAATCCCCCACTTGAATTTAAAAAATTGATTTTAGAAGTAACGTCAAACGTTTCTAAGATTGTGCATAAACAAAGGTGTCTACGACTTGAACCTTTGCATAGCAAGTAGGATTCCAATTCAACAAGAGTGACACAAATGTCTTGAACTCTATCTCAGACATCAAACCCGCACACAACCTTTTCTTAAGGTGTATTCTAATAGCCCGTGCTTTAATGGCCCTGCACGTGTATCCCAGTTTAATGAAGGTTCTAGGAATTCTGCCTCGAAATTCCATAGGAACCGGCCTAAGTTCCACAATCACATAGGTGAGTCTATCAAGAGTACTTTTGTAGCCTAGGTACTCCCTCATACAGAGTATAGATCTCATTAAGAGTTTCTATTATCTCATCCTCTTATTACTTCAGGATTCATGCTTTACTTGCATGATCATCTCATATTACTCATAACTTGTTATTACCCATTGAACCTATTTCTTGGGATCTCCAATCATTTAGGTCGGGTTACCATCATGAGCAACTCATTTTCCTATAGGCATTAGTCCCATATTATATGATGTATTATAGACTTTCTCTCTAGCTAATCCTTTCGTCAAAGGATCTGCTAAATTTTCATCAGTGCGTACATGATCCACTCTTACAGCTTCTTTAGAGATACAATCTCTAACAGTGATGTGCTTTCTTCTTATTTGACGTCTTTTACCATTATAATAACGGTTCTCAATTTTTGCAATAGCCGCGGTACTATCGCAGTGGATCAACACAACTGACATATGTTTTTCCCATAAGCGAATCTCAGTTAGCAAGCATCTTAACCAACTTGCTTCTTCACTAGCAGTCGCTAATGCTATATTCTCAAGATAGTATGTTTCTTTGATTTCCAAGATACAACTCCTCTAGCTATGTTGAATACATAGCCACTAGTTTCTTTGGAATCAACCGATAAGGTATTCCAATCTGCATCATTGTATCCTTCAGATACAATAGGAAATCTCTGATAATGTAAACCGAGATTCATGGTCCTTTTAAGGTACCGTATGACTCGCTCACTAGCTTGTCAATATTCATTACTTAGTCTACTAGTAAACCCGCACAACAATCCCACGACATATGCAATGTCAGGTTTAGTACAATCAATGGAATACCTAAGACTTCCAATGATGCTCGCATGTTCTGTTTGTCTAACACTTTCACCAGTGTTCTTAAACATCTTCACGATTGGATCATTTAGTGTGCTCACAAGTTTACTGCCAAAATAATTATATTTCTTTAAGATCTTTTTCACATATTATGATTGATCCATAGAAATTCCTTGCTCGGATTTTGTGATCTTGATACTAAGAATCACACTCACTTCTCCGAGGTCTTTCATATCAAAGTTGTTGCACAACAACGATGTCATATCATTAATGGCCTGAATGTTTGATCTAAATATGAGTAGATCGTCTACATATAGACATATGATAGTGCAAATACAATTCTCAAATTTGTAATAAACGTATTTGTCACTTTCATTCACTTTGTACACATTCGATATCGTTAAGTTATCAAACTTTACATGCCATTGCTTTGGAGCTTGTTTTAGCCCATACAAAGACTTATCTAACTTACAGACCTTGTTTTCTTATCCATAGATCACAAACTCTTCCGGTTGTTTCATATAGATTTCTTCTTCTACGTCACCGTTTAAAAAGTTGTTTTAACATCCATTTGGTGTACTATTAAGTTATAAATAACAGCTATTGAAATAAGTACCCTAATGGATGTAATTCTAGTGACAGGAGAAAAGGTGTCGAAGAAATCTATATTTTCTCTTTGTCTAAAACCCTTGGCAATAAGGCAAACCTTGTATTTATCAATAGTTCCATCAGGTTTTAGTTTCTTTTTCAAAACCCATTTACAACCGATTGGTTTGCAACCAAGAGGCAAGTCTACTAAGTGTCAGGTCTTGTTAGATTCTAGAGATTATATCTCATCATTGATAGCTTCTTGCCATAACTAAACATCCAGAGATGACAAGGCTTCTTGAAGATTCATTGGATCTTCTTCTACATTATAAGTCGCATAATCAGGCCTATAGTCTTTAGCAACTCTTACTCGTTTACTTCGTTGAAGTTCTGTTTCTACATTGTCGTTGCTTTCTGTGCTTCTTATCACATGAATGTGACTCGATTGTGTGCCCCCACTATTTCTCAATTTGAAAGGAAATTTGTCTTCATAGAATTCAACATCAGTTGATTCTATGATCACTTTTTCCTTTAGGTCATAAAACCTATATGCTTTACTGTTTGTTGCATACCGAATGAAAACACATTCATATGCTCTACTAATGAGTTTAACTCGTTTCGGATCCAGAATTCTGACATAAGTCAGACAACCCCAAGTTCTCAAATAAGACAAGTTTGGTTGTCTTTTCTTTAACATCTCATAAGGAGAGATCTCACATTTTGACTTGGGGACTCTATTCAGGACATAGAAAACAGTCAATAAAATTTCCCCCCACCAGTGAGGTGCAGCACCAGAATTCATCATAATTGCAACAACAAGTTCAGTAAGAGTTCTATTATTTCTTTTTGTTTTACCATTCATTACAAGATAGTATGGTGCAGTCGTTTCATGTACAATTCCATGTATAAAATTCATTAATAAACTAGAATCATATAGTTTATCTATCACTGCAAATTCTTATTATATAATTTTTCAAATTCTTTACAAAAAATTTAAACATATAAACTTCATTCTTCGTAATGGCGTACAAATCTACCCCAATAGACTAACTAAACCATGTCCTATTTTAAAAAAAAACCAGAAACAATATTCTTTCTAATCTTAGGAACATGAATAACGTTCCTTAAGATTAAAGTCTTTTTGAAGGTGAAATTTAGCTCCATATCTACAATTCCAGCAACATTCATGGTCTGACCATCTCCCAACAACACTTTCTTATCTTTAGTATTCGTGTATGTTCAAACATAACACGATCATAACAGACACAACAAGAGACACATGTGTCTATCCACCAACCAATATATCTATCAATCATGTTGATTTCAATGACCATAGCAATAAATTGCCCATTAGTCAGGTTGACCTGTGCATTAGGGACAACACCAAGTTCAACCTTACTTCTACATTTCTTAGTCATATGGCTTGATTTTCCATAGTTAAAACAAAGAGAAACCAACGTCATTTCTTTTAGGTGGTGGTTGTTGCCTAGTTGGAGCTATTGGGATCATAGAAGGATTCACATTCTTAATTCGGTTCGCAATATTGTGGTTCTGATTCTTTAATCATTTGCCAAATGGCTTCAGAACTACACCGAATTTCTTTTTGTTGTTTGAAACAACCAAGACTTTTTCTTTTTGATATTGTCTCTAAGATTCCCTTTTTTGTTTTTTTAAACATTCAAACTGTGGGGTAGTTTGTCAATAATAAAACCAATTTGAAATTGTTCATTTAAACACATACCTTTTGTGATGATCTTTTAAGCAATCTTTTGAAGTTCGTAATATTTAGCATCCATCGACCTTACATCTTTGTATTTGATACTTGAAGTAGCGGCTAACAACATACTTCTTTGCTCCAACTTCTACGTCATACTTCTTTTTCTGAGTCTTTCAATCTTGTTTGGCAGTATCACATCAACTGTAATTATCATACAGATCATCTGCGAGTCTATTCAAAATATGATTTTGTAGAGATTTTCATTCTCTTTCTATAAGGCGATTTCTTTACTATGCTGTAAATCATTTGCTTTAATCTGTGCAGCAGATTCAACTTCAACACTATTAAGTGTTCCTCTAAATCTCCAGATTTACTACCGTTAGTTTGTTCGATTGATCCAGAAGGAGCAACAGAGTGTCATCAATCAAAACGTTAGCAGCTTTTTTCAACATTAAGAACTTCATCTTTTGTTGCCAACGTTTGAAGTGATTTCTCTCAAACATGAACGATTTCTCAACGACAATATCCAAAAAAGAACCAATAATTTCTTCTGTAGCCGTGGCAGTTTGAAACGTCTTAAAATTGTTAGTTTTTGGATTTTAAAACATTTGCCACCGAAGAAATTACCAGGTTGAGTCGCGGACTAGGTCGCTCTCTTTAAGACGTTTCGCGGCACTGCTTAAAAATTATGCAAAGCAGTCAAACTACCGCGCCGCCTCCAGGATAAAACAGCCCAGTTCTATACTGTACGATTACTACTTGCATGATAGATAATCGGTCTAGAAATACACCCTCTGATGGTACAAGACCATTCAAATATGGTATCAACACCACTCATAGTATCTGGTACAAAGACCAGTCATAATAATTTCTTAAACAAAAAGAAACTCAAATAATTCTCCAAAGAGAAATTAATAATGGTCATTTGACCACTCATAATAATTTCTCCAACAAAGAGAAATTCAAATAGTTCTCCAAAGAGAAATTAATAATGGTCATCTGACCACTCATAATAATTTCTCCAACAAAGATAAATTCAAATAATTCTCCAAAGAGAATCCAAAAGATTAAACTTGAAAATTTCTCAACTCAAATGAGGAGAAATTAACATAATTCTCTAAAGAGGATTCAAGAAAATACTCGGAAAATTCAACGAGTAGGAAGAAAGGGGAAGAAGATGGCGCTTCGACAATTCGAGAGACGTAGAGTTATGAGAGTGAGGAAGGAAAAACTAATAGAATAGTTTTTGGTGTGATTTGGAATGAAACATATGCACTCCTTATATAGTGAAGTAGGATAGTTAATATTTCTCACATGAGCAATGTGGGACTAAATGGTTTTTTTTCAACCAAAAAATATTCTAACAATGTGGGACTTGAGAAATTTTTAAATTCAACATATTGAAACATGGACATGTTCCAACAAGGTATACTCCGGTGAAAATTGTGAGATGAAGATAAGCAGAAGAAATAGAAAACCAGAGGTCAGACTCCTATTACTCAGGTAAGCTATTCCTTGACTTTTTGATACATGAATTATCCTTCTTCCTCTTCTTCTCACTTCTTTAGTTTGTTTCTGTGAACTCTTGTGTGTGTATACATTTGAATCAAAATCTTAGAGAGAGTGAGGGAGAATGTGAAGTTCTAATATAGGGAATGTGTGAGGTTAAAGCTTGAAGATGAAGAAGAGTGAGAGAGTTCTGTTGCAGAGAGTGATTTTTCTAGATTATGATGGTTGAAGATGAAGTGCAGAGAATCTGAGTGAGAGTAGAGATTAAAGGTGAAACATGGTTGAATTCGAGAGAATATAATTGTTTAAATGGGTATTAGGGTTGGGATGATGGAGGTATGGATTCATGGTTGGATTCGGTTACATGGAGGTTATGAGTTTATTACACTCAACTCGCCAAGTTTACTTCAAACTCAGTTAGTTAGTGTATAAGAACTCAGTTAGCTAGCTGTCATGAGAGATAGTTCAAGCTTGATTATGATTTTATTGCTCTGTCAGTTTTCTAATTTTCTATTTTGTTAATTTTTTGACTTTCTCTTTATTGTATGTTGAGCTGGCAATTGTGAACTTTTGATCTAAATTTCTTCTTTTTTTTTTATTTTCTGATTCTTGTTGCTTTGTTAATTTTTTATTAAATTCACGTGTGCAAGGTACAACGTGGTATTAATTGAGCCATGATTAGAGTGAACCTGGTAGGAACTGTTTTTGCATTTAGAACCTTATATCTGGATGATAACTTGTCAAAGTTGAACCATTTTTAGGGATGCTGAAATGTGTTTGAATTGAACATGAAGCATATTTTTTATACAGGGATATGCGATGTTGAATTTTGTTTTCACTGCATGATGCTGGTCCAGATTATTGTAGGTTTAATTTAAAGCATAAGGATCAAAGATGGAACTTGAGAATAAAGTCATCACGATGAAGATGGATTGACTTGATAGTTTGAAGTTTGAAGAATTATGGTGTAAATGTGCATGATTCAATTTCTATGTTCGCCCTTGTTGTCAATTTCCAAATGAATCAAACTGTTGAATGCTTAGCATAATAGGTTTATACATGTTAATTTTGTGATGGTTTTGTTGCTTTAGCTTCATGTCTAAGTTGTAACATGACAAATTTTGATGATGCTCATAAGATATTTGTTGTTGAACATGGTGATGTTAGACCTATTATGATTATAGCTTGTATGAACTGTATAGGCTGGTATGTACTGATGGTGCACACTGCGTATGAGCTAGTTTGGGAAAATTCTGATTTGGATTAAGTGTTGATTTAAAAACCTATTTGCATTGCTTTTGGACATTTAAATTAGATTCATTGCATGCAATTTTTATACATGATAGACTTAATGCACAATCTGACTTAAAGTTATGCACGTTCTGTTGCAGGTGGGATGCAAACTTGTATATTGAAGTTCTTTGGAGAAGGCGTGTGGAAGCATGGACTTTACCATGAGCAAGCATAAAGCAACTTTAACATGATGGATGGGGAAGCTTATGGATGAAAGTGACTTGAAGTTTCAGCGGAAGAATAGGTCTTAGGGTAGTGTTGACTTTGGTCAGCTGTTTAACCCAAAATCAACAGTTGACCAAAAGTTAACTTAGGTCAAAATGTGTATTTTTTGTATATTTTCCATTTTGATTTCTTTTGTAGTGTATACTTGTGTTTTGAAAATTGTAATGGCCTTTATTTCTTCAATCAAACTTGAATTTTGACTATTATTCATTTACACTTGGCATGAAACCTAATTAACTAAATAACATCTTGTATTTCACTCCTTGCAACTTGAAATTAGGTTTTCTTCAATGCGAAATAGGATCACCACGTGCCAATGCTTTCTTGAATCAAGTGTTGCATGGAGTAATGAATAACCTTGTAGGGACTTTTAAAGTGTAATGAATCTTTTGAGTTCAAGTTACATTTCTATATGATCCAATGATTTTCCTTGAGTGTACCATGTAAGGCTTTTTACCTTGAGAATGTAAGAGGATTTGCATCATCCAAATGCGTCCCTTTTACATTTCACATCAATCTTCAAATTGCATCTTACATAAACCCCAATATCATCCTTAATCTTACTACTTTGGATGCTTGAATATCTTCAAATGAATGATCTTAGGTTCCCTCCTTGATCTCATCAAATTTAATGAACCCATCGATGAAAGCCCAAAAAGCTATAAGATCCAATAGGAAGACTTATGACCCAAGCAATGAATAAGATCTTTTGAATGGTGATCTTCACTAATGAATCAAACCTCCATGAGGAACCCTCTTGATCACTACACGAGTAGAGAAATAAACCATAACTCAAGTAGTAATTGTTAGCACAAGTTCATGGTTCAAACCTAACTAACCTACGATTCAATTCAAAATACCTCATGATTCGATTTAAATGAAGGTGTGATTCGAATAAGAATTCCAACACCAAATTCTTAAACTTGCTCATGATTCAAATTAAAGCTTCATATGATTCAGATCATATTTCCCAAACCAACTTTTAAGAAATAAAAAACTTCATGGTTCAAATCAAGAACTTGAATGGTTTAAATCGCGTTGCTATAGTTTCTTGATTCAAGTCACAAATCTTCTGATTCAAATCATCTCGCGTTGACTATTAGTTAAAGACATGTTTTATGCACTAAACATTTTATGCATGAAAAACCACCATTTTATAAGAGATGTGCAACCAACTTATTGTGAAGGACTCAATTGTTAACAACAACAAACTAAACGACAAACAACAAAACACCCAAACGAGATAGGGGTACCTAAGAGTAATTTTATAATCAACTTATTCTAACAATGAAGTGTTGACAATAGAAAATTAGGTACTGTTGTGACACCAAGCATCACCTAAACTAAATTTGCACACAAATACACAAGTGAAATCCAAAAGACATGGCACAGGGTGTTTTCAATTGCACTACACAACAAACTAACTTAATTTAAGTAAAATACTACTAATCACCTGATTTATAAGCGATGAGTTCAATTATTTGCGACTTAGATAAATCACAATTGAGTTATCACTCACAATGAGATTGTCTTGTACCTTTATTTTGATTATACCCGAGTTATTTATTTGGTATATATGTCAAACCATCTCTCAACTCATCTTAACGGATAACGTACTGCTGAAAGTTATTGGCTAAAAATTGTCAACATCCGAGTTAAGTTTAACCGATGTTCAAGTAGCTTAATGAATGATGACTTAACTAATAACAACAAAACATGAGTAAGACACGTCTTTCTTAAGGCCAAAAGGTCTCACAAAATTTGTTACAAATCAATTAAAGGCACATGAAACTTGACAATTTAACTATAAGACTTGCGCTCAATATTTATAGTTCCATAAAATGAAACAATTATTTTCGGAGTATGATCAAAAGTGAGATTCCACATGTGGATTATGAAAACGAAGATACCAAGAAATAAAGAGAATTTGAGCTAACTATATAGAGTCACCAAAACTGTATTTGATGACGTGCAAGACGAGTTATTGTAGATGATTCAAGATTTTTTATAATTAAACTATTGTTAAATACGAACTCATAAAATATTTATCACGATTAAATTATAGTTAAATAATACCTCTATTTATTATGTCACAATTAATTTACCTAAAATCTCCAAAAAAAAAAAAAAACCTCAAGACGAGTCTAAAAGTCACGTTACAATGAGGAACATGAAAAATCCTTCCCACTTATGAGACTAGCCAAATAAGACAAGTAATATCTATATTTTATAGTTTGGCATATAACGAATCATTTGGTCATCTCATTTTAGATAGTTTTAAGTCATGACCAAAATATAAATATGATATTAACAATTAACTATTAACAATTTGTCACTAAAAAATACACGAAATAAATGAAACTTATCATTTGCAACTTACCTTTATCCTTCTACTTTATAATTTACTTTTTATTAGTTTATTAGCCAAAAAGACAAACTTATTTACTTAACACTCTTTACCATAGTTAAATAGTAATTCAAAAATCGAAAAACACAATTCCATCCTTAAAAGTAATTAATCTAAGGGAAAAAATTTCAATTAAAAGTTTTTTATCCCATCTTCAACTAAATTTAAAATTCCATAACAAAATGACATATAAAGAAAAAAATATACACCGATAATAATAAAATATTTTTATACAATCAATCGAAAACATATATCTCGATTTTATTAAATGAATGTCAGTGTAATATTTTTATTCTTTAAAATAAAATATTAGAAGATGAAGTAAAAAATTGTTTGAGAAAACGACAACAAGTCGTGCCGGCAACGATCGGCAATCTACTGTGCCCAAAAACGGTGTTAACCTTCCACTATCTTCCGAATTTCAAATTTCTTAACATTCAATAAACACATCAATATTCAATTACGACATCGTTTTCGCATTTTACAAACAACACAATAAAAAATAAAATATTCAAAAAACTAAAAAAACTAAAATAAAAAATAAAAAAACAAACACAGTGAAAGGATCAAAGTGAAAGAAACGCAGAAAGAAGAAGAAGAAGCAGATTATAGCTTTTTCTCAATCGCGCGTTTGAGTATCATCGACGGCGGAAACAAACGTGCGTTTGAGAAGGTAATGACGATGGACAGAGAGAAAGAGCGAGAAATCGAACTCGAAAGTGCAATGTATACGAATTGTTTGATTTTAGGTTTGGATCCATCGGTTATCGGAATCGGAGCATCGAATTCAACTCCTCGTGTTGGAGCATTTCGTCATTCTAACCCTAAATTAGGAGAACAGCTTCTGTATTTCATTCTCTCTTCTCTTCGAGGACCAATTCAATCTTCCAAAGTAATTTTTTCACTGATTCTTGTACATTTCGTTGTTTTTGTCTGATCTGTTGCTTTAACTTGCTTTTTTCGTGTGGATCTTTCAGGATTTCGATAAAGTTTGGCCGATTTTCGATTCCGCTCAATCGCGTGATTTTCGTAAGGTATATAGATTTGTTGTATTTTATTTGGATTTTGGTTGATTTTTGTTGTTGTTGTTGTTGTGAGTTGGAATGGATTTGGTGGAATGATTTTGAACGGTGTTTGGTAGGTTGTGCAAGGGATTATTAGTGAGCTTGAGTCACAAGGAGCACTTCCTAGAAGCAATTCGAGGGTTTCTTCACTTGCTACTTGTTGTGGACCTAGGTTGGTATTTGAATATAAATTTTGATTGCAGAAGGTTGAGTTGATTTGTTATTTGTATTTGTATTTTGTGCTTGTGTTGTTTTGTGGTTGATTGTTTTGGGGGAAATAAGTTTATTTTAGGGGTTTGCTTAATTTTAGTTTTTGTTTTTTCGGAACGGGTAATAATGCTAGTGATTATTTGGCAGGTTAGTATTTATCTCCTTCACCAGGGTTTGAATCTAGGTCTCCAATTTCTTTAACTCTTAGTTCATAGCTCAAACCAGTTGAACTATCTATCCCCTCAAGATGACTAAATGGCTAATGCAAGATTCAATGTTTCATCCATAACTTCCTTTGTGGTGCCTTGTTACTGCTGTGCCAATTGAAGTTGTTTCTCTTTTTTAATTTATCGGTAAAAAGTTGTATGTTGGTGGCCTAGTTGGATTTAGTGATGACTGAGAATGGTTGTGCACTTGCTGGGATTGATTTATTAATTAAGGTTGCAGGATGTGATTTGGGAAAGATTGTGATTTGGGAAGCTTGTTGGTGTCTTTGCTGGTTGTTGGAACTGTTTTCTGCTTCTTTTTATGCCGTGGCTTGTTGGGGGTGGCGATGCATTGTGCAGCAGGTTGTTTCTTCAGCTGCTGTAGCCTTTTCGGTAGCAGATTTGCTGAGGGGTTTGAGCTTGTAATGTTTGTATTGTTAGGTGCCAGTCTTCAATAGTGTTGTTAGGTGGTGGTCTTCAATAGTGGTGTTTAGAAATATCTCTATATGGCTTCTTAATAGGCAGTTTTTTTTTTTTTTTTAATTATGTGTATCCTTGTATCCATGACTTTGGGTGTAACACCTTTGTTAGCATATGTTTGGGGTTGTTTGTTGTCTTGTAATTATTTTAGGCTAAGGGGGTCATTGGAGGTGTTAGGATTGTATATTTTCGAGATATCCAAAATATGTATGAAGTGGTATCAATTAGTGTGCGGACACAAGGTGGAAAGACAAATGATTTCCCGATTACCATAGGTTTGCATATAGGTTCAACCCTTACGTATTCACGGAACGCATCCAAGAGCTAGCACCGAGATGCATGCTTTTTGTGGATAATATAGTCATACTTGGAAAGTCAAAGTGGATTTAAGTGAGAGGTTGGAGACGAGCTTTAGAAACGCATGGCTTTCGTCTAAACAGAAATAAGTTAGAGTATATGGAATGTAAGTTCAGCAAAAGAAAAAGTATTTCTAACCTAAAGGTGAAAGTTGGAGACTATATCACGCGGTTTAAATATCTTGGGCCCGTAATACAAAACGATGGAGAAATAGAAGGGGATGTAAACCATCGAATTCAAGCGGGTGACTGAAATGGAGGAGAGCTTCAAGGATTTTATGTGACACAAAGGTATCACTCAAGCTGAAAGAAAAAATTTACCGGATTGCGGTAAGACCTAAGATGTTGTACTAGACAAAATGTTGAGCGGTTAAGAATCAACACGAGAATAAAGTAAGTGTAGCAGAGATGAAGATGTCGCGTTGGATGTGTGGTAAGACTAGACATGATAAGATTAGAAATGATTATATTAGAGAGAGTGTTAGTGTAGTCCTTATAGTAGGAAAATATTGTGGAAAATAAACAGGTGTTTTGGGCATGTAGAGAGAAGACATGTAGATTATGTGGTAAGGAAAGTAGATCAATGGAGTGGAGTCAAACAATAAGAGGAAGAGGAAGACATAGAAAATCTATAAGAGAAGTTATTAAGAAATATCTCAAGATTAACAATTTAGATAGAAACATGGTCCTGGATAGAACATTATGGCGGAAGTTGATCCTTGTAGCTGACGCCACTTAGTGGGATAAGTTTGATTATTGTTGTAGGGTCATTGAAGGTGCGGTGGTGTTAGGGGGTTGTTGTCCTCCGCTGTGCTGTAACCAGAGTTTGGATTTTTTATTTTAGCCA
The DNA here is from genome assembly GCA_948472305.1 of Vicia faba. NCBI lineage: Eukaryota > Viridiplantae > Streptophyta > Magnoliopsida > Fabales > Fabaceae > Vicia > Vicia faba. Next base: position 829,534,059 of record OX451735.1, on the reverse strand, counting down.
ATTCCTTGCACTCCTTGTGCTTGGTGTTGTGGTGTTTTAGTTCAATTTGTCTTTCCAAAGTAAAAGATCTGAATATATTTGTAAGTTGTTAGTGGCAAGAAGTAAAGTGCTTTTGTAGTCAGTGAAGAGATATTGACTGGTCAGTAAAATTTGTGGGCAATTAGTATTAAATGGAACTTGTGCGCTGAGCAAACAAACTACTTGGCTGTATTGAGTAATTAGAGTTTTACCTTTTAGAAAATATCAGAAAAATAAGAGTATTTTTCCTATGATGTTTTATGATAGTGAATGTTGGGTGGTAAGGAATTCAAAAGAGCATTAGCTGAGTATTGTATTCAATATTCATGAGGATATTTTGGTACATAATTGGACATACAGAACAAGATAAGATTGGGAGTGAATAGACAAAGTAGCACATATTATCTAAAGAAAGTATGGTGCAATTTTGTGTAAAATCATACGAGAAGAAGACCAATAGAAACCCAGCCTTGTAAGACGCGATGGTAATGTAAGTATTATTTGAGAAGAGAGACTAAGAAAAACGCCAAGTGAAATCATTTGAAAGGACTTAGACCTAAATGGTTTTTCCAAAGAGGAGCTGACACACCTTGGGAAAAGATTCCTATTGTTGTTGTTATATTAGAATTGGATGAGGTAATTTCATGTGGTAAGCTGGTTACAAAGTGCTGGAACTCTAAAATCCATAGTAAGAAATTAAGTAAAGAAAATATATTAACAATGTAAACTATTCAATAGATGACGAAAGAGAACAATATAGAAAGGAATGAATTCCAATCTACCCCAGAGGAGATAACTCCCTCTACCTAACCATAACTGTTTTTTTTTTTCTTTCAATATTCTTACATAATGCATACAATTCATGAACATCTCTATTTATACTACTAAGGCATAACTATCATGCCAACTAAGAATCATAACTCACTCTTTATTTATCATATATCCTTACCACACTCATTATTACATAATACTCCCTATGAATACATTTCTAAAATCATTTGAATGTTCATATTAATGTAGGTTTGTTGAGCTTTTATGGCAACTTTCGTTGCATGCTTTGAGAGAGGTTCATCGACGGACATTTACTTCAGACATAGCATCTAATCCACTGCCTACGCCACTGACTGATGTAGCATTCTCACATGCAGCTACTCTACTTCCAGTTACAAAGGTATCAGTAATACTCCATAAAATTTTAAGAAAGAATGAATTGCTATTGTTATGTTCATGTATCATTGTTGTGATAATAGATACACTTATGAGGAGTTTGTCATGTTCTCTCTGGAATCAAAAAAATGTTAGTCTGAACTCTGATGTTTTACAAAAGACATTTGTCTCTTTGGTGTACTCCCTTCATCTCATATTAAATGTTGTTTAAGGTAATGTACAAGACTTAAGAAAATAATTGATTGCACCCATTTCCAAAGTAAAATAATTATTTTTGACTAAAATGTCCTTGTTATTGGGGTTAGGTGGAATGACTAACTAATGTAGAGTAGCTTAGAACTTGAGTTACATATAAATAAGGATGTTATGCTATTGGACAAATGAAACTAATTTTCTTTCGAAATTTTAAAATGACATAATTTAAGACAGATATTTAGAACAAGACACTTAATATGAAACGGAGGAAGTAATTGTTTCTAAGACCTTTGACGTGGTACCAAAGTATCAGACGGTTCATACCTGTTTTCTCTGACCATTTCGTCTACAATTCATTAAATCATTGCTCATCATGATTATAAAATGTTTAATAACTTGATTATATTATGTTTTCTTATTGTTTTTCTTTTCATGTTCTTATGTTGATACGCCACTTTGTCTTAAGTAACTTAGTGGAGTCTTTGGTCTTTAACAGGCAAGAATGGCCCTTGAAAGAAGGAAGTTTTTAGAAAGTGCAGAAATGGCTGTACAACGGCAGGCGATGTGGTCTAGTTTGGCTCATGAGATGACTTCCGAATTTCGTGGGTTATGCGCTGAAGAGGTGCATCAATAGCTGAAGTCTATTTTCCAAGTTTATTTAAATATAGTTCGTATTACCTCTCCCAGTCTAGACATTTCCTTATGCATCTTTCTCTTAAGAGATTATAATGTAAAACCTGAATTCAGGCTTATTTGCAACAAGAGCTAGAAAAACTGCACGACTTAAGGAATAAAGTCAAATTGGAAGGAGAACAATGGGATGATCTTGTATCAAGTTCGAGTCAGAATTCCCATTTAGTTTCGAAGGCTACTCGCCTGTGGGATTCCTTAGTAGCTCGTAAAAGTAAGTGCAAACTTTTATATTTTAAAAGTGTAAATGCCTTAGTAATGAATGATATTTAAGTTTTGTCAATATTAATGTACAGGTCAACATGAAGTTCTTGCATCAGGCCCTATTGAAGACTTGATAGCTCATCGTGAACATAGGTAATGTAGGATGCAACTTTCCTTGCTTTCCAATATCTGTCGGTCAAATGTTCTGCCTAACTATTTTGTACATAAATTTCAGGTACCGAATCTCTGGATCATCTCTACTTGCAGCCATGGACCAGAGTTCCCAGGCTCCATATTCAGATATATTATCTGGTGAGTCTGGGGATTTCTCTTCAGTACAACTGGACACCAAAGAGGCGATTGATGGATCTCATTTCAGTAGCGAGACATTGACAACAGTAGATGACAGAAACGGGAGAGTCCACCAAACTGTTGACATAGCAGAAGTTGTACGGCGATGGACACATGCTTTGCAGCGTATCCATAGACAATCACTTCATCTGGTGTGCTCTTTATAATCTTTACCTGCCACACTATTCTGTTTTTTTCCCAATAATTTTTGAAATTGAGCTGAGCTGTACCTTAAGCATGGTCTGTCAAGCTGGATAGGCCAGAATCAAATTTGGGTTTAGCAACTTTGCAACCACATCTGAACCCTGCATCTAAGAGAATCATTAAAATCACCCTGTTAACCCCCAATGTTTCAGTATTGAGCTTGATTTTTGAAGTTGTATATTATATTCACTTGGATAACACCCAAATGATCCTTAAAAGTTCTCGATCACATCTTGGCTCTTGCTAAATGTAGCTATATGTAATTTTGGAAACTTTACTTTGTTTAACGATTAATTGGAGTTGAAGCGTGAGTTTTTCTTCAACTAGGTTTTTACTTTGAAGTCATTAGCTCATTCGAACTTTCTTAAAACTATGCCACGAAAAACAAACAACTTCCAAGAGTGAAATCAGATTAGTGTCAGTCAAGCTCCTAATGCTTGGGCATAATGTTAGCATTTGAATATTTGGATGTTTCATTATATTGTGGTTTATGAATAAGATAACTATATGAGGTGTGAGATTGGTTGAAGTTACGTTTGATCGTTACCTGTGTTTGACCTGTATGTGTGTGTACCTCTACCCTACAAGTTTTGTATCAACCTAATGACTTTGTTTAGGGGATAACTTTTATTATATTCTTTTTCAAATGTCTTCACTTTTGTCAAACCTTGGGCATGTTTTCATCTTTATCTTATCAGCCAGGGTTCTACTTTTGTTACAGTTATATTTCCGTAAGAAAGACCTGGGAGAATTATGAAACTCCAAAATCATGATAAAGTTTTCTTGCTTCAAAATATGATGGCTGGTTAATAAATATGTTTGTGCCGATATTTTTATTATGTTTGTTTAATATTTGTATAATTAGTAGTTGTTTATAGTTCAAAATCTTGAATAATGGGACAATCCAATCCGTGTTGCGCCAAAACCTTGGCAATTTGATTTATTGATGCAATTGTGTTCTGTTGAGAGTCACAATGCCTAGTTCTAATAAATTGATTACACATATTGAATCTTTTAACTATCTGTAGGCAAAAGCAAATGATGGAGAGGGTCCAGATATATTGCGAAGTGCACAGGAAGGCGGTTCAAGTGGCCATGCCGAGTCTTTAGCAGCAACCCTTGCAGAGCATCAGCAACATCTGGCTAGCTTCCAGGTGAAGCATTAAAACATGTTTCAAAATATGCAAAATACTGTCAGCATTCGTTGAAGTGCTTCTAAAGGCAGCTTCATTTTCTATTTGTCACGAGCTTTTTGACAACATTTTTAGACAACCTCTACCACACCTCATTGATCCTGGTGTTTTTTTTTTATGGGAGAAATAATGTCCTTAATGATTTTAAACACTCTTTAGTTAATTGACATTTTTGGAACTTGTTTATGCAGAGATTTGCCATTGATATATAAGAAACCTCATTTGTTTTTGAGTTTCTATTTATGAGACTATACAAATAGTTTTTGTTTAGAAATCTTTTAAGCATGCCTTGACTGGGGGTTTGGAATTTTTTTGCGTTATATGCCTTGTCTCGGTGTTTGTGGACAGTATCTTCTTTTAAGTTGCAAACAGACACTTTATTTGTGCTTTGTTAGCAACTGCTTGTATATGAAGATAATAATATTTTTATTTTATCATTAGGCATTTAGGTAAACAACTTAATTAAGCACTTACAGAAAAAGTTCTTATCATATAAGTTCCTTGACCCGTCCTCCTTAATATCTAGCTTTTAAAGGAGTGTTAGATTCCTCTCCAGGAATTTGACATAGTTGAAGTTTTAATTTGCAGGTGCTTATTAACCAACTCAAAGACGTTGCCCCAACAATTCAGAAGTCTATATCAGAGTGTACAGAAACGGTGAATTGCTTGACCTCCAATCTAACTCCACATCTATTGAACAGACATCATAGCCAGTCAACACCACCTATCCAAGCACAGAGCAGTGGGAGAATGGTAATCTACTATTTTATTATGATACAACTATTGCTTCTTTGATGGTTTCACAATACGAGATCTGATTTTACCATATTTTTAATTATAAATTATAATATTCAGGAAAGTAGTACTGATGATGTTAGTGAGTTGACTTCAAGAATGTCTAATGTTCAGCTTGACAAGGTTTCTGTTAGTCCCTCCACATTAAAACTTCCTCAGTTATTTAGCATGACCCCATCTTCTGGGAAAGCTGGAAATGTGCAAAGGCGGCATGGTAATGCTTCTCAAACCAGCCAAACAGAAAACCTTTCTGTTAGTAAATCCTTGGATGCTCCTTCAAATAATGAAGTAGCGAGTTCAGAAGGTGCGCTACGTTTTCATAATTTCTGCCAAAATATTTTGTTGGAGATGAAAATTCATCCTTTGGTCCTCTACGAAACCTGAAGTGCTGGCCATAGCTGACCCCATTTAGTGGGATAAGACTTGATGTTTGCTGTTGTTCTCTGATATATAAAAAATATTTTCTTATATTCTAACAAGCACAAAGTGAAGCGAGCTTGTCCAATGTTCATTCTATGCTAAAAGAACTCTTGCATGAGTCATGAGGGGGTATGTTAAGAGATATCAAATCATACCGTGCTCATCTTAGCTCTGCGTTTTAGGAGAATTGATTATTGATCTTTGGCATGCTTCATTATATTGAAGCTTATGGCTCTTTGGGGGAATTTCATTGTCTGTATCTTGGAAACAAAGTTTCTGATAATGGCTCTATTTTGTAGGTAGTGATAGTTTCTTTATCCAGAATTTGAAGAGGTCGGTAAGAGAAGCTGCACTGTCATTGCAGTCATACAATTTAGAGTCATCTCTGGATAGCCATTCTGATGGAAATTCTGAGCACTTCTTTGTCCCTCTTTCAGAGAGTAGTTTTTCTCATTTGGATGCAGAAAAAAAGGCCACTCCATTGAGGAGCAAAAGGTTATTTGTATCTCCATTGGATGATCCTTTGCTTCAGAGTCATGCATCAGATGGACAAGAGAGCGTGTTTGATGAATTTCCAGATGCTTTGAATGATTTGGAAGGGCTTTCCGATTATGACAATGTAAATGGGTTTATCTCGTATACCCGTTCAAATGAAACACCCAATCCACGAAGGTCAATGTATGGCTTCGAGGATGCACAAGAAGTTTTGTCACCACCTATGATAATGGACTCATCACATTTCACCGATCAATTTGAAGACTTTGAAGACTTGCTTGGTATGTTGAGTTTTCAACCTGTTTTTGCTATAGGATTGTCTTTTAGTTATTCTAATCACTCAATGATGAGTCTGGAATTTTGTTGTTGCAGCCCCTCTCTCCGAGACGGACTCGGCATTGATAGACCATTGAAAAATTTATGGGCGTCCTCTGAAAGAGTTAATTGAGGAAATGACATTGATGCAGTGGTTTGGTATTCTTTTGCTGGGATTTTTACTCCCTTCACGTTTTATGACACGACACTCTTGTATCTTGTATGTTGGCATATGTATATTAGAAATGAAAATCGCTTTATTGTATTGTATTGTGCAGTGACATACATTGTTCCTTTCTAAATATGGTTTGGTGATTTCCAGTACTTTGTGCAACATTGACTGATTAGTGGAATATGATTCTTTGATTTTATGATTAGATTATTTGTTTGTTTAGCATAATCATATAGAACTGAGATTAGATTGTCACTTAAACATTATTTGTTTGTTGACATGGGTTGAGAGTTGTTAATTAATGGTATGATATGTAGATGAGTTATGAGTATTTATTAGTCTATTTCATATTAAGTTTTTAAAATTTTAATAAATAAAATTCTATTTAATAAATTGTTTATAATAAGACACTACAATATTTGATTTATGTAGATTTTGATTCCTTATATAGTAGTTGAATTGTAGTTAATCCTAATCGAGTAATTAAAAGCCCTTTTGACTCCCTTTATTATACCAAAGCTAAATAAATAGAACAAAGATGCCTACCAATCCGTTTGTCCTTATATATTTGTCTTTAATTATATATATTCAATTTTTAAATAATAATAGTAATTAATTCTGAGAAAAAAAGGATATCCACAGGCTATCATCATGTATTCTCTGTCAAGTTAAATTGATATTTTAAAGTTACTTGTAAATTTAAAAAGCAAAATTTGTTTATAATTTATTATGGGAAGAAAAAGAATCTTTATTGTCATTGCATTACTTTTAATTTCATTAATTCAAGGACTCACATATTAATTAGTAGTGGAGATTTGGATCTTGAGAGTGTTTTTTAAGTTTTGAGTTTGAATTCTATTAGATGTTGACAATTTTTGTGTTGGGTTAGTTCATACAAAACTTTATTCTGATTTTAAACGAGATCTCGCTAGTAGACAGTGGAATTGATCTTTCTTAAATTAATCGGTCGCTAAATACCATAATTTAAAATTAAAAAAAAGAAGTCACTACCATTAAATATGAGTTATTTACATATAGAATTAAAATGTCACTACCACTAAATATGAGTTATTATCCAAAACTAATCTTAAGCCAATCACTTGTCTTGAAATTTGAGTAAGACTTTGAAAGTCATGTTTTTATTTTATCTTCATAGTGACAAAGATGGGACCACAAACGAGCTGCCCACTAATGCATGTTGCCAGATCGATTCTTGATGAATTTTAGCTAGCAAATCATAATTTTTGTTTGAAATTAATTAAGTTTGGATAAATTAGCCTCATAAGTTTAAATTTATGAAGAGATAAACTATTTTAAAAAATTAAAGACCTTTAGTTTATTCAGTTTTTTAGTAGGGACAAATTTGTCTTTTCATAAGTTTGAGAATTAAATTTGCAAACTTTTATAATTTTAAAGATAAAACTAGTTAGAACATAATTAATTTTATCTTTAAAATTTATAGTTTTTTTAATCTAAACCTAATATTTATATTGAACTTATTGTTCAATTAAATTTTAAGTAAATGTGTTTAAATATAAATTATTTTATATAAATTATGTTACATTTACATATATTTGTTAACATATAAATTAATTTAAAATCATAATAAATTATTCAAAATTAAATTTGTCGCTAGGCACACACACCAACGTTATAATTTTGGGCAAAACATATCAGGAATTTTGGGTAAAACATTTTAGGAATTTTAGGCAAAACATGTTAGGAATTTCATTGATATTGCAATATAAGATGTTTGGTATATTTGGGTTTATATAAAGCATCTAGTAAACATCGATGTTGAGTTTCACCAAAAAATTGCAGGAACCATTGAACAGAAATCAGTTTTATGAAGGGGTTACCTTTTTTATCTTAGGGATTGTTCTCACACTCTATCTGAAAAACTAAAAATATTCTTAGAATAAAGAAATGCATTTCCTGATGCATTCTAGTTCTCTCACAATTTATTTGTAAGTGAGTCGGATTCTATTTTTTGTCGAAAATTAAATGGAAAATACACATATGGACGAATTTTTAATCAATAAGGCGAGAGACCAATGTAGGTTAATATGAAAATGCACTTCTTTATTGAGAAAGTTAAAATTCTATGCATTTCTGCCATTTTTCGTTTTTCGGAGTTGTAGGTTAATATGGAAATGTACTTCCTTATTTATTCAAAACTTGATTTTTCAGAAATTCGGAAGTGCATTTTCGTGCTTTACATGTCTACATTGTTTGGCTTGTTTTTCATTGTGTTTCATCTGAGTGTGATTTTTTCTATAATGTAATGTTTGCGTGGTTTAATTATAGGTAACATGGTTGATAACCAAGATCGAATGAGGCTTGGCAGAGTGTCACAACATGCATCAGTTCGTAGGAAAAGAGCCTAACCCTCGTAACCACTTATCGATTCTAGTTCGTTTGATAGAGGCGTCAACTTCTAGGGTTCATGCATCTCGGTCTTCGTCTTCCTGGAGGAGGCATGCGTCACCTTCTGATGCCTGGAAGCCCCATCGATCCAGGTTGAGGCACCCCAGGTTGATGGACCTATTGTCGATGCAGTTGTTTCTAAGGAGTTTGGAGGAGGCCCATATAACTTATCATTGTCGCCTCTATATCCAAATCATGTTGTTAGGCATGTGTGAGATGGGGAGGTAAAATTCATTTGTATTTATTTGTAACACATGTGTTATAATATTCGAAATTTCTGAAGGGGGTTTATTTTTATGTAGTACCGTGAGGCTTTAAAACTCATCAACCATGGTCAGATGATTGTGAGGCTGCAGCAACCTCAAGAGTAATAGTTTCACAATGTGATGAAACTATCTGAGTTGCAAGACTCATGAAGACCAATTATAATACTATTAACCATAATATGATATAAACTTTTATTGAGAGATGGCACTTTAAGACACCATCTTTTCATCTTTTACATGATGAGATGTTTATCACACTAGACGATGTGTCATGCCCGTTGCATCTTCCGATCAAGGGTATATTATTAGACCACTCCATGATTACCAGAGATAATGCATTGAATTTGATGGTAGAGTATTTGGGAGCTGATCCAGGCGATGCCCTAAACAAGGTAGAAGACATCCGAAGGTGTTATGTTAGATTTGGATTCCTTGAGAGCTTGTATGCACACCAACTGGCTGAGGCAAAAGCATATCGATGGTGATGATGAACATGTTATGCATCATAGAGCATATGCATTAATAACATACCTATTGCACTTAGTTGGCACATCCATATTTGTTGACAAGAGTGCCTATTACGTGGATATGGCTTACCTCACATACTTCACTGACTTGGAGCGTATTTATGAGTACAATGAGGGGGCCACTTCTTTGGTATATATGTACTCAAAGTTAGTTAAAGATTGTCTCTGAAAGACCAAATATATGACAACTAGTTGCACGCTCTTGAAGGTAATATATTTGCTTTCTTTACTATTTATGTATCATTTGCATAACACTTGTGCTATGATATTACTAATAATTAATATGTACCATTTTCAGACATGTATCCTCTAGCACTTCCCACGCATCTGGATGGTCATATGTTGAGGACTACATTGAGGATATACCACATGCTTGTGCATTCGTCTTTCTCAGAAGGAACTTGCCGACCAAGCTATTTAGAGTGTGTCTTAACCACATAGTACACGATCATATATGCTTCCAATCATACGAAGATCACCATCAGACACGCCCCTTGGAATACATAGCCTTCTACTCTAAATGGTTGACTCGTGGGCCACGTCTGATGTATCCAAATCTTTGTGAGCTAGTCAAGCTTAAGTTCGGGTATATGCAGGTTGTTCCATGAGAATACTCCGTGTATTCTCCTCCTGCTATAATCCGCAGAGATGTAGATGCCATGTATGATGGTTTCATTAATTATCTAATACCCGTCGAAGCACCAGGTGTCATAGCTTCTAGCAAATGGAGTTATGCATACATCTATGTTCAATGGAATTACAAAGTGTCACATCCTTATGTGACACATGATATAAAGGGAGATACACCTATGACAAGTCATCAGGAGATATTATAGGAGGAGCAGACTAAGACATATCATGTTGTTGATGTGTTGCATGCATGTCTTCATATTGTCAATCATGCACGGTCGGGTATAGACAGATGAGACTTTCTGAAAGAATCTCCTGGGAGAACCATTGTAGATGCCATTATTACTGAGGAACAAACGCCATTAGTGTACATGAGGTAGCGAAGGAACAAAGAGGTCTAACATATGCAATGATATAATATTAATATTAGTGATAATATTATCGTTTGTAATTTATTTTGACTGTATTTTAAATCCAGGATTGATTCATTTATATATGGAATTTTGATCTTATTTGATAAGTGTATTGTTTAATTTATAAAAAATTTATTATGATAGTATAATTATAATACATGGTCTATTACATCATTGTATTTCTAAATAAATGTCAAAATTTACTATGTAAGATGAATACATAAGTATATATCTGTATTTTGTTACAAATATACATCTCCAGAAAAAAAATCATGTCAAAATGAAACTCTCTCAATTAAGAATGGATGAGGTACATATAGGGTGAATACGGAAGTGCGTCTCCAGACTAATTTCTGGAAAAAAGAGAGGTGTGGCTAATTTATGCATGTATTTGGTGTGACATAAGTGCGTCTAGACATGCACTTTCGAATTCGTAGGGACATTTTTGGATTTTCATAGGGTGCTTATTCACCACTTAGGGTGGAAAAAGTAACTCCCTTATGAAACTGTATGGTGAATTACAAATGGCTCATTTATTTATTTTTAAAATTTTTTTAAATAGAAAATATAAACACACTTCCCAGTTATCTCTCCTTCACTCAAATCGTTTTCACTTTCAGCTGTAAGCGACCATTTTCATTCAACTCACCTTCATTCGATTCATTTTCAAATGTCAAATCATTTTCATTTAGCTCTCCCTCACTCGACTTGTTTGCCCATATCTCCCTCATTTGACTCATTTTCCTATCTCTCCCTCACTCGACTCGTTTGACCATTGGCTTCGTTTAACAAAGTGTAAGCAATTCCATATTTTGATTTTAAAATATATTATATTTTAAATGATACTCCATTCGTCTCATATTATTTGTCACAATTGACAATTTCACACTGTTTAAGAAACAGTAATAAATGAAAGAGAGAGAATAGTGACTTTATCAAATTATCCTGATTAATCACTGGTGTATTCAAATTAGCATTAATGTTCAGTGGAAAAACAATAAATTAAGAGTATTTATTAGAGGGTTCCATTGGAAGATTAAATATAAAATTGCATTGATAATCTAAAATGACAAGTATTTTGGGAGAAATATTTTTTTTAAATGCGACACTTATTTCGGGACGGAGGAGTAACATAGTATAAGCAATTCCATGTTTTATGTTTTAGTACTATATTATAATTTTCTTTATAAAAATGTATTATGTTTTATTTATGTATTATGTATTATACGAATCAATGTTACTGTTGATCTGTGTGGCCTTTAATCGATAACAGTGATGACATTGATATTATTTTTCACATGTAATAATGAGCTTATGTTTGAAAGTTTCAAGAACTCTATGGAAAAAATGTTTTCCATGATTAAATTGGGAAGAATGAGACTCTTATTTGGAACTAAGCTGATGCACGATAAATATGAAATATTTCTACATTAGAAAAAATTTATGTCAAGGAGATCTTGCAGAGATTTGGTGTGGAAAATTGCAACCTAAACAAATATTATGGATCAATGTATTTGCAGATACAACTATCTGCAACCACTAGATGATCATAATGGTTTTGATGATAACAACACAATATGTTAAAAAGGATTTGGAGAAGTCTTTGATGATCTCCTTTACAATAGTATCGAATGATAGAGTCTATCAAAGAAGATATATCAAGCCACATTAGTTAGAATAGTCAAGTTTTAGATGGAGAATCTATGATGAATCAAGCAAGGGAAATTGAAGTTTCAAAACTATGAAAAAGCGAAAGTATGAAGCTCGCTTGGTCCTAAGCTTAACGTTTTTCCTGAGTGATCAGTTAAATTCTAAAAGGTCAAGAGTAAGTTTTAACGTACTATAGAAATCACACACACACACACACATAGATAGATAGATAGAGAGAGAGAGAGAGAGAGAGAGAGAGAGAGAGAGAGAGAGAGAGAGAGAGAGAGAGAGAGAGAGAGAGAGAGAGAGAGAGAGAGAGAGAGAGAGAGAGAGAGAGAGAGAGAGAGAGAGAGAGAGAGAGAAGTGTTTAAGACCCTCTTTAATATAAAAACTTCTTGAAAACCTATCCCGACTTATATGGAATTGATTAAGACATATTTTTAATCAATTAGGAAGTATTTACACTTCCTAATCGGTTAAGGACATGGTCTAATCTATTAGAGCAAGGTAAATG